>NW_012194957.1:134765-177265 GCF_000504015.1 Erythranthe guttata
ATTTTTTTAATTTTATCAAATTTATATCGCCTAACTATAATTTTAAATATAATTTTCAACTTTTAGCAGATTTTTATCTCCTAAATATTATATTTTTCAATTTTTATTTCCTTAATATTATTTTAAATATTATTTTCGATTTTTATCTCCTAAATATTATTTTGAATATTATTATCGATTTTCATCAATTTTTTATCTCCTAGATATCTTATATATAAAAGAAAGAAACGCTAGGGCAACCCTAAGAAACCCTTAATGTCATATTTGTAAATTTTTTTCAATTTTTATCAAATTTTTATCCCCTTAATATTAATTTAAATATTATTTTCGAATTTTATCATATTTGTATCCCCTAAATATTATTTTAAATATTATTTTTTTATTTTTTATCAGATTTTTGTCTACTAAATATTATTTTTTATTTTTATCAAATTTTTATCTCCTAAATATTATTATAAATAATATTTTTTTAATTTTATCAAATTTATATCGCCTAACTATAATTTTAAATATAATTTTCAACTTTTAGCAGATTTTTATCTCCTAAATATTATTTTCGAATTTTATCATATTTATATCTCCTAAATAATATTTTAAATATTTTTTTCGAGTTTTATCATGTTTTTATTATTTTTTTATCTCCTAAATATTATTTTCGTTTTTTATGAGATTATTGTGTCCTAAACATTATTTTCGATTTTTATCAAATTTTTATCTCCTAAATATTATTTTAAATAATAATTTTTATATTTTATCAACTTTTATCTCATTAACATTATTTGAAATATTATTTTCGATTTTTTATCAAATTTTTATCTCCTTACTATTATTTTAAATTTTATTTTCGATTTTTATCAACTTTTATCTCCTAAATATTAGTTTTTGATTTTTTTATCAAATTTTTATCTCCTAAATATTATTTTAAATATTATTATCGATTTTCATCAAATTCTCCTAGATATTATTTATAATAATCTGATTTTCAATTTTTACAGAAAAGGGTAAATAAATCTGATTTTCATCCCTAGCGGATTTTGTAACATCGTTTTACAGAATGTCCGCAACATTTGAATTTTATGTCTTCCCAACCTAAGGCTTCTTCTTTTGGTAAGCCGACTTTAGATTTTGTTTCTTATATTCTTCTTCATCCTATTGACTGTGTGGCAATTAGTTTACATTTTTTTTCCATCATGGCTTATAGGTAATTTCATTTTGTTAAATTATGTGTTTCATTAATTTATACCAAAGTTTTCAAATTTTATGTATAACAATTATTTCATTTTATATGTTATTGGACATGTTATTGAAATGGATGATTTGAGAAAATTAACCAAAAATGGGCGGAGCCACAAGCTATTGGAAGTCGACCTTCAAGACTTATTGTTTGTATGCGATATTTAATTTATTGTTTCTTAATTTTCCAATTGTTAATTCCAGTGGCAAAACAGCCTTAAAATGAGGCAGTGGAGAAGGGCTTAGTTCCGATGCAAGATGTATAGATGGCTTTTTACGATGGTATGTTGTCGATAGTTTAGTTTTGATTATGTTAACTTAGTTATTAAATCTAATTACTTTTAAGCTCAACATGAAAGACATAATTGATGATTTTTTTCCTGGTTCAAATTTTCAATCTACTGGTATTAGCTGATTCAAATCATACGATACTTATTCAACAGTAAAGTTATGTCCTTTTTTTTTGTGTGTAGTATACTTAATAATGTTCCAGTATAATAGAATTTTGATCATACGATACATCAAACGTTTATTTATATTCTTACAACATCAAAACAATGTAATTTGTTGTCCCGTGCATCGCACGGGTACAATTACTAGTTATAAACAAATGCAAACTTGTTGGTTATGACAAAACTATCGTCGACGCTTTAATCATAATTCTTAATTTGACTATAAAATTTGATTTTGACTTTTTTTCAAAAAAAAAAATTTAATTTTTTTTTTCGTCACTGGAGACCCGCGTTGACTTTTGTTTTTCTTTTCTGTCCACGGCTGACCGTTGGCAATAATATTATTGTGGTTGACAGTAAAATACATTAATATTATTGTCAACCACATCAATGTTATTCTTTATCTTTCATTTTGTTTGTTTTGTTGACCGGTCAACGTAATAATATTGTTGTGTACTATTGTAATATTAATGTGGTTGACAGTCATATTACTATCAACTTCAGTAATACTAATGTGGTTGATAGTAATAATACTGTCAACCATAACAATATTATTCTTTTTAGCTTTTTATTTTGTTTGCTTTGTTGACCGATCAACGTAATAATATTATTGTCTAGTATTATAATATTATTGTGGTTGATAGTAATAATATTGTCTGTCACAACGATACTATTTTTTTATCTTTTTTTTTTTGTTCGTCTTTGTTGACCGGTTAACATAATAATATTATTCTATTGCACAATAATTTATTATTTAACATATTGATTGTGTTGTGTTAATATTACTGTGCTAGATAGTAATATTAACAATATTACTAGGTTTTTTTTTTCGTCAAAAAAAATAAAACAGTAATATAGTTAATTTTATTGTCAACCGCAGTTATATTACCGTTTTTAGCGGCGCCAACAAATGTTTTGGGAAGAAAAAAAAAATCATTAAAAAATAATAAAAAAGAAAGTCAAAGCCGCCAGTCAGCGGCGACGGAAAGCAAGTTTCCAAAATAACAACGCTGGAGACCGATGTTCAATGGCGACGACAATCAAAATTAGGTTAGGTGTCAAAATTGAATAATTGATGAAATTGGGGGTCAAATTGGGGTTTACATGAATGGTATTAGAGTAAATTAAAATATGATGGAAGTATTTTAGTCTTTTATTCACCTCTGAACTTTGTGTGGATTTTTTTGTTAAAAAAATTTAAGAGTGGACCTAGATTGAAATAAGTTACCTACCATGGACTTATTTGTAATAACATTTTAGATATTTGTGGATTATTAAGTACATAAGAGTACAAGGAATAATTAATTATCTATGCGTACTTGAAATGATCTCCTAAATCCAAAAGTACATCAATTATTATTCTATTTTTTTCCTAGGAATTGTCAACAATGAAGTACAAGAGTTAACTCGCTTGCACGGTGTGTGCTGCCAATTTTTGTGCAAAAAAAAAAAAAATATATTTTAGGGACCCTCAAATGGAAATTATTTGGAACTAACCATTAAAGGAATTACACCCTAGTGTAAACCCTCTCATTTTTTTATGATAATTTGACATACCTCATCCCTCGCTACATTTGAAGTACCTAATATACCCTTGTGTAGTCAGGTTTCAAAATCCTACGTTATTCTATTTACATATCACGATCGCTATAATCTCGTTCACAGACGGAAAATGCACGACGTATCAGAATTTGTTTTCGAAAACGGATCTGTGAGAAATTGAAATTCATAGCAGTCGCAATTTTTTTGTGCGGAGGAGTTATTGTGCGGAGTAGTCTTCCCCATTGCGAGCGTTGTTCAATAGGTGTTTCATATGTGCGGATTAGTTTCCCCCAACAAATTATATGTGCACAGTGATTCATATTTTTTTCTAGGGTTATATAGATTTGTTTTTGCATTTGGTTGATGTTATATGTGTTTATGTGGTCATTCTGCATTTTCTTTTCGCAAAAATTCATATTTTTATAAGGTAGTTATATGTAGTTATGTTGATCGAATTTCATTTTTGCAGATTTCCATCTAAATATGTATTTGTCGGTGACACTGGTTCTCAAGTTTGATGGTGTTTTTGAAGTAAAAAAATGTGTTGGCGAATTTAATTATGAAGATTTAATTGGTTATGTCAACGCTAAGTGGAACGAATTAGACCTATATAATGTCGCTATTTCGTACAATATAGATGGTGTTGGGGAGGGATGTTGGGTGATGACGACGTTGTTTCGTTCATGTTGTCCTTTCTCTGGCAGTTATCAATTAATCAGATTGATATAGTTGTTAAACATAGAGTGGGCGCAATCGGTGTGATTCAACTCTTATCAAATAACTATTTAGATGAATACGACTAGGTGGAATGCAGTGTTGTTGAGCGGAATTTTGTGTCATCCGGTCAATCTCTAATTATGACTACTAATTGGGCAAAATTTATAAACGATGTTGGCCAAGTTTTTGAAGGGGGTGTCAAGGATTTTAGGAGGGCGTTATGTTTATATGCTATCGAGATGGGGTTTGAATTCAATTATGTGAAGAATAAGCATGAGAGGGTTACTGCAGTTTGTAAAGACATGGATGTGCAGGACCATATGTGGAGGAAGCATGCATCGATTGAGCATGCGAATGGCTTATTTTACATCCTAAGATATGTGAAGCAGCATACGTGTGGATGTGGTTTTTCTACTGCTAGTAAAAAGAGGTTGACATCTGATATAATCTCTAATTTGGTCATGAGTGAAGTGAGAGTTAAGCCCGGTTCGGCAGCTAATGACGTTGTCGTACATGCAAAGCTTTATTTTGGCATTAATATTAGTTATTATGTTGGTTGGATGGCTATTCAAGCTTCGAAGGAACACATTTTTAGTGATCATACATCGTCGTACTCATATGTGGCATCTTACTTGGAGGATCTTGGAAGGACCAATTGGTCAATCAACAAAGAGGTTCCGGCGCTGTTTTTTTGTTGTGGGTTCTTATTTGATGTGATTTAAGGCATTATGAACAATACTCTCTGTTGATGGTACTTTTTTATGGGGAAAACATATTGCTTACTACAATATCGAAAAATGGCGATAATGTTAAGAATTGGTAGAAAGTTGTTTTATATTACTGCATAGTGCTACTTGTTTTTTATTTTCTAATACTTATTTTATATTTTCATGATTATTCCCAGTAGCGTTTGTTGTTGTGAACGAGGAGACTAATAGCTATTGGTTTTTTTTAGAACATCCGAAAACAGCGATTGGGACAGATCGTGCGTCGACATTTATGTCTGACCGGAACAATGGAATCTTGAAAGGGGTGAATAATGTATTTCCTGACAATTTCCATTCATATTGTCTTTATTATGTGCAGAAAAATCTGTTGAACAAGTTTTGAGGTACTACTTCGACATTTCGGAAGGCAATTGTGTTCCAATTTAATACATGTGTGTATGCTGCAACTAGTTTGGAATTAGGGTCTTGTTGTGGAGAGTCAGTGATATCGAAGAGCCCAACGCGTAGAAGGATGTCTTTAATCTTTTGTGCTCTTGCATACCTTTCCACATATTTTTTCTGTTAAATCAAGGCAAGGTAATGAACAGTTCACATTTATTATTCTTATGTTAGTTGTTTTTAAGTAAACTTATTATGTTAGTATATGGTCTGACGATATCATTTGCAAGTGTTACGTACACATCCTTAGTGTGGGGTGTTTGAGGTTTGTACGAGTCGTAGAATCGCCTCTCTTTATGTATCTTGTCCAAGATCATCAATTTCCAGTGGTTCCCACCAGATTTAGGGTTGTCCATAGAGTGCAGCGGGAATGCTAGATATCGATGTTTCGAATTGTGAAAGTTGTATCATTTGCCTCTCGCAGGCTTGTCTGTTAACGTTGAGAAGGTATTAGTAAATTAGACTTAATTGAAAAATTCTTTAAATTGGCATGGAATTATTACCAGTATCGAGGGGAAAACCATCGTTGTCCATTTTGGAGTTTTATACCATCCATTGAATCTCAAATACTCCATCGCGTTGTTGTGCCTCTGAGATCTTGCAGTATGAGTCTGTGACATGTACATGTATGTATTAGATATTAAGAGTACAAGACAGATTCAGTGGACGAAATATAAATATATGATTATTAATAGTTACCAATTTATTCTCCCTTTATGAGATGAAGCATGGCAGACATGATGATTTGTTCTGTACCATGTGGATTTTTCCAGCATGTAGTGCTGCAAATTATAAGAGGTTATTTGATATCCATACTAAGATATAGTTATATATAGTTATACATATGCAAAATATAATGTACTTACTCCCCATGCATCAAGACATCAGCTATAAGATCAACCTTTATTATGTCATCTTCCTCCATGTCGGTGTACACCTTCAACATCTTGTAGTAGTTGTCTCGTCTGACTTTCATCACGTTCCGTGGTGTAAAGTTTGGCTTTTTTGCCCTTGTCTTATTTTCCACAGCAGAATTTGGATCCGCTTCCTTGCTCCCACATCCTCATTTCATATTTCGAAATCACTATCGGATTGAGGTGCAGGTTCGAGTTTGATGTTCAATGCCAGTGCAAAAGCTCCAATGTTTGCCTCAAGTTCGGTGATTTTGAGGTCATTTGAATTGATGGAAAATTGCATTTTTTTTTTCTCTACACTCTTCAGTAGCTGGACCTCGGCATTCAACTCAATTATACGATAGCCTGTTTCTGGAATTGGTGGAAGGATATATTCTGCTGGTGTAGGTAGGCCGAAAGAGTCGGACTCCATTTTTTCTGGAACTGCATCGTTTTGTTCAGCAGATTGTCTTGCATGTGTATCATCTGATGCCTTTAGTTCATCTTTTTTTATGCGGGTTGAGTTTGTGTCAGGATGTTGAACCTTGGTCCATCATACTCGTCTACTATTTTGTACAAGTCTTCTTCTTGGTCATTCTTCAAACATGCATCAAGAAATGTGATGATGCTAGAGATAGATCACCTTAGATAGTTGAAGTAGGAAGAGTTGGAAGAACAGAGGGGATCACTGGCTCACGAGCTTGATGACCTTGAAATACCTGCGATCATAGAACACGTAAACTAAGCGGGGGGTTGATCCGGCGGAAACCCCTCCGACGTTCAAGTCAGACGTGCGGATAATAATAATGGTCCAGAGAATATAGTGGATAGTATGGCTCAATTAATCGGACTTACCTTAAGGAATTAGTTCAAACCTTTATTTATACCTCATTGATTGGGCTGAAGTTTAATTAGTTGAGATTATAGGGCCAAAACCTTATTTGAAGGTGATTGGGCATCGGTAGTAGTGGTCTTCTATATTGGGCTTGTGGCTCAGTAGGTAAAGAAAATTGTAGGCCTATTGGGTTGGCCCAATTAGGCATATCATTAAGCCATCCACTCTCGAGTCGATGTGGGGGCCATGTCGAAATGGGTTCTCGATCGTGTCGAGAGTAAAAATTGTAGTGGTCGCTCGTTGGCGTATGGGCTGATGGTGTGCGAAAACACGTCGAAGCATGTGTCGGAGGGGCGTGAAGGCGTATTGGCGCGTAGCGCAACCAAGTTGTCGCGATGTAAGTTATTTGAGTCGTCGGTGTTGTCCCGCGACGATGTAGTAGCGAGTTATTTCCTCGTGGGAGTTGTCTCGTCGCGGGGTAATAGAGTTGATCGAGTTATCTCCTCGTGGGAGTTGTCTCGCGATAATGTAGTAGCACGGAGCGAGTAATCTCCTTGTGGGAGTTGTTATTTATTGACATTGGCAATGTTTCGACGCGTTGCTTGTATGTGTTTACATATAGCCTTGTGCGTGATGTACTTGAGGAGGGGATCAACCTCTCAAGATTTTTTTATGGGGATCATGCCCCTTGTTAGACCTCGTAGGTCGTAAGTATGTTAGGACCGTGGCCATGTTTTAATGAAGGACCCGTCAAAGACAGGTAGAGAAATTTGAGTAATCAAGCTGGCCAGGCTCTATAGATTCCCATAATATCTCTAAGTGTTTCTAGGGTTGTAATCGTGCTAACTTGAGCTTGTGATTGTGTAGTTAATTGTGAGCGAGTTGTCTCCTCGAGAGAACTGTCTCGCAGCGAAGTTGTTGGGGCGTCGGATGACGCGCGACTGAGGAGCGTGCGGATTGAGGTTGCTTTGAGCGAGTTGTCTCCTCGTTGGAGTTGTCTCGCAACAAGTCTTATTAGCGAGCGAGGTGGCTCATCATGGGAGTTGCCTTGCAACGGGTTCGTAGTGTCGAGCGAGTTGGCTCCTTGTGGGAGTTATCTCGCTGCAGGTTGTAGTAGTGAGTGAGTTGGCTCCTCGTGGGAGTTGTCTCGCTGCGGGTTGTAGTACCGAGCGAGTTGGCTCCTCGTGGGAGTTGTCTCGCTGCGGGTCCGTAGTACTGGCTCCTCGTGGGAGTTGTCTTGCTGCGGGTTCGTAGTACCGAGCGAGTTGCATTCTCATGGGAGTTATCTCGCTGTGGGTTCGTAGAACCGAGGGAGTTGGCTCCTCGTGGGAGTTGCCTCGCAACGAATGTAGGACCGAACGAGTTATCTCCTCGTGGGAGTTGTCTCGCTACGGGTTGTAGTACCGAGCGAGTTGTCTCCTCGTGGGATTTGCCTCGCAACGGATTCGTAGTGCCTAGCGAGTTGGCTCCTCGTGGGAGTTGTCTCGCAGGGTTCGTAGTTCCGAGCGAGTTGACTCCTCGTGGGAGTTGTCCCGCTGCGAGTAGTAGTACTGAGGGAGTTGGCTCCTCGTGGGAGTTGCCTCGCAACGGGTTTGTAGGATCGAGCGAGTTTGCTCCTCGTAGGAGTTGTCTCGCAAGCCCCCCACTCTCGATTCGATGTGGGAGCCAAGTCGAAAAGGATACCGGATCGTGTCGAGAGTAGACGGTGTTGTGGTGTACCGTTAATTGTGGTGTTGTGGGGAAATAATAATTTTTATTTATCTGTTTGAGAGCGCGCGCGATTTGGTGAAGCGCGCTGGAGAGCTCGCGCAATTTGGTGGAGCGCGTTGAAATTCTCGTGCAATTTGGTGAAACGCGTCAAAATATACACGCGATTTGGTGGAGAATATTGAAGTTGCGCGCGCTCCGAGGCAGGAGAGGAGGCGCGCATTGGAGAACGCGCGCACATAGGATCGCGCGGGCATGGAGGCACGTGCACATCACGGAGAGAGAGTGATGGTAGACACGGCCACGGGCCGGTTTTGGGCCCGGAACCGGCCCGAACCGGCCCGTTGACGGCCCAAACCGGCCCGTTGACCGTGTGAACCGGCCCGGAACCGTGAACCGGCCCGTCCTACCCGGGACGGGCCCGGTTCTTAGATTTGGTGAACCGTGAACCGCCGGGCCGGCCCGGCGGTTCACCCGGATTTAAAAAAAAAAAAAAAAAAAAAAAATTCAAAAAAAATCAAAAAAAAGTGAATAACGGCCGGTGAACCGGCCCGAACCTACCCGGGTGAACCGGCCGTTATTTACTTTTTTTTGAATTTTTTTGAATTTTTTTTCCCCCTCAATTTTTCCTATAAATACCCTCACACCCCAATTTTGCTTTTTTTTGAATTTTTTTACCCCCAAACCCCCCCAATTTTTCCTATAAATACCCTCACACCCCAATTTTTCCTATAATTTACTTATTCATCAAATATTTCAAACTTGTGCTTCTAAATTGATTTTTCATTTATTTCCTTTTCCTTTATCTATTTAAAAGTATTTCTTTTAATTTACTTATTCATTAAATATTTCAAGAAAAAAAAAAAAAAACAAAAAAAAAAAAATTCAAAAATTCCGGGCCGACCCGGAACCGGCCCGGATAGGCCCGTGAACCGGCCCGAACCGGCGGGCCGACCCGGCCCGGTGAACCGTGCACGCCACGGGCCGGTTCCGGTTCCGGAAAATGTGAACCGTGAACCGGTCCGAACCGGCCCGGAACCGGCCCGAACCGGCCCGTGGCCGTGTCTAAGTGATGGTACGCAGGTTTAATGAGGAGAGAGGTGATGGAGGTGTGATTCATGAGGAGAGAGGTGATGTGATGGGTGAGTCCCCTGATGTGCTGCTGCTCTCTTTACTTTTCTATTTCTTTGTCTTTTTCTTTTTTTTTTTTTTTTTCTGCTTTTGTCAGCGCGCGCGCTGTCCAATGGGCGCGTGCTGTACACGCGCTCTTCCCTTTTTTTTTTTTTTTTTTTCTGCACGCGCGAACCGATGCCGCGCGATTGGCGCGTGTCTTCCACGCTCGCTGCTGTTTCCACGCGTTTTCCACTTTTTTCTCTCTTTTTTTTCCTTGGATTGCGCGCGCCACACTTCCTTTTTCTCTTTTTTTTTCTTCTTCTTGTTCTTGGGTCTCGCCGTGCGGTTTGAGCTTTTTTTTTTTCGGCCAGCGCGCACGCGTACCGAGGGTGCACGCGATTGGCGGGTGTTGTGCACGTGCGCGTGCTTTGTCCGCGCGTTTTTACCCTTTTTTTTTTCTTTTTGATTTGAGGTGGTTGATGTTCATCCCTTGGGGATAATGTTCTATTTTTTGAGTAGGGAAGCCATATCCGACTCTTGAGATGGGATGTGAACCCACTTGGTGTTGAAAGGTAAGGGTGATGTCCAACCATTTGGATGAGATGCCCAACTTTGGGATGAGATAACCCCCAACTTAGACTGATGCGATCACGAAACCTTGGGATGAGATGCCCAACCTTCGGATGGGATAGCCCCCAACTTTAGGATGAGGCGATCACGAAACCTTGGGATGAGATGCCCAACCTTCGGATGGGATAGCCCCCAACTTTAGGATGAGGTGATCACGAAACCGTGGGATGAGATGTCCAACCTTCGGATGGGATAGCCCCCAACTTTAGGATGAGACGATCACGAAACCTTGGGATGAGATGCCCAACCTTCGGATGGGATAGCCCCCAACTTTAGGATAAAGCGATCACGAAACCTTGGGATGAGATGCCCACCCTTCAGATGGGATAGCCCCCAACTTTAGGATGAGGCGTTAGAGACCTATGGTTTGAGGTGGATGCGCACGGTTGTGCCATTGCTTCAGTGGCAGCACGAGTTGAAGCTTTCGTGGTCGTACGCTGAAGTAGACATGGCCACGGGGCGGGCCGGGTCCGGGTCCGGGTCAGACCCGCCGGGTCCGGGTCCGACCTTTAGGGGACCCGAAACCGACACGCGGGAGGGCGGGTCCGGGGTGGGTCCACCTGGGTCCATCCTGGTCCGGTTCGGGTCCGGGTCCACCCGGTTTTTCAATTTTTATTTTTTTTTTACAAGAAAGGAAAAAAAAACTTATATTGAAACTTGAAAAAACATGAGATTAACTTTAAATTCAAAATTAAAAAAATAATTGAATTTAAACACTAAACAATTTTAGAAAAAAAAATGAAGCGATTAAGACTTTGAGACATAAACTAAATAAAATGAAAGTTGTGAAGATTGAATTATGGGTATTTATATGTGAAAGTAATAATTGAAAAAAAAATCAAAATTTCAAAATTCTAAAAATATCAAAATTCAATCTTTATTTTAAATTAAAACGTATTTTTTTATATTTTTCAAAATTAAATATATATGCATTTATTATTTGTCGAGATTTTTGATATTAATAATAGTCAACATGACAATTAATAAATTATAAAACATTAGTTATACAATTATTATAATCATATTACAGTGTTATTTATATTTATATATTTATAGTTAGGATTATTATAACAAGGAATATATATAACATAAACAAAAGGTGTTAAATGATTATAATAAATAATGTTAAATAGATTATTAATTATCATATTCATTATTATTAAATAATTTTAATTAAATTATTAAGAAATATAATATAATTAAAAAAATAAAAGAAATTGAAAGGACTTGAGCTTAATTCATTTAAATCTTACGATTCGATTCTAATATTTGAATAAAATCTAAATGTAAAAAAAATAATTAGATCATATGACCTACAATTTAATTCTTGCTATTTTTACAAATCAAACCAATTATTTTATTTTTCATTCGAATTTTTCACACTATCGATTTTAATAACATAAGTGAGTTTGTATTAAGTCGACGTGTTTGTTTATATATTGAATTGATTCAATACTTTATATTTTTCAATAGTGGAGATTATATTGATATAGTAATTAATAATAGATGTTTTGAAGTATTGAACCGTGATTCCATATATATTTTTAAAATTTTCTTATATTGCATTTGTTAATAATTTAATTAAAATTATTTAATTATAATTAATATAAAAATTAATAATTTATATAACATATTTATCATTTTACACTAGCGTTTTATATTATATATATTTTTAGTCTACATTTAATCAAATATGTCTGTTGCCCCAGTGGTTAGAGTTGTCCAACTCTACCCATCAACCCGAGTTCGAATCCCCCATCGTCCATTTTTTGGACAAAAATAACCCGAAATCCGGGTTGACGCGACGGGTCCTCGGGTCGGGTCCTCGGGTCCCCCCCTCCGGGTAGACCCGTCGGGTCTCGGGTCCAGAATCCCGAAACCGACCCGTGCTTCGGCGGGTCCGGGTCCGGGTCTATGGTCAACGGGGCCGGGGTGGTCAACGGGTCGGGTCCAGGTCAAACCCGGCCCGTGGCCGTGTCTACGCTGAAGGTCCTCATCGGTTATCTGAACCGTTAGAGAAGCAAGTAGAAGTTGATCTTGTTGAAGCTTCGGCGATCATACGCTGAAGGTCCTCTTCGGTTATCTGAACCGTTCGAGGAGCAAGGAGAAGTTGATCCTGCTGAGGACCCAGTGGGGCCTCATGAGGATGAACTTGTGTTGGATCTCGAACACGAGGAGGAGGAAGTGGCAAGCCAGAGCCTCAACGAGGCTCATGCGCGCTACGTGGTTATGTATGCCTTCCCACAGACGGCGCCACTGGCTCACGACCTTGAGATACCTGCGATTATAGAACACGTAAACTAAGCCGGGGGTTGATCCGGTGGAAACCCCTCCGACGCAAGTCAGACGTGCGGATAATAATAATGGTCCAGAGAATACAGTGGATAGTATTGCTCAATTAATCGGACGTACCTTAAGGAATGAGTTCAAACCCTTATTTATACATCATTGATTGGGCTGAAGTTTAATTAGTTGAGATTATCGGGCCAAAGCCTTATTTGAAGGTGATTGGATATCGGTAGTAGTGGTCTTCTATATTGAGCTTGTGGCCCAGTAGGTAAAAAAATTGTAGGTCTATTGGGTTGGCCCAATTAGGCATATCAAAATGTTTTCTGATCTTCAAGTACTTTGATTGAGTTCTTCAGCATTGTGACCTGTACTTGGAGGTCATCGATTGTATCTTCTTTATTCTGCATTGATTGAAATTGTTGTTGCAGTGTTGCTATCTCCTCTTCAAGTGGTTTGGATTTTTGGATTTCTTGGTCGAATTGTTGTTTGCTTTCTTGAAGTTGATGTCTTGTAGGTGGTAAACTCACCAGCAGGAAACTTACCAACAGTAATGGTGTGCACCCTTTCACTTTGTTTGCTGGGGTGGATCTGATATGGTCTGGGAAGAATTAGTTGATCTGTCGAAACGAATTCGTCCAGGGCCAGATTTTATATCGAATATTAATATGAATTCGCACTCTTCAGGTTCAATGGTGAGATTCTTGCCTCACTGACAAAGGACTGTTCTTTAGCACGTAAGTTCTCAATATTTTTCATACATCCGTCTGTTTTTCAGTAACTGATGCCTCACTTATCTTGTGCTTGGCAAATGGGAGGACAAGATTGTAGAATGGTATACGTCGGAGGCAATTGTAGTGTTTTGGTCGGTGGTGAACGTTGGAGAAGAATTTTACTATTTTATGCAATGTGGCACGATATTGTGTAATATACCTCCCATGATTCAGTGCCTGATGCACTAAAATTTTTTCGTGATCTGCAGTAATTAAATCAAGGTTGTCATGGATGCTAAGAATATGAATTTACAATACATTACTACATGTATACATACTTCTGCACACAACAACGGGGTCGTTGTTGCCCAATGTCAGATGGCAACTCATTTTTTACAGGATCTGTCTCAACGATAAAATCAGTACAAACAACTATCAATTTGTATGCAGCAATGGAGAAAACACATAAATAAATGGTGAAGAGGAAAAATATATACCTGCGTGTAAGGTTTTCAATTCTTCGCCATCGGTCTTTTTCTGCTTTCCTGTGTAGAGAATCATGCTCTATTTAGGATTTAAACACTATAAAACTACAAGTAACAGTATACGACGAAGCATGACTACTGCGAGTCGCGGATCTATAAGAACTAAAAAACAAAAAAAAAAACCCCAAAATCAGGCACTAATCGGAACGCATTTGTTTTGCAAATTTACATGTCCTTTTGCTTTCTGTCCCATTTTTTTTGTGTTGTAAACAACCTTAATTCGACGGAGAAGTGGTTGTGAAAGAATTTATTTTGAAGATTTCTTGTTGTTTCGACTGTTTCGCAGGCGAGAAGAAGTTTTGAGAAGATGATCTTCTGTGTGATTTGTTGTTGCATGTATATGTTTTTTGGGGAAATGCACGCTTTTAGTGGGATTATATATATATATATATATATATATATATATATATATATATATATATATATATATATATATATATATATAAAGAATATTAGTCTACACCAATTTTAAAAGAATAAATATTTACATCTTGAAACTTTGTTTTTAGACATACACATGATTCATTTATATTTGTAAATGTACCATATCTCCTATTATTTTCTAACCGGATGTGCATCGCACGGAGTAAATTAATAAGTTGAAATGACATTTCAATAACATAGAGAAAAAACCCTATTCTAGAGTGTGTTCAATATTTGAACAATAAGTCCACAACTCTTGTCTTCAAAATGCATTGGAAAAGAAATCACACAACGATACACATTCTTTAATCATTTTCCGAGTTTTGGATTGCATAAAAATCAAAATTGGTTAGTTAGTGATGTGTTGTAATATGGTTTATTTTATGCGGGTAGATCCTTACCATTTATATACGCACAAACACTCATACGCCCACATTGATGTGTGTAGATCAACGGTAAAAAATCACCCGGTGCAGTCTTCACCAGCTGTAGCATAGAAATAACCGTTATAATATCGAAAGGCCATAGCAACCAACACAAAATTAATTTAAAAAAAAAAAAAAAAAAAAAAAAAAGACGGTCCTTATTTAGAAAGAAAAAGATATTGAGAGACTTTAACCTAATTTCCCCTTTCTATTTTTTTTTGCCCATTACAAACGACAGCCCCTCTGTTGACCTTATATGCAAAAAACAAGAATCTCCAATCTCCAATAATATTACAAGATTCATGATGAGTAAGCTTTGTTGGAAAGACAGCTTCTGTTCTGTGTGAGTAATATATTATGGGATGCTTTGTTGACGGAGTTTCACAAGTCTTTTCCTCGTCCTCTATTGTGCTTTGCTGAGCTGGCAATCCAAATCTTCTGTCTTTTGCATGCATGTAACTTTACAACAACAATGTTTCAAATAATATTTTTTTCTTACATCATGCACCCCTATATATATATATATTTCATCAAATTCCTCAACAAACTACACTTCTTCTCTCATTTCTCTGGTCCAAAGCCTCTCCCAGAAAAAAAAAAAAAAAAAAAGAAAAAAAAGAAGGGAATTTCTTTTCTTGAAAACTCACTAATCCAATAGGTAACTCCGATGATTTAATTTTTTTTCCTTCTTCTTTCTTTTTGGAATTCTCCTCTTTAGCTATATGGGATATTTAATGAAGAAAAAAATTTATGTTATAGGCTTAACTTAAAAATAAAAAAATAAAAAATAAAAAATAAAAAAATAAAAAAAAACAAAGAAAGAAAGCAAATTGATGTGTACTATGTAGAAGAAGAGTGGAAGAAGAAAGGCTATTTTGTTTTATATTTGTGCTTCCTTATATTCTATAATTAAGAATATAAATTGACAGGTTTAATCGAAATTACGAGCTGGAAATGGAGTTGGACGACAAAACAAGCGTAGCCTTGGAAGCTATCAACAATGAAACTGTTGACTTGGTAATATTCTTTATTTCACTATCTTGAGTATTATTGCATCCATCAAAAACCTGTCGGGCCAGCCAAGGAATCAGGGCCTCTGGGGCGAGGAATTTTGTCTTTTTGTGCAAGTATTAGTGCATGCAACACTAGTTTCTAGTTTTATTTCAAGACTAATTCATATATTAATTCCTATGTATTTATTAATTAGTGTTCAAGTTGAATTTAGATAGATATCCCTAGCAAATGTTAATATACATAGGGACTTTGCATCTATCGATCTTTTAGGAAAATATCCCGGTTGAAGAAGTTTTCGAAAAGTTGAAATGCACGAAAGAAGGCCTTAGCTCCGACGAGGTTCAAACACGGCTTCAACTCTTCGGTTATAATAAACTCGAAGAGAAAAAGGTAAATAAATCAATATACATACATAATTTCATTAATTAAAATGTTTCAAGTCTTGATCACTTTAATTAAAATTAAATCATTTTTATTTATTTATTTGCAGGAGAGTAAAGTACTGAAGTTTTTGGGGTTTATGTGGAATCCTCTCTCTTGGGTTATGGAAGCTGCTGCTATCATGGCTATCGCTATTCCTCACGGGAAGGTAATTTTTTCGAAATATATTTTTTTAATTTATATTGCATTCGAAATTAAATGTTTATGATGATTGATATTCGATTTTTGTTTTTTAATTTTATTTGTTGCAGAAACATAAAGTTGATTACAGTGATTTCATTGGGATTGTGTTACTTCTTGTAGTCAATTCGACTATTAGTTTTATAGAGGAGAACAATGCTGGAAATGCGGCTGCAGCTCTCATGGCTCGTTTGGCTCCTCGAGCTAAGGTCATCGATCATCACATTACCAAAAAAACATTTTTTTTCTTCGAAAATTTCGACTTAATTAAACTATATACATATTATGTACTTAACATTGATCAGGTTTTACGCGACGAAAAATGGAGAGAGGAGGACGCGTCGGTTTTGGTTCCGGGAGATATTATTAGCATAAAACTCGGTGACATCATTCCGGCCGATGCAAGATTGCTCCAAGGAGATCCGTTGAAAATCGACCAGGTATATACATTATTATCAAATTCTTTAATATATTTATTTTATATCATATTTTTTTTTTTGAGTATCTAATAATTTGAATTTGTATGTTTTTTTTTATATAGTCTGCTTTAACAGGGGAGTCTCTACCGGTAAGCAAAAACCCGGGTGATGGAGTGTACTCGGGTTCCACATGCAAGCAAGGCGAAATCGAAGCAGTTGTAATCGCTACCGGAGTACACACTTTCTTCGGGAAAGCTGCTCATTTAGTCGAAAACACTACTCACATTGGACATTTTCAACAGGTCACATTTAATTAATTCCACATTTTCTTAATTAAAATTATAGATATATATATCTTGTCACACAAACAATCACTAGCGGAGCCAGGAATTTAAGTCCGTTGGGCCGACTGCATTAAAAAAATTCTGAGTGTACTTTTGATCGGTGGGGGGCCATGGCCCCCTTGGCCGTATGCTGGCTCCAGCCACTGTATGTATATTAATATTTTGATGAATTCAGGTGTTGACTTCAATCGGAAACTTCTGCATATGCTCGATAGCGACGGGGATGGTATTTGAAATAATAGTAATATTTGGGCTACAAAAGAGAGGTTATCGTCAAGCTATAGATAATCTTCTCGTACTATTGATCGGTGGAATCCCCATTGCAATGCCGACCGTTCTTTCCGTTACTATGGCTATTGGCTCCCACCGCCTCTCTCAGCAAGTAATATATATATATATATGCGAAAAAAATAATTTAATGTTATATTATTTCGAATTGGTATAACGGGATAAATGGCCGTGTCGTCTTTTGGTCGTAGGGTGCGATAACGAAAAGAATGACAGCAATTGAGGAAATGGCTGGTATGGATGTTTTGTGCAGTGATAAAACCGGAACTCTTACTCTCAACAAACTGTCGGTCGACAAAAATCTAGTTGAGGTACTAATAATACTTTTGTTCGTTAGTTTATATTATCCGTAAAAAAATGAAACTGCAAGTATAATAATATAATTATATATATAATATGAATTTTTGTCTAAGGTTTTCGCGAAAGACGTGGACAAAGATATGGTGGTGTTAATGGCGGCAAGAGCATCGAGGCTGGAGAATCAAGATGCTATTGACTGTGCAATTGTTTCAATGTTAGATGATCCTAAAGAGGTTGCTTTCTCACATTTCTAAATATTGAACACAATTTATTTTTTCGTATTTTAAAAAAAAAAAATATTTCGTGTTTTTTTTTTTATCGACGAAAGGCGCGAGCTGGAATTACGGAAGTTCACTTCCTTCCTTTCAATCCAACTGATAAGAGGACAGCACTTACCTACTTAGATAGTGATGGTAAAATGCACAGAGTTAGCAAAGGTGCCCCTGAGCAGGTATTTTATTTAATATCAAATTACATCACTTTTTATTTTATAGTAATACAGTAGAACCTCGATAAATTAATACTCTGTAAATTAATAGTCTCGTTTAAATAATAATTTTTCTCGGTCCTGATTTAGTGAGAACGTGGTATAAATTCTTAGATCTAATTTAATATTTCGCTAAATTTAATAGAATTTTCCCGGCTGTATTAATTTATAGAAGTTTCACAGTACAAATAAATAATTATGGCACTTTACTGTTGATTAAAACAATTTATGGTTCGTGTTTACGACGAATCAAACAGATTCTGAATCTGGCATGCAACAAGTCAGATATCGCAAACAAAGTGCACACGATTATCGAAAAATTTGCCGAGAGGGGTCTCCGATCGCTTGCAGTTGCTCGACAGGTATATCGATAATAACTAACTCTTGTAAATTGAAGAAAGCAATCTTCTTGAGATGACAAATTGCATGATCGGTCGAAAAACAGAACGTTCCGGAAGGTTCAAAAGAAAGTTCCGGCGGACCGTGGGAATTTGTCGGGCTTCTACCCCTATTCGATCCGCCACGTCACGACAGCGCCGAGACTATCCGGAAAGCTCTAGATCTCGGAGTTAGTGTCAAAATGATCACAGGTTTGCATCAATTGTTAATCTAGTTTACTTATTCAATTTGTAGTGCAATATAAACAACCTTAAAAAAAAACGGTTTTCAGGCGATCAGTTAGCAATAGCAAAGGAAACGGGGAGACGACTTGGCATGGGCACGAACATGTACCCTTCGTCGTCGTTGCTCGGCGACCACAAAGACTCGTCGGTCAAAGCTCTACCGGTCGAAGAACTCATCGAAAATGCCGACGGTTTCGCAGGCGTCTTTCCAGGTTTATTATTATCATATTATATTATAATCTCGGCGATTTCGCAACACTTTCGGAAAAAATAAAATCCAAATTATTAAAATTCCGTTTCTTCGTTTTTTTTTGCTAGAGCACAAATACGAGATAGTGAAGATATTGCAGACGAGAAAGCACATTTGTGGGATGACCGGAGATGGAGTGAACGATGCACCGGCATTGAAGGTTGCCGATATCGGAATCGCGGTGGCAGATGCAACCGATGCCGCCAGAAGTGCTTCCGATATTGTCCTCACCGAACCAGGGCTAAGTGTCATTATTAGTGCTGTGTTAACGAGTCGTGCGATTTTTCAGAGAATGAAGAATTACACGGTAAAACAAAAAAAATATAGCTCTCCTCCTTTATTTTTCTTCAACTGAATGTATTAATGAATGAATGAATTAATTATCTTATTTTTTTAACAGATATATGCAGTTTCGATCACAATTCGTATAGTGGTAAGCCTTTAATCTAATCCTTCTTCGATTTTGAAAAGCGTTCGTTAATGCTGATTTACGACTTATGGTTTTCTTTTGTTGAACAGATGGGATTTATGTTGCTGACGGCGTTTTGGAAATTCGACTTCCCTCCGTTTATGGTTCTCGTCATTGCCATTCTAAATGATGGTACATTAATTGCTACAAATTACACAAATATTATTACAAGATGTTGTTTGTACATATTTTTTTTGTCTAATTTTGTTGCGATTTATCTAGGTACTATAATGACAATATCGAAAGACAGAGTGAAACCATCTCCAATACCCGATTCTTGGAAATTGAGCGAAATATTCGCGACGGGGATTGTACTAGGAAGTTATCTCGCCTTGATGACTGTTATATTCTTCTATTTGGCCTACGAAACCAGCTTTTTCGCGGTACATTTAACTAAACATAATCCAAATATTTGTCGTCTTAAGTTTCTCATCATAAGCTCGATTTCATTTAATTTGTGCACTATTGCTAATTTAAAAAAAAAATCAGGACCATTTTCACGTGGAAGATTTTAGCAAGCAGCACGCGGGTTCTTCTCTAGCAGACGACAGCTCGAAAATATTAAAAGACAAATTAGCATCTGCGGTTTATCTTCAAGTAAGCACAATCAGCCAAGCGTTGATATTCGTCACCCGATCCAGGGGGTGGTCCTTCACCGAAAGACCCGGTCTTCTTCTAGTCGCTGCATTTATCGTCGCTCAATTGGTAATCCTATTTTTCTTATAATTTAATTCGTATTATTGAAAAAAAGGAAAAGGGACGAGATTTGTCGAAAAATTGATGCGTTGTGATTTGTGCAGGTTGCAACATTACTATCGGCAGAGGTGACGTCGGATTTATTCGGGATAAGGAAAATCGGGTGGGGATGGACGGCTGTGATCTGGTTGTTCAATATTGTGACATATATGTTTCTTGATCCAATTAAATTTGCAGTCAGATATTCTCTAAGTGGTAGAGCTTGGGGACTACTTCTAAACCAAAGGGTAATTATTTTTAACTGAAATGTTAAGTGTCGTTTCAATTTTACTAATAACGTTTCGACTTTGGGCGTTATTATGACTATTTTTGGCAAAATTCAAAGCACGGAAATTGTAGTCCTTTAAGATAGTATTCAGTATTCAAATCCAACTTGAATTAGAAGTTATGCTGCGATATCTAATCTTGGTGATTCAAGTTGGACTAGAAACTAGAAAGCTAACTCAAAGAATTACAGATTCCGTATTTCAAGTTTTGCCAAATTCAGCCTAAAAAATGGTCAAGATCATATTTGAAGCCGTGACGGTATTATTAAAACTGAAACGACATTTATCAAATCCCTTAATTTAATAGGTTGAAAATGCACTACAATTTACGTCTGAAAATTCGAAGTTTATATAAAAAAAAAAAAAAAAAACATTGATCCCCGTTTACGTATAAAAATAAAATAGATGGCATTCAACACGCAAAAGGACTTTGGTAAGGAAGCAAGAGAAGCAGCGTGGGCGACGGAGCAGAGGACGCTACACGGGCTCCAGACAGCAGAAACGAAGATGTTTTCGGACAAGCATCACACATTTAGGGACATAAACATAATGGCTGAGGAAGCTAAACGACGTGCTGAGGTGGCGAGGCTGAGGGAAATACACACGCTCAAAGGGAAGGTCGAATCATTCGCTAAGCTTAGGGGACTTGATATTGATGTCAACCCACACTACACCGTCTGATCAATATATCCATCATCGAAGATCAATCGGCTGTAATGAAGATTCCATTTTAATTACTTCTTTTTTTTTTGTGAAATTTGTTTCTCTCGGGTGTTCGGATTTTTCGTCGACTGAGGAGGAATTATCCGCACAAAAGAGTCAAATAAGAGCATACATGTATGTACCTATATATACAATGCAATGCAGTGCAGTGAATGTAACTGCTCAAAATATCATAGACTTGTTTTTCTATTATTTTCATGATATTGTTGTTGTTGGTGTTATTTGCGTTATTCAATCAATGGAAGAATGGTTTCCTTTGTTTCTCATGGAAGAAAATGATTTTCTTAATTATAGTTTCCTAGTATTCTCAATTCTCAATTTATCCAATACCAATCTATTTCAAGATTTCTACTTTTGGTTTCAAGAATTTTGCACTTTCATCTAATTCTTCTACATTTTCTAAATTATGACATATTATAATTTTTAAATTAAATTTACAATTATTTAAAAATAACATCACTTAAAATACCTCTGAAGAATAAAATATGTGATCACGCATTCCTCACCATTTTCATAACCGTATCACATTAAGGGCCCTTTTGGTTCGCCATATTACGCCTAATGGGACAAATAGTACCAAGTAGGAGGACATTTGGTTTGGAGGTTTTGCCACATATTGATAAATGGTCCCACTATATTTATCAACCAATCGAATTATTACCTGTCAAGCAAAAATTGGCTTGATTATTTATCACCAAATAATTCCATCATCTGCACAAATGTGATATGTCGATTGTGCCCTTACAACAAGGAATAATTACACAAATATTATATATAAAAAGGTATAATCTTCAGATCCCTTTCACTGCTGAGCCCTAATCTGTTGCGGTAAGAACTGATCTTTCATCGAAATCTTTTTTCCCCAAAATCGACAATTTCTTTACATGTGGTTTTGTTACTACCGCCTAATTAATGGAAGAGTTTTTCATTTCGCAGAGAATGGGGCACGTTAATTTTGGCTAATTTTCGGCCACGCTAAGAAGGCAGAAGTATACAATTTTAGGGTTAGATCTGGTAAGTTAATTCTCAGAATCTTAGTCTTCAATTATTGTCTTTTTAACATCGTTGTATGTCGTAATTCCCATTCTATTTTTTTCCGACAATCGGTTAGATTATTGGCTTTTGTTGCGCGAAATAGCCCTGCCTTGACATGTTCCAAATTCTTGACTACAATCATGTATGTATTCGATTGGAAGGGTGGGTTCTAATTTTGGACATTTGTATTATTTTACTTATTTATAATGCTAGTTTACTGTATAGCTTTCGCAAACAAAAATGTTATGTTTTGGTTTAGCTATTCACTTGTTGTTGTTTTTTGAACTAATAATCATGTTTGCCTGCATTTTGTTTGGGTTTTGCCTTCAAGTTCAAATTTAGGTTATTTGATTATTCATCCACTGAGATGTTCTTCTTTGTGAATGTGTTGCTTTTTTGGTTATGAATATTGTAGAATCTTGTTGGCTTTCGATGGATTTGTCAAAATAAGAAGAAGATGTAATAGTAGTGTTGAACCAACTATTGTTTAATCTAAGGTTGTTTTTCTTAATGTCTGTCCGCATTTTGACCCAATATAATCGTCGTCGTTTGGCTGAGTCGCAAAATCAAACTCGAACTTATAGCTTGGTAGGAAGAACCCCTTCTCAGCTCGATTATTTGCGTTCTATAGTTGGCTTCAATGATGTTACATGTCGTGATAATCTTAGAATGAACATACAAACCTTCTACCGTTTGTGTTATGTTTTAGAAAATGTTGGTGGTCTTAAACTAATAGAAATGTGTCCGTACTCGAGCAAGTTGCAATGTTTCTTCAAATACTTGCCCACCACACAAAAAATGTCCTTGTTCGAAGTCATTTCAAGAGATCAAGGTATACCGTAAGCAAGTATTTTAACCGCGTCCTTTTGGCTTTGCTAAAGTTACATGAAATGCTATTGATTTCACCAAAGCCCGTTGGTGAAAATTCAGAAAATGAGCGTTTCTCACACTTTAAGGTAACGGTGAATAACATACAACGTAATTGATATCTTACTCATCATTAATCAATTTAATATTTTCACTACTATGTAATAAATTTTAGGGGTGTCTCGGGGCACTAGATGGGACTTACATAGAATGTCGCGTCCCTTGTTTTGATAAACCAAAATACAGAAACCGTAAGGGTAAGGTGTCATTGAATGTTTTAGCCATTTGTGATGATGACATAAACTTTATTTACTTACTTACGGGGTGGGAAGGCTTTGCCGCCGACAGTAGAATACTTCGGGACGCGGTAACTAGAGACAACGGGCTACGGGTTCCTACGAGTATGTTTGTAAAATCTAGATTAACACAATATGTTATTACTAGTTACCCTTTCCAAATTTTAAAAGTCCATGAGTCATTTCTATATGTAGTAAAATCCTTTCCGATTACAGGTAATTACTACTTGGTTGATAATGGTTATACCAATGGCGAGGGATTTTTGGCACCGTATCGAGGTAGTAGATACCACCTTGATGCATATGGTCAAGGTCCAAATGCACCTACAAACTTGAGAAATTTTTTTAACATGAAACATGCGAAGGCAAGAAACATCATTGAGCGGGCATTCGGTTTTCTGAAGTCGAGATGGCCATATTACGAAGCCCGGCATATTACCCCATCAAATTACAAAATAGGATTGTAATGGCGTGTTGTCTCCTCCATAATTTTATACGCACAACTAATGATTTCGATCCCGAGAAAGAAACCTTGGATGATTTTTTTCGTAAGAATCCAGGCATTATTAATGGTGAAGATTACATAAACACTGTTGAAACTTCAGAGGAATGGACCATATGGTGGGATACCATTGACCAAAACATGTATAACAAGTGGCTAATGTCTCGTTAAACATGTTTAAAAAGTCTTACTTGTAATTCAATTGTTAACTGTTTGTTTTTAGTTTTAAGTTTTTATACATGGTTTGTTTTCGTGTAAGACTTTGAAATTTTATTTGGATTATATTATTAGAATGATTTGGTCTGTTGTGATATTTTTTAATACTTTAATGGATTTTCTAAATTATATATTGTCCAATACTTCAGGGTACATGGATACCAATGCTGGTTCAAATAAATGTACTACTAGTAAGAAGCAAGTCATCAATAGCAGGCGTTGTTGGACAGTCCTTGAAGATCAAACCTTAATTTCAGGACTGAAAGATATTGTTTCAAGGGGATGGAAGTGCGAAAATGGTTTTAAAACTGGTTTTCTTAGGGACTTTGGAGCAATAAAATTCCCGGGTACCGATCTTAAGGCCTCACCACACATCCATTCCAAAATACACGTGTGGAAAAAGCATTATGGAACATTAAGCACCATGCTTTTAAGGTCTGGATTTGGTTGGAACGATGCAAACAACACAATAGATGTGATTGACGATCAAGTATGGCAAGATTATATAAATGTATTTCATGTTATGCACGTAATAAATAATCATACTTAATTAATTATAAGAATTATATATACATGATTACGTTGATGTATTTATGTGTTTCTATTCGTAGACTGATACAAATGCATGTTCCATGAGGTACAAATCGTGGCCATTTTACAAAGATTGGACTCAAATTTTTGGAAAAGATCGTGCCACAGGTGAACATGCCAAAACATTTGTTGAAGACATTAATGACTTGGTGACGAGCTCGAAAGGGAAGCAACATAACTCTAATGACGATGAATACGTTCCACAAGTAGACCCCTCGAATGCAGATAATTATTCTCAATATATGTCGTTCAGTCGTGTTGACGAAGCAACTTCAGCAAAGCCTAAATCGAAGTCCAAAAAACGATCACGCATTGACCCCGTTGATAATGAGCATGTCGAAATGGCCTCCAAGTTTCTGAAAAAATGGAATTCCAAATGGGCGAACTAGTGAGCCGTATTGGCTTTGATAAAGATGTGTCGATAGCTAGAAAAAAGGTGTTTGATGCCCTAGAAAACATGCAACATCTCACCTTCGAGCAACGGCTTAAGGCAACTTCGAGAATTTGCGATAATAGCAAAGACCTCGATATTTTCTTCTGCTTGGATGATGAACAAACACAAGGCAAATATGGTGCAAATGATCTTAGATGGTCGTTATTAAATATAATTCAAGTCAGTGTGTGATCTTTCAAACTATCATGCTTCGAGTGTTTGATGTATTATAATTTTAGGTACTTGGTAAATTTCCTTGTATATTGTTTATTACATCTTCGGATGGGGCACAATAGCACTTTTGAACAATATTAGATTCTCCTATTTTGATACAAAATAATTGGGATGATTTATTCATTTAATTAATTAATTATTGGACAAAAATACAATAAAAGGGCGAATACCAAATTTACAATTCAACAAACCTATTTTACAGTAGTGATATAATCACTATCAAAACGACCACACACAAGTTTCATATGATTATAGTGATAAATTAATTATTTGTAAACACACCAACAACGAAAACATAAAAAAAAACACGTACTACCAGCATGTGGACCATTTCACATGCACAAAATACAAACTATTTTACAAACAAAACCCCATATGCCCTATTTATACAGGCAATACACACCAACAAATTCATTAGGCTTGATTTCATCGGGGAGTACAAAACTCAGCCACATGTGGCTTGTTCGAAGCAGTGGAGCTCTTCGGAGTGCCGAATGGGTTAAATTTTTGGATGTTTTCCGCCCTCGAGCGCAAGATAGGGTTTCCCTTAAGCTCCGGTTCGTCCACGAAGTGCGAATTAGCTGTGCTCAATTTTGTATCTCTCGACACCTTGGAATCTGAAACGTAGTTAAGAGTGTTCATCATATCGAAATCAACATTTTCCGATGTACCCGATGATATGTTCATGACCGTATTAGGGTAAATAGGGGAAACATTTGCGGACTCTTGTTCCGCATTAATTTCGAAGGCTTGAGCATTAACTCCCACTCGGTATCCTTCCATTCCATGAGTTGCATTTCCATGATTCACCACTTCTTTAGGTTTCGCCTCATCGTTCCGCATTAATTTCAAAGGCCTGAGCATTAACTCCCACTCGGTCTCCTTCCATTCCATGAGTTGCATTTCCATGATTCACCACTTCTTTAGGTTTCGCCTCATCGTCATCGGATGACAACACGATAACTTCTTCATCGCCATTAGGATTCTCCACGGGCTCCGTACCAAAAATACACTTTAGGGCGTCATACTTAGGTTCTCCACAATGACAATAAGCAAATGCAAAATTACTTGTCTATGTAACGAAAACAAGATAAATATTGTAAATAAAAAAAAATTACATAACCAAACATACAAATATGGGTTGAAACAAATACCTCGTTGTATGAAATTAATTTACCTTCAAGATATATTCCCACATATCTTTCGGTACGCAAATGATATTTGTTTTTGCGTCAAAAACTATCCCCTCATGTGCGACAATCCAATGAAATGTAGTAAACCTTTTGTGTAATAACTTCATCTTCTTGGTGAGGTGTTTATAGGAGAAACATATTTTAAATTTGTTTTGAATAGCTTCTTGGCAGCTGAAAAGGGCAAGAGTGTTTTTTCCCTCACGGTCGAAGTTGCCACTGCATGATTCCAAAGACAAAAGCTCGACAAAATAATCATCAATCCTCTCACTCCATTCCAACTCATAAAGAAAATCTTCTTTCCTAAAAATTGGTTTTTTCTTTGGTGCCATGCAGTTAGTTGATAATATGATATGTTTAATGGTTGGATTCCATATGGCACCTCCTCTTCGTCATTTATAAACCCAAAGAACCCTAATTAATTGTGTTAGGTGTTGGGGATATTATGTATACCTATTGATGGTCAACAACCATTATTGACAGACAATGAATGGGGAAAATCAATACACAATATCTGAATATCAAGTCAAAAAGATATGGTAAATATTAATGTACAAAATTGTAAGAAATATTAAAACAATTAACTAATAACAAATTAAATTCCGTGGTGCATTTAATACTTATAATTGAACTTTATCAGTCAGTTCACATTTGAAAACGTATATAAAACTAAGTAGTGCAACATTTATTGACATTTGCAGGTGCGCATGGTAATCTTTAATGCCATATTATAGACGCCTTCAATGTATACGAAATTGGAACTCCCACAAAAGGAATGATGACTGGTAAATGTTCATTGAACTGTATTTTTTCTCACATTGAATTATTGTAATAATTGCAGGCCTAACCCACTCATTGATTGGAATAAATGTAATGTTGCGTAAAACAATAGTGAAACAGACCTTTGGCCTTACCCAATCAAATCGAATTTACTCTTGTTATAAATGCAAATTAGTCTTGTAATTTGCAGTTCTTCACAAGCATACGAAAAATCAACAGACAATCAAGAAGGAGTGGCTAATACAGTTTAGTTTTCTTCGTATGTAATATTGGAGTTGTTTTTTTTTTTTTTTTTAACATTTCGTTTATTTGTTTTGACGTTGTCACAGGTACTATGATGAGACCAAGAACACGGAATCATAACATTTTGGCAAGGATGAACACACTCTCATGGACTGTTACTTTTTATGAATGTTTAATGGGATCTGCATCAAGTTGTGCCCGAGCCGTTGAATCGCTGCGAGACAACGAAGTCTATGAAGATATCATTTTCGAAGTTTACATGATCATGAATTTTACCTTTGAAAGAAATTTCGAAAAGGCTGATATCAAAACGAGGTTGGAGTGATTTCGAAACCGCTTCATATCGTTTAAAACTTACATTGCGTAAGATGGTGTAGTGTTTAATCAGTCTACTAAGAAGGTTACTCTTGATAGGAGTGCATGGTCTTGGAATCGACGGGTCAGATAGTTAAGAAAAAATATGTTGGAGTTTTTCCCTTTTTTTATTAATTTATCTCAAGACATGTTAACAAAATACGCATGCAAATTGTAGGAGACGGAGGAAGAGATGGCGTTTAGGGTCAACGGTTTTCCGTTCTACGGTGAATGCAAATTTGTGCTTGAAGACAAACAAGCACCGCCGGTCAACTTTCGAGGCATTACGGGATATGATCCCGACTACCCATTTGTGATTGATGATGAAGGAGAGGCAGAAGAAGGGCAAAATGAAGTTCCTCAACTGTTAGCATCGGGGAATGCTGCAGAAATTGTTCGTGTCGAAGTTGAGAACAAAGTCCGTGTCGAAGTTGAGAACAAAGTCAATAATAACAATGAACTTGTTGCAGTTGTTAATGCCGAGCCTGCCGTCAGCTTCAGTGATCATATTGAGTCCGCTGATGATTCAGATTCACAAGTGTCTTCGGTTTTAAAGTAGGGTCTTTGTGGAATAGTGATTGCATGTTGATTTCGTTAAATAGGTTTTTACTTATGCAACAGCAGTTTTTTGCAGTTTGTAAGGGACTAAGTTCCCAAATTTTCAAAATCTCCCGACATGGTATTTTTCTAACTTTTGTCTGTTCAGAGGGACTTAGTTCCCTAATTTTCAATCGAAATTAAATGGATTTTAGCTTATATCAGCTGTGCGCGGTCTTCTAATTACAATTTATTGCGCATTTCATGGTTATGCAGTTCTGCATTATACATCAAACATATGCAAAACGTAACTTAATCAGTGAATGCAATATGTACGTAATATTAAGTAATAACCATTAAACCACTGTACCTCAAAATATTTGGACAATGTAATTAAATTACTGAAGTTTAAATAATGTTTAGGCTAATACAAATATGAACATCTGCAAACATTACATGCGGAATCGAATTGGATACTAAATAACAAAATCATATCGAATGAACATTACTGAAGTCGTTTGCCTATTTAGTTGAAAACACCTACAAATAAGACTTACTAAGAAAAAGATATACATAAAAAAAAGCAACCAAATACAACTGCAACAACATAAGTAACAAACCAACCATACGATTTAGTCATGTAATTTATATTTTTCAAATCATTCATTAGCGCCATTTCAGACTCCAAATCTGAAATTTTCTTCAATAAGTCCGGAACTTGCAAAGGAACTTGGGCTTGCAGAGCATTTATTCTTTTGATCAATCCCAGTATTATTTGTTTCGATCTGTCGCACATTTGGGGATCACACAAATAGAAAGTTCCACAACCTTTGATCTGAAAATGTTATCAAATACATATTATTCAATCTGCGTTATGTTACTTACCTTACACTTGCATTTTTTTGAAATACATTTTAAATAAGATGCAGCATATTGTTTAGATGTTAATTGTTCATAAGTTTCCAATATGCCTGATCGAGATTACCTTTATACAGAAGGCACGATGTTAAATTCAACACCAAGGCAAGTACAAGTTAGCAACATTCATCGAATTCAATAAAGTTTGACTAAAACACCATGTGAACCTCATTTAAGATTCACAACATTTTTTAACCACACAGTACTTGCGAAAATACAGGGTATTATAAAATGAATTGTAATAGATTGATACTGATAAAAGAAGATAAAGTTACCCTCTGTTGGGAAGATAAAAAC
The DNA here is from genome assembly GCF_000504015.1 of Erythranthe guttata. Next base: position 164,499 of record NW_012194957.1, read on the forward strand.
CGTCTCCTTGGGTTGGTTGAGGTCCAAGAAGTTTGTAAACGAAGCTTGAAACCACACTCACAAATATCAGGTTGATTTGTGTCGAATCCACCTAGTTTATTGTTGTTCGATCCCCTTCTCGAACTACTACACAACCTACCGAAGAATGGAACCAAATTATGATGTATTTGCGTTTTATAGAGATTCAATTTAGGGCTACAGTAGAGAGGGGTAGGATATTGGGGATCTGCAACTCGGTATTATGAAGAGAATGAAAATGAATAATTGTATATTATAATTGAAGGGCATTTGAGACATTGGCCAAGTATTATTAATTTAGACCGAAATATCAACAAAACAAAACCTCGTTTAATTGATCAAGGGATTAGCAGATTCGTGACAATACATCAAACCAAAAGCCGTGTATGGTATTCCTAATATTCAATTTAGTCCCAATATTACATATCCCATACACACTTATCTATCCAAACTACCAACCAAAAGGGTCCTAAGAGGATTCTCGGTCCATGATTGTAGGAGAACACATCTTTCACAGAGCCGGTCCTGAGAATTTGGGGGCCCTAAGCGGAGTTTAACATTATTGCTTTGGTTTTTTTTAAATAGTATCTAAATTATATTGTTATTGGTACACATTTTTAACAAATATCTTATTTAATAAACAAACTTTTTTTTCTCTTTTATTGAAAATAACAATATGAATTTGAAATATATCAAATACGAACCTTAATGTTGTTGGCATTGTAAAAACAGTTGATGACATAATGATATATGCATCTATTTCATGCATAAACAACACATTACGGGGAGGAAAAAAAACAATCGTTGATCAAAATTATTAAAAGTACATATATTGATCATTATATTGTTCGTCTCAACCGACAACAGTTCGTTTCAATCTTTTTGTGATATGGATGTTTGGTTTAAGATTTAATTATAATCTTAAAAAAAATTGGCATATACAGTTGGATATTAATAACATACTATAAGTAATTATATAATTAATTTATAAACAATATTATCTACAAAACACAATATTTAAATTGGTCTTTCTTTATATTTTTTGAATAGTTGAGATTATAAAATATTCCATTAACATATAGTTTAAAACAACATCTAATAAAATATTTAAGGACTAAAATGTGCTATATAACTAATTATTTGGGCCATATAGTGGTTTATGAAAAAAAAATTGTGGGGCCCCCTTGTGGGGTGGGGCCCTAAGCCAAGGCTTCCCTGACTTACCCCAAGGCCGGCTCTATCTTTGAACATAGATGAGTACTCTATTATCCAGAATGTTACGTGAATTTGAGCAAGAAAACATAATTTAAGAATTAAGAAGAATATTTTGAGAGATATGAATTAGGGAAAGAATATAATTAAGATGAGATTAAGAGACGAAAAGGGAGATTAATTATGTATAAACTTTATATCTCCATCTCCGGTCTTTGAGATGCTACACCTGGTGTAATACACCGGGTAATTAATAACCGTTAATGTGATAAAAACTTCCCACTAAGCACACATACATGGGTTTCTATGTGATTGTGTGCAGATCAAGCTTAATAATTACCCTGTGTATTTTATCGGGTGTAACATCAAACCGACCCCCATCTTCTGCGCTACTGCCCTAATTTATAGACTAACAAATAAAGAGGAATTACATTAACCACCCACCAATGATATAGTGAATCTATAATTAAAAAATACTAATGCAATCTACAACTAACAACCCCTATTTTCATGCAAAATATAATGATCTAATTATAGGAAATGATGATGCTACACCGGGTTAATATAACTAGGCACCCTAATTAATAAGATTTCCACTTCGGGTTCAGTTATAGCCCATAGGGTTTTATAAATATAATTATAAAATGAATTAAAAAAGACACGTGTCAAGAAGAGAGGCTACCCGGTGAAAATCACCGGTGTAGCATCGCATCACCCCTAATTATATGCCACCCCACGAACTAATAAACACCTAATTTGGCTAATTCTTTCCACTAATTTAATAATTATAAGTATCATTCTCGTCCGTTCGAAATATCCTTGTCCTTAAGGATATAGTCTTTATACGTGTTTGGGGTCGTTTTGCATCCTACATTGCATTATTACCCTCTTATAGTGGCGGAGCCAGGAATTCGAATCACGGTGGGCTTAGAATTTACGGGTGGAGGGGACAGCGCTCCGATTTTTCTTTTTTTCGATTCATTTACTTAAAGTAGGACAAAATAACTAAAAAGTACCATAATCGGATAAAAACAAATTACCTTATAACAAAATAGTTGGAAATCTATTTTTTTCATATTTGTCTGATGGATATTTTCTGGCAAGAGAATGTAGAGTTACAGAAACTAGAAAACTTGAAGAATAACAGCTACGCGTAAGACTGTATGCGCAATATTAATTCCAACAAAAATAATTTTGGCTTTATGGATGGGCAAAATTAAATTATTTGGGTGGCTTAATCTATTATGGATATAAATAATATTAAGGCTGCGACTATATGCAAGACTAATTCCACTTGTGTAAGACCAAATTAAAATTTTCAATGTATAAATACTATAATACCCTTACTTATTAAAAAAATAGAAAATTCCAAATGTGCAAGACCAAAAATTCAAAGACACAAAAAACCCTATCACAAGACCACAAAACCACAAGACCAACTCTCATCTTCTTCATCTTCCAAAACCCACAAGACATTTCTCCTTCCTCCTCCATAACCCACAAAACTTAAACATTCAAAATCATCAAAACTCAACAAATCTTAGAAAGATGGCAAGTATGGAGTCAGAAGACATCAAAATAGAAGATTATACGATGGAAGAATCCAAGAAGGTATGCATTTATTGGTTTTTTTAGCTAGAATATCGTTTTTCCAAAAAAAATCCCGCGCAAACGAATTCGACATGTACAGGTCGAATTTTATAGGTAAAAATCGACATTTAGATGTTGATTTTGAGGTATAAAATTCGACATCTGGTAAAGTCGATTTTGTGCTATAAATTCGACATGTCAATGTCGATTTTTACCTATGAAATTCGACGTTTAAGTGTCGATTTGTAGCATAGTTTTTCGACACCTTGGTGTCGATTTTTACCAGTTTCAAATTTAATTTGTTTTTCCTCTTTTTTTGGGCAGATTTAGGTCACTCATGATTGTGGGCGGCGGTGCTGGCGGCGGCGGCGATCGGCGGTGGAGCTTGGGCGGCGGAGAAGGTGGGCGTAGGTAGGGTTTCAGGAGGGGGCTGTTTGTTTTTTTAATTCACGCTTCTATGTTTTTTTTTGTTTCCTCATTATTTGTATTTGGTCTTGCATGAAAAAAAAAAGTCAATTTAATTTATGGGTATATTCTTCATTTCATCTTAATAAAATAGAATCTTTTAGAATCTTTCTTTAATTTGGTCTTGCACAAGTGGAATGAGTATCGCATATAGCCGCAACCTAATATTAATTAGTAAAACTTCACAGTGGGCACATTGTTTTGCATCATCGGTCTAAATATGCAGACTTTCATCTACAATGTCACTCTTACATCAACACTTTCTACTCAATATGAGTAGGACATGCATTTTGGCACAATCTTGTGCTCCAAATGCCGTAATTAAGTTGCCACTGATCCCAGAAATGTTCCAAACATGTTTAATATTAGAGGGGTTAATCATCCCTTCGAAATCTAAAAATTTAATTAATTAAAACATTAATGTGCGAGACTATATAGGTGAACGTACGATCGTAGTGCGAATATAGTATGTACGCATTCGAGTTAAAGTATGACCGTTGTAACTGAAATGTACGTATTACCGTAACAAAATCAACAAATTAAAGTCGTCCTCCAGGGATTCGTGTTCGGGTTCTTTATTAATCTCTTGCTCTTCATCTTCCCACCACAAACAAAACCAACAAATTATCTTCCCTCTTTCTTTGTGGAAGAAAAAAGTGTAGAGATTGGTTTTGTTTAGAACAAATTGTGTTACGTCCCCATCAGGACTTGTAATATCTTCCCAAACGAGGTCGTATTGGACAGAGTCACATCACCATGACAAAGTAAGAAATCCATCTAAGCCAATAGCTTCTCCATCTCATCTAAGCCAACCACTCTATGGGTGTATGAATGAAGGAAGAAATAAATACGATGACCATTGATACAAAAACATACTCTTAAATAGCAGTCTCCTATTTAATATTGCGGCCTCTTCGTATATGCATGCGCTCTTAAATGTGCGTGGGACTCGAAACTATTTTTATTTATTGTTGTATATGTTTTTCTTTGACCAAACACGTCTGTCTTTGTTGTTGTATACATTTTTCTTGACATATATGAAAAATAACAGCACACGTCTAAAACGAAAAGATGCAATTCATTAGTTATATGAAGAGGCACTATTAAATAGGGTACGAGACTGCTATATAAGAGTGCTTACTGTATAATAGGGTACGCAAAGATTTTAGAGTCATTACACCAACATAAGATCTGAGACCGCTATATTAGAGTCATTAATCAAAAAGTATATGTGTGTATTTGATACGTTTACAACAATTTCCACGTACATTTAAGAGCCCATTCATATTTTTTTCTCGACATGCGTACCCAGAAAATGATTTGATCATTACACCAGTAGACGCATCTAGATTTCAATTTTGTTGATATAGCCCGTCAATGGTCATTCAGAGAGACGACATTAAATAGGAGACTGAGGAAAAGCCTGAGTTTTCAGACTGTGATATTGTGGATTTAGATAACTCACTATATGATTAATTATTTTTTCTTTTGTATTTTTTTATGTTATTTGTTTATGTACGTTTGTGGTTTTTCTAATAAACAATGATTGCTACATAAATATGTGTGTGTGAGTAGTTGAATACGGTGCGATGCGCAACATGTTCATTTGTGCAAGACAACCTATAAATTAGAACAAAACTTAGGATACGTGAATGGTGACCTAGGAACGCTAATTTGTGAGACATATCAAACCATACAATGCGCCCATAATACATTACATCCACATTATAAGTAATAGACATTCCATCCGAGTACGTTTTGGGTGTACTGAGGACATTAGCCATAGGCCCAAAGCATAAAAAACAAAAAGAAATTGAACCACTCAACTTTTTTGACTATCTGTTTCTTGACATGCTTTGTTCGTTACTTTTATCTTGGAGACAATAAACCTCGATGACTAAGTGCCTCTTGCGTAACTCCAGAACATTCTTGATTGTTTGATATGAACCCACGATCCTTTAAATCCACGCAAGTTTGAGAAAATTGGAAGAAAAAACATAAGAAGAAGAAGAGGTAAGAAGGAGAAACATCGAGAAGAAAATATAGTGACAGAAAAAATGAAGAAGAAGAACGAGAAACAGGTGTGAGAAATTTGGAAAAAGTTAAGGATTTGTAGTGTTTGGATAATAGGATAATTAAATGTAAGTTGAAATATATGGTGTTTGGTTATATGTATAGTTAAAAAGATAAAGGAAAAAAAATACAAAAATCATTAAATGAAGAGCATTGTCGACATTTCGAATAGATATGTACCTAACTGTAAGTGAAACTTAAAAAATAGGTGAGCAATGTCCAATGTCCAAAGTAAACATTGAGGACTGAACCGTATTTGAGATTAGGCAAAGGGGATTTTCTAGAAAAACCTCAAAATTCTAAGTAAATTTCCCTAAAAAAACACAAAAAAATCTAATTGAATAAGTTAAAGATAATAATTCCTATTTGTTCCACCGTCTAATTATTGAAGAGACGTCAACCCATATGAATCCGTGTTTGACACGCGCCAAGAACACGTTGCTGATTTCACACACATTGTCATACCAACAACAACTCTCAATCCACGTCACTACATCTCTATCCATCTTTGTCCGTACCTCTGATTCTATTTTTTTTTGTTACCCCCTCGTGTTTCGCGTTTTACTAGTTGCCTTATTTTTTTATTTTTTTTATTTTTTCGATAACTAGTTGCCGTATTATAGCTTATCAAATTGAAGATATTTTTTTTCCTTTTTCAATGTGTACAATATTTTCTCGGGATAATTAGTAAAAACCCCCCAATTCATTTACTTATATTAAGGTGGATATAACCTCCTTTTCATTATTAGTGAGAACCCCCTTAATTATTTAATTAAATTAAAATTAATACAATTATTAAGTGTTATACCTATATTATCCTTAATTCTCCAAATCTTATATTTACAAACCCTAGCCATATTATCTGCAATACACCATCGTTCTCAAATCCCCACAAACCGCCGTTTTCAAATCCTCATCACGTCTTCTCTTCTTTTCTGGAACCGAAACTCAGTAGTATCGGCTGCGATGGCGGCAGCGATGAAGGTGACGAAGGCGACGCTACATCTCAACAACGACGAGGAAGACCCCTTTCTCTTCTTTCTCGAATTGGGAATCCGACGGATGTGGGGCAAGGAGAGGACGAAGCCTGCTCCAGATCTCGACAACGACAAGGCGACGCCCCCGAATCTAGGACGGACGGCAGCCTTCCGATCTACCCTTTTCCTTTATGAGGGATGAGCAGATCCGCTGGTATTTTTTTTTTTTTTTTTTGTTCTTTCGATTTTTTGAAGCATTCCCGGAATCCTCGTCGGAAGACCCTCTCCACCACCGTTGTAATTGAATAGATTGACCTCGAGGAGGAGGTATTGTTTGGAAGGCTCGTTTGTTGAAATTGTGTTCGTGTTACTCAAAAAGATATAGTTGTTATCGTTACGGTTGTAGTTGGTTTCAATAATAGTCGTTTTAGTTGGAATTTTGGTGTGTTTTTTTGCGTTTGCTTCTGTGGATTTCAATAATTTGTAGTTGATTCAATATAGTTGTTTTCGTATAGCAATATAGTTGTTTTTGCACAACAATATTATTATTTTCATTACTTTTAGTTGGTTTGAATAAATAGTTGATTTAACAAATAGTTATTTTGGAGATGTTTTGATTAAATAATTAGTTAATCTTACAATGGAAATAATATAATATATAATTAATTTAATAAATTGTGAAACTGATGTATTATTGTTTTAATACCAATTGTTTTAATAATAGCCGTTTTAATAATAGTCGTTTTAATAACAGTCGTTTTATTGGCATATAGTTGTTTTAACTGAAAATTAAAATAATATAGAAAAATAATATATTACAGAAAAATATTAAAAAAATTAAAAAAAAGTTTTTTTTTTTTTTTAAAATATTATTTTTTAAAGAAGAAATAAATAAAAAAACGAAAATTAAAATTAAAATATAAAAAATAAAAAAATACATCAAACTAGTGAATAATGGGTAGTGAATAGTGGAAGGGTAAATTTGAGAATAAGAAAAGAATGGGTTTCTCACTAATAAAGGAAAATGACCTGGACCCATCCTTATTAAAATAATGTTAGAGGGGGTTCTCACTAATAGTCCCATATTTTCTCTCTCCCAAAACATGGCCCCCATTTCATTTGCACCACAAATTTATCTCCCCCAAATTTCCCATTATCTAACATTCGGAATATTTCATTATCTTTCTTAATTAATAATAACTCATAATAATAAGGGCAAATTGCACACCACCCCCTGTAAATTTCTAATATTCGCACTTTGCCCCTTCAAAAATTTTCAAAGCGAATGTTCTACTTCTAAACGTTATTCTTGTTGCACATTGCCCAGATAGCAAAAATCCGATGGATTATTCATCTCAATTTAATATTTTTATTACAAATTATCCCTTTAAATGTTATTTTTGTTACACGTCACCCCTTTAAAACACTAATTTTTTGCAGGTTACTCCTCTAAAAAGTTATTTTTATTGCACAATGCCCTCCAAAAATTGACTTTTGAGCCAAAATGCAACCAAAATAGTAGTATCTCAAAGGGGAGTATCTCTCTTTTGAATTTTTAGGGGAAAAAATGCAAAAACAAAAAAATATATTGGATGAAGTGCATTTTGTCCTAATAATAATAATAATAATAATAATAATAATAATAATAATAATAATAATAATAATAATAATAATAATACATTAATATATAGCAACATGCGTTACCTTGTCTTTGGGTGAACACCAAGAGAAAACAAACAGCCCTCTAGTATCTCTTTCCTTATGTCCTCTCTTCTTTCTTTATTGTTTTATTTCACAGCATATATCTGATATATTTTCTTAGTTTTCTCAGAAATGTTAAAGAATCTCAAGAAATACTTTCTTGTTTTCAAGGGATTCCCATTACATTATCTTTTCAATAATCTTTCTATCTTATTATTAAATATTATTATTATTTATGTAATTATATTAACTTAGTTGAATCTGTGATTGATCTAAGTTTTATAGCATTCAATGGAAATGACAATGCTTGGCTCGAAATCAGTATATTCTGGTTCAGACACTATGCTATTATCAAAACCCCCTTGTCTATACTCAACACACCTACTTTCACTCAAAGGTAATTAATCCCTTTTTCAAGAATTCAATTATTATTATTTGGTCTTAGAAAAAAAAATAATGGGATTGTGATTCATTGTAAGAATTATATTATGTATGTGTTTTATGAGATTTTCATTTCATATCATTTAATTTGAGACAATATTTCCTAGTAGTTCAAATTAATTTGAAGATTTATTGGCCTTTTTTGTGTATTACCAATTTCCCATGTTAATTTAAATTTAAAAATTTTTTGAAGGTATTTTTCGAAGGGATTCACACTTGAGAAATGGCAAAAGTGCTTTAGCAGCTAGCAAACACGATCTCGTGGACACTTATTCGTACCGAATCAACGGCACGAATGGATCGAGTTCGAATTTGTTTATCGATAAATTAGTAAATAATAATGTTCTTGATTCAATTGATGATGAGTATGAAGGAGTTGTTGTAATTCCCGAAACACTACCGTCGAACCCCAACGTGTTTGCCTCCGCACTCCGTTCGTCTATGTTCCATTGGAAAGTCAAGGTATGTATCTAATTATTTTTACATTTTTGCTGATTTATAGTACATTAATTAGTGTTACGAAATAGACGGTTATCGTTTGTCGTACCATTTATAGCGTACGAAGCATCGTTATAGGTTGATCCAATATCAAGCAAATTGCCCGTAAATTCAACTATGCTACCAGATGAAAAATTAGCATTCATTAGTATAATTATTATCATGATTATTTTTTATTATATCAATGGTAATTAAGCATGTCAAACGAGGCCGAAAGATGGAAACCAAATATTGCCCGATCATAGTTTAAACGAGGCCCAGCGTTCGTATCATTCGACATCAGTATAATTCCAGTTTTATGTTTCTACAAGAAAAATGAATTTATCATAGACATATATCTCTGTTTTATTTGGCTATAAATTTTTTTAAAAAAAATAATATAAGGTTACATTCTTAATTATTGTTTAAGTAAAAAAGAATTAATAGTATAAAAATCAAATTCAGGGGAAGAAGGGAGTTTGGCTCAAACTGCCACTAGAAAGATCAGATCTTGTTCCTGTTGCTGTAAAGGTGAAATCATCAAAATCCTAATAATTATTTCTTTTTAATTTTTTTCATAATTGTATTAAATAAATAAATGAGAAAATAATATTTGTTCCTATATATATACAATATATGTAGGAAGGATTTGAATACCATCACGCGGAGAAATCATATGTAATGATGACGCGTTGGATTTCCGACGGGCCTTGCTTGCTTCCTTCTAATGCCTCTCATCATGTCGGTGTTGGTTCGTTTGTGATCAATGATAACGACGAGGTATTTTTTTTTTTAATTTAATTTCCACTGCTAAAATTAGAATCATCGTCCTATATAACATTTCTTATGGTATATTGAAAATGTTTTCGGATATTATTTATGTCGAAGTATTTGCATTTTTTTAATTCATACAGGTGCTAGTTGTGCAAGAAAAACACTGTACTCCCGATCTTCTTGGTCTCTGGAAAATTCCGACTGGTTTCATTCATGAAGTATGTTTTATTATTGTTTTCATGAAATAAAATTTTATGTTGCCCGAAAAAAATAATAATAATAATGTTGTTCTACTGATCAGTCGGAAGAAATCTACAATGGAGCTGTAAGAGAAGTGAAAGAGGAAACGGGGGTAAGTAATTACTTAAATTTTGCGCTCGATCGTTAGAATTTTTGCTCTCGAACATTCCAATTTTCTCAAATTGATTTTTTAATGTGTATAATCATACTTATGATGGATTGTTTCTTCGTTCGTTTTCTTTTACAGATTGAAACTGAATTTGTCGAAGTTGTAGCTTTCAGGTAAAAAAAACAGTTAACTGTATAAATACAAACTCCGCATAAAAATTTGTATGAGATTTAATGATCTGCGTTACACGATTGATCATATCGTTAATTAATTTCTTAGGCATGCCCAAGAAGTGTCGTTTGAGAAATCGGATTTGTTTTTCGTGTGCATGCTAAGACCCTTGTCGACACAAATCATGGTCGACGATATAGAAATTCAAGCAGCCAAGGTAATTAATTAATTAATTAATTAATGCTTATTACAAGATATACGTGATATGATTGACGTTGTTTTGTGTCCGAATCAAACAGTGGATGCCTTTGGATGAGTTTGTGAAGCAGCCGTTAATACAAGGCGACAACATGTTCAAGAAAATCATCGAGATTTGCATTGCGCGGCTTGGAAAGCGTTATTGCGGATTGTCCGTTCATCAGTTGGTATCGAGATTCGACGGCAAAATATCCTCATTGTACTTCAATATTATCGAAGACGACAATGATTCCGCTTGTCAAACTAACTGACACTTTGATGTATTTTTAATTACGAAACCTAGCTTTATGTAAATGTTGTAAATATTAATTCGACGATTCTCCTATATACGCATCTTAAATTCACCGAGTCATGTTTTATTCCTTTTTTTTTCCAGTGTGTTGTAGCTTTCAGGTAAAAAAGAAAAGTTGATAGCTCTTTTACCGTGCAATAGAAACTCCGCTCATTAAACAAAAACTCCGCGTAATCATCTCTGACGATAGAATTTGTAAGAGATTCGATAATTTATGTACACGATTGATTTCGTTAATTTTCATAGGCATGCCGAAGAAGTGTCGTTTTTTAAGAAATCGGATTTGTTTTTCGTGTGCAAGCTTAAGATCATTGTCGACAGAAATCATGGTTGATGATATAGAAATTCAAGCAGCCAAAGTAACTAATTAAGAACATTATTCATCAATGGTTATTACAAGATCACCAATAAAATATGTAGGCAATTTTTAGTGTCTTTGCCTAAATATTTTATTTCCACCTATTAATTCTTAGTGTCACAAAACTTCAAAATTGCCACCTATTAATCCTTAGTCTTCCTAACTAAATGCACCGGCGCTCATGTAACTTAATGTAGGAACCTCTCACATTGTGACATCAAAGTAAAGATCACCAATAAAATATATACCTTAGTTATCTAGAGATTAAGAGAGTAAGTAATATTATAAAAATGTGAAATAATATAGTTTTATTAAAATATTGATGAAATAATTATTTCAATTGGTCATATCCAACATATTTTGGGTGTACTAGTATAATAAGTTAAAACAATAACAAAAAAAAATATTCTCAATATACTTAAATATTATGTTACGATCTTTTCTGATAATTAGTCCAATTCCATCTAGATTGTCAATAGTATTTTATAGGTGTCGTTTGGTTGAGGAGATTAGTCATTATTAACTAAATAGTTGGACTTTGTTTGATGTTTGGTCTCCCCAATAACTTGCCGAGTCGACCCGCACATATTATGTTATCATGGCTTATCTTGCCTTCTAGGCATGTTTTTTATTGGACATCTAAGGTCCAATAATATATTGAGTTTCATTAGATTATTTAATCATATGTTGGTTAATCTTATATTGGCAACTAGGCCAGGCCTAAACGAACTTTTGAAATAGTCTTATGTGTACCCATCAAGGTAAGGTACAAAATTTCAAATACAATTAGAATATGAGACTTATGCCTCGTTTGATTGCCACGATTAATTCTCCCTATAAAATAATATGCTTATTATTTTATAAGATGTTTGTTGTCAAATTTTGAATTTTTTATCTCCCCGTTATTTATAGTGTTTGATGTTTGATTTCTTTAACATCAACCCAATTACATGAAAATGACCGAGTTACCCTTCCTTATTGTACATAGTTTTTTTTTCTTCTTTTTAATATTTATATTTTCCTATTTTTATTTATTTCAATTTTTTTTAATTTTTCGAATTTTTTTGTCTTCTTCAGTTTTTCCGATATTCTTTTTATTTTTCGATTTTTTTTTTTATTTTTTCCGGAAAAAAAATAATTTTCAATTTTTTAGTTTCAATTTTTTTAATAACATTTCGATTTTTTTTAAGAATTTCTTTTTCTTAAAAGTTTTTATGATATTTATTTTATTTTTCGAAAAAAAAATCCATTTTTTTTATGTTTTTCGGAAAAAAAATATTATATTTCAATTTCTTAAGTTTAAAAAAAAATCGTTTTTTCGAAAAAAAAAATATTTTTTTTTAAAAAAATTATATTTTTTAATTTTTTATATTTTTTGATTTTTTTCCGGAAAACTTACTTTTTATTTTTTTCAAAAAAATAAAATATTTTTCGAAACAAAAAAATTCTGAAAAAAACATAATTTTTAAAATATTTTTTTTGGATTTTATTTATTTATTTGTTTTATTAATTATTTAAAAATAATAATTGAATATGTCATTGTGATAAAGAGATGAAAATTAGAAGGACAATTTTGTGATTAACACATTTTATCACAGCACAATAATTTTA
>NW_012194957.1:182265-229334 GCF_000504015.1 Erythranthe guttata
AAGTTATCAGAGGATGATGAGGTCAAAGAAGTGAGAATATATCTTCAACTTATTAGATATTACTTGGGGTGAAAGTCAGATGCGTCAGATACAAATTAGCCTTTTTGGAAAATTCTCAAAAAAATTCGGAAGTACAAAATCAATTCTAATTCCAATTCTAGTATTTTGAAATTTAAAAATTTATTCCAATTTCAAAAGGTCCGGAATTTTCGAAATTTCGGAAAAAAAATATTCGGAATTCACATGTTGTTGAGTGTAGATTTTACACTCAATACGTTTACTTTACGTGGATCTTTCGCTTAGATTTGATAATATTTGTGATTTAATTGATAGATTTTGTGTTTTATAGGTGAAAACGAGAATTAAGTGTCCATGAAGGAAAAATGATCAAAAAGAAAGGAAAAAGTTGGAAATAAGGAAATAAATCAAATTGGAAGAAAGATTATCGCAACAACTTTGGCAGTGTTCACAATATTTCGAGCATATCTCTCGCATACGAACTCCAAATCACCTGATTTCAGCAGCATTGGAAAGCTAGTTTCAAAGGCAACAATTATTATTTCAAGAAATATTCCATAATTCTGACTCTATCATGGTCAAAATCAAAGAACATATCACGGTGGGGCAAAGTAGCGGAAATTGAATCGTATTAGGTTTCCACTACTTCTAACAATAAAATGCTATAAAAGTAACAAGTCTCTACATCATAAGCACGGAAATTTTACACAACAAAACGCGAAGAACGAAGATCGACGAAGACTCAAGCATATTTTTTCTTAATTGATTTATTAATTCTATTTTGTTTATCATAAAAATTTCGAGTAGCTAAGCATTTAGTTTCTAGGATTTTAATTCGAACCCTGTGTGGAATTTGTGAACTCAATTCTATGATTTTATGCAAGTATTAATTCCGAAATTTTTCTTCTACTTGATTTATTAAGTGCATGAACTTGATCATTTTATGTGCTTTATTGTTATTGTTGAATGCAAGAATCGGAAGATAGGTTCAACAATTAGAACTTTGGTAGAAGAGCCTTTGTTGTGTTATCATAGAAATATAGTTAACCTCTTATGTAGCCATAATGAGATTTGTGCTTATTGCTTTGCGTAGGATTATAATAATTTAGTCTTGAATAATAGAATCGTAATACACGCAGAAGTGGGTTATAATTAAATTAGCATCTCAAGTAAGTAATCCATAGTATTTGTTTGCATAATTGACGGAATTGAGGGATCAATAAACACATAGGGGAAGATAAAATCATAGGCTCGTTTACTTTGATAATCTTCGCGTTTATTTATTTTCTTGCTATTTAATTTTCGTTTAATATTTTAGTTTAATTTACTTAATCTTCTCCAAATTCGACTGTGTAGGGTGGGCTTGAACAAAGTTGTGATAATCTAGCGCTTATAATTAGATAGTTGGATATTTCTTGTGGGGTCGATACGTGCACTTGCATGCAGGTATTTCCTCCAACACATGTGTTTTAAAATTAACGTGACTTAAATTTTATGAAAATTTCATAATTTTACAAAAATAAGAACATCCAATTAATTTGATAAAAGTAAAACTAATAACTACTAAATATAGTTCAACTAAACAAATAAAAATAAACCACATCATAATATTAAATAAAACTTCTAACAACAATTCAATATGTCAAAATCCTAAAACAAAATGTAAATCAAATTACTGTTTTAAAAAAAATGAAAAAAAATAAGTATTATATAATATATATTATTTATAGGTGCATTTTTGGAAAATAATCGGGATTTTTTTGAATTAATTTCGGAAATTATATCGGATCAGAGATCGGAAATTTTTTTTTTTTTTAATATATAATTCCAATTTCAATCCAATAAAATTAGAAAAAATATAAAATCGGAATTTCGGAAGTCGGAATGGAAAAAGTTGTTCCAAATCGGAACTTTTCGGAGCGGATCCGGAGAAAATTGGTATTTCCGTTCTATCTTTCACCTCAGATATTACAACCTTCTTTTGTTTCTATTATTTTTTCAAGAATAATATAGTGAATATAAATACAACAACAACAAAAAAATCATAGAAAAATTATTCCGATACGTGCAACGTCCGTACACCTGTTTAGAAACTATGTTATTATTATTTTTACATTATTTTATATTTTTGAAAAAAAATACGAATAATATATTTCAGGTTTCTTCCATTTATTGTAGGTAAAATAACACCCTCATAATTGTCTACTTTATAAGGCCAGTTAGAGAAATAAAGGGTATTATTGTACATATGAGGGTTCAGGTTTCAAAAATAATACCTATTTAATGTCAAACCAGTCTTAGTGAATGACTCAAAATTTTGTTGGATAAATAAAAATAACTACTCACCTGTAAATATTTGAGACATTTTGAGTGTATAATATCATATTAATAAAAATATACCAAACTTAATTCTAATAAAAAATTTGAAAAAAATAGCCACACAAATGCAAAATATCCCTTATACGTAATTTTTGAAGGTTAATTAGATAATAAAATATTGGTTAGTAATTAAGTAAGTATTAAGTAATAATTTAATATTCATTGAAAATATAAGAATTCTTAAACAAAAATGTGTCATCTAATGGTCTTGTAACGTTTGTAGTAATTAAATGAGACAATTGAGTAAGTTCGACCCAAAGAAAAAAAGAAAGAAAAAAAAACAAAAAAAGCTATTGTGCCTTTAGAGTTTAATTGGGACAAAAAAAACGTGTGTGATTTGTGATAATGACACATCAAATTCATTTATAATAAAAAATCAAGAGATTTTTGACCTTTTGCATAAATTCAATAGCACATTGAAGGTAAAAGAGATAAGATTGATATTTTCACACGGGGTGTATGAATTCATTAACAAAATGTTCAAATTGTATTTGATATGTGAATTAGTTGTGATTTATTTTGTAAATGGAACACTTATATCCGAACTCGGATTGGCACTACAAGAAAAAATAGAATTAATGAACATAATTGTGACATTAGTGAAAGTCGTCACTAAATATATATATTCAATGAAAATATTTTTATGTTGTCACTATTAATTTCTTTTGTTATCACTTAATATGTATTTTTTATTATCGCCAATAGAAGTGACCATCACCTTTTATTGTCATTGTATGATATTTTATTAGTTACGACCACGGTGACAACATTTTTTGTCTAATCATGTATAACTTAATTTTATCACTCAAAAGATTATTTCTTGTAGTGTGAATCATATACTAATTAAATAGTAAAAATAAACAATAGTATATTAAATAGTTAACTTATTTTGTTTACCTTACCAATTGGCAGATGTTAGTATTTTAGTTTACTAATTTTTGTTTATACCAATGTTATTAACACTTCCTCTGTTCCAATTTAAATGTCGTTTGGGATTGTTGCGCACATATTAAGAAAATCAACAAATGTGTATCAATTATAGTAAAAATATAGAAAATTACTAAAATATCCTTAACATTATTATTGAACAACTAATTAATTAGGATTGATAAAGGGTGAAATTAAAAATAATGCAATTAATGCTTAAAAGTCAAGAAAAAATCTTAAAAAAGACAAATAATATAGGACATACGTAGTACTAATACTATTCATTAATGTAAACATTATATTAATTTTAATGGTTAGTATTTGATTATAGTTTAATATGTTTTCATTCTAATATATAGTCAATATTTAGGTTTGGAACAATAAGAAATGACACAAGTCCCACCTTATAAATTTTAGCCAGATAAGAAAAGTTGACAAAAAATACAAAATACTTAGAAGATTTAGGTGGTGTTCGCAAAATGTTATAAAAAAATAAAAGTCCTTTGTTGTAAATTTGTATTAAGCGTTTATTTCTAAAACTTGTGTGTCTGCAAATATGCTGGAAAACTATATTAAATTCTGATTATGTACAAGAGTGTCATTATATATATAAAAAAAAAGGTACATTGGTACTTTTCAAATTATAACTTGAAATAATTTATTTAAAAAAAAAAAAAAAATCATTTTGCCAACACAACGAAAACAGATTATGAGCGGAAAAAAAGCTGCAAATCTGTTTCTAAAACCTTTTACAAATATCAACTTAATTACAACACAATAACTCCTATTTCAAATTTTAATGTTATTGAGGTTGCAAACTTATATCATAGAGCGAGTAGATGCAAATTATGACATTGATTAAATAATCATGGTTTAATCAAGTTTGAATATCTTAAAGACAAAAAATTCATGAATAGTATCCATTCATTTTATTCCCTAAGTATTTAGAATTTATGTATTCCAAAATTACATAATGATATAAGCTAATAACACGCCTTCTATAGCATTATATATTTAAATATTGATGAATTCTAAAGTATAAAAGTGATTTCTATATTTTCATAATAAATAAAATTAGATTATATTATTTCAATATTTCAACCTATAGGCACCGATACGTGCAACGCACGTCCACCTTGCTAGTCCCAATAAACAGACAAAGAGAAATGTAGGATTTCAGATGTTACTAGTTATTAAAAGAAGTATTGTAGTGCATTCAAAACACGTAATCAAATGACATATGATTACAATTTGACTTGCACTGTACCTACACACTACCATTCAAAACACATAATCCTAAATGCAATATTATATTCATCGATCCAATCTCTTCACCCTAGTATATTTTGTACAATTTCGTATTGTACTATCGATTTCGAAACATGAATACATCTTCACATTGGAAAGTTAAAATTAAAAATTTTGATTTTCAAAGCATCCTCTTTAATATTGATTGATTTAAAAAAACAAAAATTGGTTGCTACCTTTTCAAATGTACGATGATTTGATGACGATGTTAGATTGTTGTTTGTCGCAATGGAAAATTTGTTAGGTTTATATAATACTTATATGTGGAATGTACATTGGTCCTCGTTGAGCTAGCTTTTGGAGATGAGTTATACCTTAACACATTTTACAGACGAGGAGGCGATGGTTGTGTTTCATGACTTTTGTTTACGTTTTTCTTCAACTTTTTTTAAATTATTATTATTTTTTCTGAAATGTGGTTCATATTTAATAGATACGGATGGCGATACAATAGAAGTAGATGTCTCATGTTTCTGTCCAATGTAAAAATATTGGATTTTGTATTGTAAATAAATTGGTGGTTATATATATATGCTTAGAGCTTTGACTTGAGAGACATAAAGTTAGTGAGAGAAACTTTCCCTCGCAATTTCAAAATTCGAACGTTAGCATGTGCTTTAATTGTTTTCTCTTTAGTGCGTCTCATCTTTGAATCTTGCTCCAAATTCGAAGTAAAATGTAGATTTTCTATATTCAATAGTTCATAGGCTACATATTCTCTACTTCTTTGTCTCAATCTGTTTGTTTTGAGCCTGATTTTAGTGTAAATACTAGATTCACGTATTCTCCAATTTAGGGTTGTTTTTCATTGGTCTTCCATTTCCCTATCTATAGTCATGGGTGTTGGGAATCGGACACGTGTACGCAGCAGAAAACAAAAAATTTATGCGAATTAAACAAGTTTAAATCACATAATCACATGCCCGAGAATAAATAAACAATTAATTGCGTACCTTTGCGCTCCAGCGAAAATTAAAAACGACAATCATGCGAATTAATTTAATCAACAGTAAATAAATTAGCATGCTCGCAGTAAATCATTTAACGTGCTCGCAGTAAATCATGAATTTCATGTAAACATACAAAACATACAAATTCATGAAGCATAGTATGAAAAACGAACATGGATAATTTAATCTAATTAAATTAAAACCTAACGAACACCGGATTCGAGAATTACCTCTTGAAGCGTGAGGTTTGCGCACGAATCGAAGCAAGACTGCCCCGGAAACAATTCAATGAAGTCCGGGAGCGGCGACGGCGGTGCAAGCGACGGCGGCGCGTGAGGATCGCGCGTTGTCTTCGGGCGGCGCATGGGAGCGCGTGCGTCGTCGGCGGCTGCTCCTCGGTTCTTCGATTCTTCGATGATCCTCCTCTCGGATTTCACCTTGTATACTTCGATCTACTAAAACATGGCACTAGACACGCAATAGTTAGAATAGACGGAAGAAAAGAAAAGAGGAAAAGAACTACCACAACAATCGACTAAAAAGGGGGGCCGATTCCGGCGATGCAACGGCGGCGGCCGTGAGTGAGATCGGCTGAGAGAGAGGGGTGAGCGGCTAGGGTTTTGTGAGATATGCTGTGTGTGCGCAAGACTTATAAATCAAGTATTTATAGTGTCTTGTATAAAAGCCCTAACGGGCTTAAGTTGGACCGGACCCAACAACTTAACTTCGTTTGTTCTTTACTCGCTCGTTTCTCTCTATTCAATTATCAGAAAATTGTAACGATTACATTTTCCGAATCATTATAATGTCCTCGTCATTACGTGTGCCAATTCTCGATTTCCAACTTTCCAAAAGTGGAAAACCTAATTCAATGCATTTTCTAAATTTGGAAACTTCCCGATATAGAAAGTTCACTAAGATGTTTGCCTATTATTTTCCTTTTCTTTTTCTCATTCATAATTCCAAATTACGAATGTCGGACCCAATCATATTGACTTCCAATCATGCAAAGATAAAATATTTTTATCTCTGACCGTTTATTCAAAGATCTCGAGTGCACGAGCAGTGTGATCCTCGATGGTTCAGGTGTAAGCTAGCCGTGGGTCCACAACCCTTTGTGGTCAAAACTTGTCCCTTAGAGTTACGATTGAGATGAAGCTCGTTTCACCTTAATTACCCAATGAATCAAAATTGACGTCTAGCAACTACGCGTCATGATTCCCTAGATACAAATGAAGTGCCTGCAAGAACCTTTTGATATAGTTAACGTACAGTACGATCCCTTCGGCTCATATGTCCCGATCGAACTAGAGGCATTGGTTCATCGAGATCTCCTTAGTAGTTCAATAGATGTGCGAGCGTTCTAAGTGTTGTAATCGAATTCTCTAATCATCACTTAGTCATCTCTGGCCAGAGACTTAGATATTACAAACTATGAGAACACACAGGACATCCAAGACTATTCTAGCGATCGAATCCCCGACTACAATGCACATACCTCCCACTAGATTTGGGACTGCACGAACATTGGCCCTTGGGGCGGTCCTCGGTGGAACTCAGGGACAGGTCATGATACAGCTGGTCCTCTAGTGAAGTCACGGTGATGTCTAGGTCATAAGGACTAATGGTGTACAACTATACCATAGATATCTCTACTCGATTATTGAGAACCACTTAGAGATTTCTAGGGTAAGGGAGTTCAATGAACTCGTCAACTTATGAGCACCCGCTTATGCATGCCGATATCACAATACCGTTTACTGATGAGATGCAGTACACATACACTAAGTGCTGTCTCTTAATAGGAAATGTCCTCATTGATGGCGTAACCCTTCGACTAGAAACACGTTTAACAGTTATAATACTAAAGTTAATATCTCACGATCCTAAAGATCAATTACTAGTACTTGTAATAACTGTAAGGACTATATCTATGTTTGAGACAAAGGGACAAAGATATAGAATGCCAAAGTGTTTTATCATTAATACGAAAAAAGTTTGTTTATTAAAAGAATAAATGGAAAGACCACAACCACAAGTTGGCTTGTTGGTCACCTACTCTAACAATGGTAAATCCATGAATAAGCCCAAAGATGAAGCCAGCAAGTGACCCCCTTCGATCGGGAACCCTACGACGACCCTCCTTGCGGATTTGTGGTTTGACACTGAAGCGAACATAGAAAAACTTGCATTTTTTTTAACAATGCACCTTCGAGCAAAAATAATGATGTCCAGACTTCAATGGATGTCTCCCAATCCCTCCCTAAGAAGAAGATCCAAGCCCAAACTTTTGTGCATAGAGATGTTGAAGCCCTAGTCAACGAATGTATCTGTGAAGGTTCCACTGTCACTAACATAAAGGTGAAATGTATAAATTCTGAGAATTTAACTCATGTGGAGTATTAAACTTCAATAAATGAGTCTAGACCGAGGGGATTGTAATTATGTGGAAGTTTACAAGGGTGATAGAACCTTTATCGAGGAGGAGCTTGTTGGGATTGTTGAGGCTGATAAACGTATGAAGACTTAGACTCTAGCTGCAGACAAGTTAACTGAAGAAATGTCTTAACTAGACAAAGTGGTGCCACCAATGGTTAAACCCCTTAGGGCCATCTAGACTGAGATATTTGCCAATAATAGAATAAAAATGATGAATTCCAACTTAGTAACCCACCATCTGATAATACAGAGGATATGATTTTTGTCAGAAATTGATGAAACCTTAGAACACTGTCTTCTTATTGGTTTGGCATTAGTTTATTTACTGATTCTGATACGGGCCATTCTGGAAAGACCAAATGATATTAAGCCCACAATGATAGGCCCATAACAGCCTAGCCCGGTAAGGCAGAAGAGGTCGTTAGGTCGTACGACCTCAAAGACGAAATGGGGTACCTTAGCTCGCAGGCCCAGTATCAACACGAGATAGAACGAGCCCAGGATAATCAGAGGCCCAAAATGTGTGACTTGAGGGTAGGAAGAAACCCTAAAAAAGGAAACCTTGGAGGCCAAGGTTTCCTCATCTATAAATAGAAGGATCTTCAAACACACGCAAGGGAGAATATACATTAATCACTATTACATTGCATACACATTTTTTCCTATTCCGACCACTGACTTGATCGTCGGAGCTTTCCCGCCGGGAACCCCTCCCGGCGTTGCAGGTATTCTCACCGGAGTTCGGACCAAGTTGCTTCGAAGAAGAAGGAAGCCCCACAGACCAAATCAACTGGCGCCGTCTGTGGGAAAGATCTAGAAGTTTCGGGAAAACAGCTTCCGGGAAAATCAGATCTACCCCCGGAAGTCCAGATCTGAGCTAAGAACGTGGAGAAAAAATGGAAGAAGAAGGCATGATTACCCGAAACCTACAAAAGGAGCTGGATGCAGCAGTTCACGACACACCTGGCGTCGATCCGCCATCTGCCTTGAGGGAGAAGTCAGGGTGCAGTCTGCTTACGCCCGAGAAAGAAAGACGGATCCCCCTCTTCTCAAGTAGCCCCTCTTTCGAGTTTCCGAGCGGGGAAGCCGTTTCGAAAAAACCACCTGCGATACCGGTCCCATCCCCCGACGAGCGTGCATACACGAAGGATGAGGTAGAGGCCATGATCGCTACGGCCATTCGGAATTACGCTTAATCTCTGCCCCAGGATAATCGACCCAAGAGAGACTTAAGGCGCTCTCCGAATGAAGGGCGAGCAGAAGACGAATGTGACAGTTACTCGGAGAACCGAAGAGGTGATAGTCATGGTGTCAGGACCGAGATGGACAGCCTCAGACGCGATATGAACGAATTGAAAGCCCTCCGGAATGGTTCGGCACGAGTTATTGGGGGATCTAGCCCTTTCGCAAGACACCTAGACGACGATCCCATACCCGCTAATTATCGACCCATTCTGTTCGAATACAATGGTACATCAGATCCCGCGGAACACCTAAGTCGCTTCAACAATACCGCATCCCTCCATCAACTCACGGAAGGGGTGAAGTGTCGTGCTTTTCTCACTACCTTAGCTGGGCCGGCTCAGTCCTGGTTCGGTTTGTTGCCCCCTGGGAGCGTACATTCTTTTGAGCAATTTGCCAAGGCTTTCATAAATCAGTTTGCCAGCTCGAAGAAGTGCAAGAAGACTTCCCTGTCGCTGTTCAGCATTCGTCAAAAGGAGAAGGAAAGCCTCAGGAATTACATCAAGCGATTCACTTCGGCCACGTTAGAAGTCCCCACCACTAGTGACGAAGTGCTCATGGCAGCCCTTTCACAAGGACTGAGGGACGACGAGTTCTTCCGAGCTCTAGCGCTGGAACCCTCGCCTGATTTTGATAATCTGTTAGAGAGAGCATCCAGGTTCATTAACTTGGAAGAAGCTCGCCAGCAAAAAGTGGAAGAATCTCACCAAACCACGAACGCACGATTCAACGAAGTAAAGAAAGGCAAGGAGCCCATGTTACCTCGAAGGGATGCCAGTACTCCTAACCGGACCACCACTCTAGACGCTAAGGGATCTCGGTATCAATCATACCAACCTCTTACGGCCCCTTTGTCCAATGTATTATGTGCAATCGAGAAGAGGGCCGATTTGCGATGGCCTCGGACCGCTCGAGAAGTACCTCGCCGGGATCCAGCACTGGGAACCTTTTGTCGTTTTCATAACGAATATGGACATACGACTGATGACTGCGCGCATCTGAAGGATGAAGTAGAACGGCTCATAAGAGACAATAAGATTGGAGATTTTGTGAAGATAGACCCTCCTCGGGGACAGAAGCGCGAAGCTCAGTTCGGAAATCCGGCGCGAGTCCCGCCCCCGCCGCCAATGCCAAAGAGGGGATTCATTCAGATGATTTCAGGGGGCCCTACGGGAGGAGATACTCACCGGGCTAGGAGACGCCACCTCGGTAATCTTAAGAACCAACACGAAGTTTGCCAGATCTCTACGCCGAAGTGTCATCAATCCCCCACCATATCATTTGGTCCTGAAGATGAAGGAGATCTGGATGATTTCCATTGCGACCCTCTCCTCATCACAATTAACGTTGGAGGGTATGACGTCGCTCGCGCCTTCGTCGATCCAGGAAGTTCAGTTGATGTCATATCTTATGAGTGTTTCCTGCAAATGGAGCTTGACCTCCCAGTCTTCCCCGTCACCACTCCGATATTCGGGTTCACAGGGGGATCCCTGACACCGATTGGGCAAGTTAAAATCCCTGTCACTATAGGAACGCCACCTCGAACCCGCACACAAGCTGTTAATTTTGTCATCGTGGAAGGATCGCCGACTTCGTATAACATTGTAATAGGACGACCAATGATGCATACCTTTCGGGCGGTCCCTTCAACTATTCATCAAAAGCTCAAGTTCCGAGTCGATGGAATGGTAGGAGAAGTCAGAGGAGATCAAGCCCAGTCGAGATCATGTTATGTCGAAATGGTTAAGATAGCAGAGAAAGGGCGACGCGATACCCTCACCAAAGAAGATTTGGGAGACGAGAAACGCCCCCGAATTGACCCAGAGGATAAGGTTAATCATGTACAACCTATGGACGAATTGATGATGATCGACCTCGTCCCTGGTATGATGAAACAAACTCGGATAAGCAAGGATTTAGAATCACCTCTCCGAGACGAGCTGATAGCGTTATTACAATCTAACGAAGACATCTTCGCATGGCAACCGAGTGACCTAACCGGTATCTCACCTCGTACTGTTGTGCACAGGCTCAATTTGCGACCCGAGTGCAGAACCGTCAAACAAAAGCGGCGGCACTTCGGTACCGAAAAAGACGAAATCATACACAAGGAGGTTCAGCGACTTCTCGACATCGGACATATCAGGGAAATCCAATTCCCCACATGGCTGTCCAACGCAGTTTTAGTACAAAAGGCCAACGGCCAGTGACGAATGTGCATTGATTTCAGGGACCTAAACAAGGCTTGCCCAAAGGACGATTATCCCTTACCTCGCATAGATCAACTTGTAGATGCCACTGCCGCGTGCGAACTACTTAGTATGATGGATGCTTCGCAAGGATACCATCAGATCCCGCTAGACGAAAAAGATCAGCCAACAGTGAGTTTCGTCACAGCCACGGGTACTTACTGTTACGTGGTAATGCCTTTCGGTCTGAAAAACGCAGGGGCCACGTATCAGCGATTGATGGATAGAATGTTTCGGGCGCAACTTGGACGCAACATCGAAGTCTACGTTGATGACATGCTAGTTAAGAGTAAAAGGCGTTCCACGCACCTCGCAGATCTAGCTGAGACCTTTGCCACCCTTCGTCTATACGGAATGAAGTTGAATCCTGCGAAGTGTGCATTCGCAGTGCAAGCTGGAAAATTCCTGGGATATGTTGTTAATCGAGAAGGTATTAAGGTAAACCAAGATAAGGTTGAGGCCGTACTCCAAATGACACCCCCTCGTTCTATCAAGGAAGTCCAATCCTTAGCAGGGAAGGTTGTGGCCCTAGCTCGGTTTATATCACGGATGGCGGATAAGAGTCTGCCTTTCTTTAAAATATTGAGAAAAACAGCTCAGTTTGAATGGACTACCGAGTGCCAGCTCGCATTCGACGCATTAAAACGATCCCTCACTTGTTTACCGATTCTTAGCACTCCTGAAAAGGGGGAAACTCTGTTCGTATACCTGTCGGTAGGCGACGAATCAATCAGCTCGGTTTTGTTCAAAGAATTGAATAACCAACAAAAGCCGATCTATTATACTAGTAAAATCCTTACTACGTCGGAAAGCAAATATTTTGAAGTCGAAAAAATAGCGTATGCACTGGTCCTCACTACGCGACGACTCCGGCCTTACTTCCTGTCGCATACCATGGTAATCCGTACAAGTCTACCACTTCGGCAAACCCTAGGCCAACCTACTGCGTCAGGACGTATTGTTAAATGGGCCATCGAATTAGGACAATACGAGATTCAGTATCAACCCCGCACCTCGGTTAAAGGGCAGGCCCTGGTAGATTTCATCCGGGAGACTACCAGGATACCTATCGAAAAGGAGTGGAAAATTTACGTGGACGGGTCGTCTACGGCAACAGGAGCAAGGGCAGGAGTAATAGTCATTGATCCCACGGGAACGGAGGTCGAGTTTGCCGTCAAACTACCTCGGGTTTCCAATAACGAAGCAGAATACGAAGCTTTCATCCGAGGAATGGAGATTGCTCAGGAGCTCGGAGCGCGAGTGGTGCGAATATACTCCGACTCACAATTGGTGATACACCAACTAGAAGGGAATTACGAAGTAAATAATGATATAATGAAGGGGTATGTGAATAAAGCTCGAGCAGTACAAGAAACCTTCGAAGCCTGCACGGTGTATCAACTCCCGAGGAGCGACAACCAACGAGCTGACTTCCTCGCTAAGATTGGGTCGTCAGTCGCTGACTGTGTTGAACGAAAAATCACCATCCTCATTGCCCCTACCCCGACGCAGGGAGTCATGATGATCGATGAAGAACCTGACTGGAGAACACCTTTGTTCAAGTATTTCAGAGGAGAGCGTTTTGGCACGAAGAGGGAACAACATCGTTTGGCATATAAAGCGAGGCACTTCTATGTGCGGCACGAGATATTATACAAGAGGAACTTCACCACAGTAGATGCGAGATGCCTAGGAAAACAAGAGGTGAAACATGTCCTGGACGAAGTACACCGAGGAGGTTGTGGAGAGCATGGAGGAGCTCGGGCCCTCATACAGAAATTACATCGGGCCGGATACTATTGGCC
Organism: Erythranthe guttata; assembly: GCF_000504015.1. Next base: position 195,583 of record NW_012194957.1, read on the forward strand.
CGGTATGAAGAGGGACACCCATCAATATGTGCAACATTGCATACAATGTCAGAAATTTGCCCCACTTATCCATAAACCAGGAGAAGAAATGACCATCATGAGCGCTCCATGCCCCTTCGCCCAATGGGGAATTGATCTGGTAGGACCTTTTCCTCAAACCACCGGTAGAAAGAAATTCCTTATCGTCGCGGTGGACTATTTCACCAAGTGGGTCGAAGCTGAGGCTTTGTCTAAAATAACAGAGGATGAGGTCATGCATTTCATTTGGAAATATATCTGTTGCCGGTTTGGCCTACCCCGCAGCCTCGTGTCGGATAATGGCACTCAGTTCAATGGCAAAAAGATCCGCGCATGGTGCGAAGAAATGAAGATCACACAGAAGTTTGTGGCAGTAGCACACCCCCAGGCCAATGGTCAGGTCGAATCCACAAATCGAACCATTGTCAATGGCTTAAAAAAGAGGATAGACGAACTGGGAGGCAGTTGGGTAGACGAGTTACCTTCGGTTCTTTGGTCTTACCGAACTTCGGCCAAAGCAGCTACCGGAGAAACACCATTTCGTTTAACCTACGGCACCGAAGCAGTTATTCCGGTAGAAGTGGCAATGGATACACTCCGCATAGCCACATTCGATGAGGAAACCAATGATGATGCATTGAGAACCCAGCTGGATGAGATCTTTGACTTACGAGAAGCAGCCTACTTACACATGGAACGAAGCAAGAATTTGATTAAAGCCCGATATGACCAAGGGGTCCAATCTCGCTCGTTCCAAATTGGTGATCTCGTTCTACGACGAGCTGATGCCCTAAAGCACACAGGAAAACTGGAAGCCAATTGGGAAGGACCATACGTGGTCACAAAGTGCTTGGCTGGTGGAGGATACGAGCTGGCGGATGTAGAAGGAAAACCATTGCCACGGGCATGGAATGTCATTCATTTGAAACGCTTCTTCGCGTAAAAAAAAAAAAAAAAAAAAAAAAAAAAAAAAAAAAAGAGAGAAAGGAGATAGAGGCAATTAAGTCAGCGAAATCGAGACACACCTTGTACAGGCAAACAACCATTAATAAACATCCATTTTCCGATCTGGGCTAGGCCCCGTGGTTTTTTCTCTCCTTATTTGGAGGGTTTCCACGTTAAAAAACCCTTGTGTTATTTACTTAAGTTACAACCGTTGCGTTAAATCGCGTGTTTCATTGTGGCGTTAAATCGCGTGTTTTATTGTGGCGTTAACTCGCGTGTTTTACTGTGGCGTTAAATCGCGTGTTTTATTGTGGCGTTAAATCGCGTGTTTCACCGTTGCGTTAAATCGCGTGTTTCATTGTGGCGTTAACTCGCGTGTTTTACTGTGGCGTTAAATCGCGTGTTTTATTGTGGCGTTAAATCGCGTGTTTCACCGTTGCGTTAAATCGCGTGTTTCATTGTGGCGTTAAATCGCGTGTTTCATTGTGGCGTTAACTCGCGTGTTTCATGGTGGCGTTAACTCGCGTGTTTTATTGTGGCGTTAACTCGCGTGTTTTACTGTGGCGTTAAATCGCGTGTTTCATTGTGGCGTTAAATCGTGTGTTTTACTGTGGCGTTAAATCGCGTGTTTCATTGTGGCGTTAAATCGCGTGTTTCATTGTGGCGTTAACTCGCGTGTTTTACTGTGGCGTTAACTCGCGTGTTTTACCAAGGCAAGTTAAACTAAAATGAAAGCAAACTATGGCACTAAAATCGAAGAGGCTTGCCAAAATCAGGGTAAGCACTGGGTTGAATCACCGATACGGATCTAAGAAATCATCGGTTCAATTCGAATGCAAGAAAAAGTTGCTGAAGTCTAAAAGAATTACTCTTGAATACATAAAGTCATAAAATAAGCTTAAATAGCGAATAAAGGAATTTCTAGCATGTTGACATGCGAAAAAACGGAGAAAATGTTAAGGATACATAGCAAAAACGAAATAAAGGAAATAATGTTTCGAAATACATAGTCAAAATACAAGCAGGAAAAATGGCTAAGCTCTTTCTGCAGCCTTCACTTCAGGACGGCCGCATTTGCTTCGCTTCGGTTCTCAGCATCCGGAGGGGGCGGCGAGATGAGGTCCGGATGTGCATCATTAGGACCAGTCACCGTCCCAAAGGCCTCAATGTCACCGACGAAGTCAGTGATGGCCACCGACGAGGTCCCTTGACGGGAAAAATCTTCGACGAGACCCTGGTAAACCGGCCTCCACCATTCCAAGTTGGGGTCCTCATTAACGTCCCCTTCAAATCCCGGGATCTCGTCATCAGGAAGATCCTCGGCTAGTTCATTCTCCAGTAGCGGGAATTCGATGCCGGCACCACCCAACCTCTTCCGAACAGCCGCAACCGCCGACGAAAAGAAGAAACGAGCTAAACCTGAAGCTTCTCGGGTGAAAGTAGTCGAACGCCATAATCGGTGAAAGAAGCGACGAACGAACTCTTCAATAAAACGGAGACCCTCAGGCGACCCCGGAAACAGCCTTTGTCCCTCTTTCACCCCTTCGGCGAAATTAGTAGAAGCCTGTACTCCGGCTGCGTACAGCTCGTTGGAAAGTCCTTTGGCTTTTTCCTCTAGGCTGGTATTGTGAGAAACCAGGGAGTCTTTCTCCGCCTGCAAGGTCTTCTCCCTCTCCTGCAGCCTCTTCACTTCGGCAAACAGCCCCTCCTTCGACGACTCCGACATCGTCAAACTCTCCTTCAGACCTCGAACTTCTTTTCGAAGTTGAGTCACCTCCTTTTTTTGGTTGTCGTATGCCTCACGCGAGACATCATCCCACCCCAAAGGACCCGAGAAAGCGATGGCGAATTGCTACATGTATAAGAAATTCAAACAAGGTTAGCCCTGAATAAAAGATATGAAATTAAGGAATCGGTTCGCATGTACGAAATAAGACAAACCTGTGTAATGTTGTGGAGAAGTAGCTCGAGTCGGTCGCCCTTGCTCATCTGCCCGAAATGGGCAACATCAGTGGGAAAGGCTAAAGACCGACATGCGGCAATGGCATTCTCCGCGTTTTGGCAGAGATGAAGTCCGAAACCGGCAGGTAAGGACGACCCAGCCGGCCCAAGGGCCAAGTCAGTTCTCCGCTTCTTCGGAGCAGGCTCTTTTTCCAACACTTCTTCGGTTGAAGGAGGAGGTGGCGAGGAGGCCAGAACTATGGCAGAAGATCGCCGAGGAGGTTCGGAATCCTCAGCACGTGGCCCACCTCGGGAGCGAGGAGGCGCGGCATTTTTCTTGGGAGGCCTGGGTCTTAGAGCCCCTTCCTCCGAGGAGTGCTTCTCAGATTCAGCGACCAGAGGGCGCTGGAATTCGAACGCCTCGAACCCCGGCTCCGGCTCGGATGGACGAGTAGCCGGTTTGTCACCTCGGAACATCCTCTTCATCCTTAGATCTATCCACAAAATTGGAAAAAACGAGATAAGTAAATGAGGCGCAGAACAGATAAATACGGAATTAACGAGATGACGAAAACATGCATCCGAGATAACACAATAAACCGAAATAAAGACAGGTGTCGCGACCAAACCCACCTAAATCTTCCCGGGTTAAAGAATACGTGCCGTTGTCATGAAAATAGAAATGACGAAGCATCGGCTGAAAGCTGGTGAGGCTATCCGGGACACCGTAGCTCGGCTGGAAGTGAGATATCATTTTTAACAGACAGTCGTCAACTGCCAAAGGTTTCCCCCTTTTCTTCTCAGGCAAGGTAGCGAGCCAAGGGCATAAGTAGGGGGCATCGACGGGATTTTTCGCAAAAAAGTAATGACCCTGCCACCCGTCGGTCTTGTTAGGTGGCATTAGTATCTTAAAACCCGGACGGGCTGAGATAGAAACGTGAAAGGGAGTAGAATTCTTTAACACCATAACGCTCCGGAAACGAGCTGGTGTAGGAATTACCCCCGACCAGGCGCACAGCATGCGAAACCCAGTCATTATTATTATAGCGTGAGGGTGGAATTGGTTAAGGGACACGTTACATAGTTGGGCAATTTCAGAGATCCAAGGCGAGATGGGGAAAGATAGACCGAAGTAGAATTGCTCCGAAAACCAAGTGCTGAAACCTAAAGGAGGGTTTAAGGGGCGATCACTTCGCGAGGGTAAAACTAATTCGACATCAGTAGGAAGGCCTATGTCGCGGGCTAAGTTAGTGAGATCTACTTCGCTTAAAGTACTCGGTCCCCATTGATCATCTAAATCCCGTCCTTCAGATAGAGAAGGAGAACCACTCCTCGCGGAGGATGAAACCTCTTTTCTGCCCCTTTTCTTGGGTCGTTCCAAAAGTTTGCCCGAAGGGGAGAAGTAGGGTCCCTCCTCCGACGAAGAAGAAATGGAGAGGGTGGGGTGTCCGTCCCCCTCCCCGGAAGGCACTTTTTGGCCCGAATGGGTCAGGAGAGTAGGAAGACATAATCGATTTTAAAAAAACTAGGTAAGGGTAATAAAAGATCGGGGAAAGAAGCAATACCTTGGTCGAGGAAAAGGATAGGCGCGAGAAGTAAAAGCTCTGTTTCAGAAAACAAAATCACCGGAAGGGAAATCAAATAGAAGGGAGAGCACGAAGGTGAAAGGGGAAAAAGTTCTGCAAAACAAGTCAGTTGGGTATTTATAGGAGGAAAAATGAAGGGGAATTAGATCTCGACCGCCCATTCGGACGAACGAGATCAAAAGCAGGCCGCCTCGAATTCGATGCAAAAAAGCGCCGATTGAAATCCCCTCATTATGACCTAGGGAACTCGAATCGACCGCATGGATTGATGGGATAGCAGGAGGCGGGAAGCACGTATCCCCATAAAAAGTAAGAAATAAAAGCGAGCCCTTACTTCGCACCTTATACTCCATAATTATCAAACGAGATAAGGCAAAGCCTCCTCGCCTGATAATTAAGGAGTAGGGGGGAGTAGTTGATACGGGCCATTCTGGAAAGACCAAATGATATTAAGCCCACAATGATAGGCCCATAACAGCCTAGCCCGGTAAGGCAGAAGAGGTCGTTAGGTCGTACGACCTCAAAGACGAAATGGGGTACCTTAGCTCGCAGGCCCAGTATCAACACGAGATAGAACGAGCCCAGGATAATCAGAGGCCCAAAATGTGTGACTTGAGGGTAGGAAGAAACCCTAAAAAAGGAAACCTTGGAGGCCAAGGTTTCTTCATCTATAAATAGATGGATCTTCAAACACACGCAAGGGAGAATATACATTAATCACTATTACATTGCATACACATTTTTTCCTATTCCGACCACTGACTTGATCGTCGGAGCTTTCCCGCCGGGAACCCCTCCCGGCATTGCAGGTATTCTCACCGGAGTTCGGACTAAGTTGCTTCGAAGAAGAAGGAAGCCCCACAGACCAAATCAGATTCCTTCTATGCATATTATATGGACTGGATTTAGTGATTGGAAAGGGTTGCAGCTGAGCAACTGGAGTTCAAGAAACATAAATGAAAAAGTTTTCCCGTTCCATATTTCACTTAACCACTGCATAAATAGTTTCTTTTAGGTTATGGCTTCCATTTAACCAATTTCCTTTTCAATTTCAATCAACCTAGTTTCCTCAAACCTTCTCAAGACCTTCTTGTCCTCAAAATTGTTGAAGGCCATAATAATTCTTGGATGGATGCTATCAAACCTTCAAAAATTGGTCCTAGCATTCCCATTTTATGTTTTGCTGACGATTGTATAACCTTTTCCAAAACTAATGATAAATCTGTTAGTTTTATATTTACAACATTAGAAGAATTCGCTCAAGATTTTGGGCTTAGTATTAACTGGAGTAAATGTAAAATTTTCTTCTCCAAGACTCGGTGTAATATATTTACTAAATTCAGTAAGAAAACTAGTAATGAAAATGATAAGTACCGGGGGTTACACATGATTATAGGAAGGATTAAGAAAGAGTTTTTTTTTTTTTTTTTTTTTTTTTTTAAATTTTTTATATCATCCTTAAAACTCAAAATAAAATCAACACCTGATACAATAAGTTCCTTTCTTACGCTGACCGGAGTACTTTGATTAACTATGTCCTTAATTCCCTTTATAGTCATACTATGATTTCTTTCAAAATACGACGATTACTATTGAAAAAATTAATAGTATTGCGAAAAAATTCATGTGCAATGCCTCATCAAATACTAAAAAGGAAAACCCCGTGAAATGAAATTAAACTTATTTCACTTGTGTTTCGAATGTCCAATCTTTGAACCTATATATAAAAGAACTTCACGAGTCAATAATTTGGCTGATAATCATTTTTGTATTCTATTTTATAGAATTTCTCATAAATGCCTTGTTTGCAATAAAATTGTTGTCTTTTTTTGGCTTATGTGAAAGCTCGAAATGGAGCTATATATCTTCGAAATATAAATATTAACAACTTTAATATTTGGATCTCAGTTAACCAATACAATACACCCATTGCCAGCACCCTTCAAAGAAATACTCAAATATCTAAACTTAAATGGATCACTGTCCCGCTACACTAGTTCAAATTGAATATCGACGGTTCCTCCATTTCTAATCCAGGTAAAACCGGAAATAGTGGAATTGTTAGAAAAAATAAAGGCGAATTTATTTTGTGTTCCTTTGATCGTTGTACCTCCAAACATTGTACTAAGGCAATTTTTTTTATATTTAGATAAAAAAGAAAAAGTGATGAATGTATACAAAAGCTTTTGCAAATGCATGCCTATAGAAAAATAGTGTTAGGCAAATAAGAAAAAAAAAATAGTTAGGCTTAGGCACTTAGGCTAGTAGCTCCACCCCTTATTGAATACATACTACATAGACATGCCCCGGGTACATTTGATCAAATGGGTCGGGTCAAAGCATTTAAATTCAGCCCGTTGACTTTGTCAAAAGGCCCCAGACCGTTGGATCTGATAATAATCCAACGGTTCTATTTCCCCCCCCATTGAAACAACCCCCCCCCCCCCTTTTTTTATGTTTTGGGAGCGTTTTTTTTTGGCCTTTTTTTTTTTTCCCCCCCCCCCCCCCCCCCGCCACCACCCCCCCCCCTGAGCGATCCTGGCACCGCCGCCTCTTTAACCGTCCAAAGGCCGCCGCTGTATCGTGACCTCTCCCATCATTCATTACGCACTGCCGACGAGCGCGCATTTCGGTTTTCTCTCTTCCCGGAGTTCATCGTAGCCTCCGCCACCGTTCATCCTCCGCCGCAGCTTTCAGGGGGACGTTTTATCGACGGTTAGCTAAATTTTCGTCTTCGATGGCTGCTTAGTGATATTATACGATTTCTCTTCGTTCATTTTGTTACATCTGCGTTCGTAGTGATATTATACAATTCTCTAATTTTTTTTAAAAAGATCCTTGTCGATTCTCAATTGGTACGATATCGATTTTCTTGTTAATTTGGAGGATACTTTTTTTTTTCTCCCGAATTTATGGCCAAACTGAATTACGCTCTCTTTAATCTTGAAGAATTTTTAATTGCCATTATTGGTTGGTGTTTAGCTTTGATTTTTGTTAGGCGAGTAATTAATTAGGAGTTATTAGTATTGTAATTTCCCTTAATGTTAATATACATATTTTTTTCGATTGAAGGTTTGGGCAATTGCGGATCCAAACGACTGAAGCAGTTCATCACCGCAATGCAGGTGAACTCATAGTGCAGCTTTAATTGTCTTCATATGCAGCTTTAATTGGATGTATTGAGCGAGTTAATGTAATTGTTGATAGAAAGTACATCTTATCGTGAACTCGTCTGCTTTTCTGTGTTGAATTTAGTTACTAAATGTTGTATGCATTTCATTTCCCATGCTTTCTAGCTTTTCGGGGTAATTCTTGCATAGTTCTCATGTTTTGGTCTTTGGGTATAGCTTTATTCTTATTTAATAAAACATTTTTGTGTCAATTTTGGTACGTACTTCTCTATGAAACCTGGTTCTGGAAAATTAGGTTGGGTCAAGTTCACCTAATCCATAAGTCTTGTACCTCACCGGTTAAGGGTGAGTATGGTACAAACACACCCAATAAGGGTACTCAATGAGCTTTGTCAATTTACGGTAAATGCTTAACTTGTCTCAAAATTAATTTGGATTTGTTTTTTCTTTTAATCAGGGCTTTTTAGGTTATTCCTTGCTGGATGCTGAGCTGGGGATATAGAAACACGAATAAATATACGTATAAATTGGATCATTGATTGGTGGTGAGGAGCGGTGCTAGATACAATGCGGTTGTTTCCAGTTTCATCTAGCTTAGATAGTTCACCCACGGAGCAGAACAACACAGAGAAAAGTCAGGCGATGTTATACTTAAATGTATATGATCTCACTCCTGTAAACAACTACCTTTATTGGTTCGGACTCGGAATCTATCATTCCGGTATTGAAGGTATAATCAACTGTTTCTTTTAAATGCGATAGTTGAGTACTTCATTATGCACCTTTATATTTAGTCAAGCTAAACTTTCCTGATATTCATCTTTTACATAACATTGTTAGTATTATAGTCATTTATTACATTTTGACGAGTTTCGGCAAGTGTTTTGGTAGGAACATTATTAAATTCCTATAGCGGAATTTACATTTTTTTTGTACCAGTTGCATGATAGTTAATGTTGTAAGTAGCAGTGGATACTCTTCGCGGACATTGTATGATGCCGCACAATTGACAATTCCATGATTTAGAACTTAGTTAAAAACTTATTTTTCTTGAAGTTAAGAATGTAATAAAAAAAATGAGTTATGTGCTTTGAGATTGAGATGCATTTGGTTCTGTAACTTGGGGAGGTAACTGGTTGATGTATGGAAGATACTTTCATCAATAACTATGTGGCCATTAGTCTTGCTGATACATCTTTAGAAATATTATTATGTTAGGTTGTATGTGACAGAGCTACTTTATTTCGCTGTTTTGTGCTGCTATCCTACTTTCATTGTTGATGCTTCTGTGTGAAGACCACCATAGGATCACAAGAAAGAACCATTTTGCTTAGCTTCTGCTTTCTGGAGCACCATCAGTTACCTTGTGATTACTGATGGTTTATTAGGATTGGGACTTCGTCCTCGGTTGAAACATTTCTTGTAGGAACCCAATCAGTTATATAGTTTTTAGGCGGTTTCTTAAAATTTGAAAAGTTACATTGCCACACGTTATATTTTTTTGACTGAGTGCTGCCATAAGAAATTAGTCGACATTTATGTTACAGAAGGCCGTACGTCTAGTTTCTGATTTTCAAAACCCCGAAATCTGCTTTTAAAATGTTCACTGTTACATCCTTTTATGAGTTTATGTTCCATATTTTCCATAAACAACAGATTCTATGAGAAACAGAAAAAGAGATTCTGAATCCCATTGATCATAGTTCTTTTTTTTTTTGGCATTTATATCTTTGAAGCTATCAGAAAGAATCCTTGTTCGACATCCCAAGTACCTCTCAGTTATTTTAGTGACACAGATATATGACAGTGTCCTGTAGCACTGGTTTGTGGAGAAGATCCTTTGAGGTATTCGTGGAGCCAGCCACTTCATTTCTGTTATGTTAAACTTTTAAGTTAATTGAGTGATGTATCTGACAAACATGAAAGAATGGAATAGTGGTTAGAGTATGCAATATGTATTTGGGGTGCCTATTCTGATCTTTAGGGTAAAGATTCTTTAATGAGTTATTGGCAAGGCTCTTTCGATAGCCATTTTACTCTCATATATGTAGTTAAGTACCTCCGGGCTAATCATGTGGCTATTTGTTTTGACTGTTACGTAACAATAATTTATGTCATAGTACGTCTCAACAACTGTTTTTTCGTTCATTCAACTGTTTACAGTTGAATGTTGAATGATGATTGATGACATGAAAGTCATGTGTGAGTTCACTAGATACTCAAACTACTCACAGTTTTGTTTAGTCCCTTAAGCCTAGTTCTTTACTTTATAGTTTCAAGTAATTTTCTTTTGCGATATTTTACTTGCTGTTTCTCTTTTTATTTCCTTAGTAGTTTGCATCTACTTCCAGTTTCTGAATTAAAGCAGCATATTCATGGCTCCTGTTCTATAAACCAATTATATATTATATGCAACTAGGTTTCTGATATTATTTGTATCTAGAATCCTGAAATTGCATATCCATCATTATTAGTGCCATAATGTCATGCATAGTGTTACTGGTATTACTTGATACTCCTCAATCAAAATTTTAATTAATTGACGTGACAGAAATCTTCACAGGCTAAAGCTAAAGATTAAATTAGATGCTAAAAAGGGTGAAACAGAAGTTGATATATTAGGTAACAAAAGTTTGCTGTAGGGTATGATCAAATTGTGGAAAACCACTTGAGACCAATAGAACTCTTGGCATCATTTTCATTGGAAGCTTTTCTGTACATACTTGCATGCTTTTTTGTTTGTTTGTTTGGTTTTTTTTTTTTTTTTTTTTTTTTTTTTTTTTTTTTTTTTTGTGTTTTTAACTCTAATGCAATGGCATATTGATTTGGAATTTCTATCATCCTATAATATTATTAACTCACAAACAGTAATTAATGTAAAACATTTGTGGAATAGTACATGGCTTGGAATATGGCTTTGGAGCTCATGAGTACCCAACCAGTGGTGTGTTCGAGGTTGAACCAAGAAGTTGCCCAGGTTTTATCTTTAGGCGCTCAATTTTGCTGGGCAGCACCGAAATGTCACGTTCAGAACTTCGATCGTTCATGGAGCATCTATCCAACAGCTATCATGGGGATACATACCATTTAATTTCAAAGAATTGCAATCATTTCACTGATGAAGTCTGTGAGCGCTTAACTGGAAAACCTATACCTGGGTGGGTGAATCGATTGGCTCGAGTAGGTAAGAATGATAATCTGTTCTCGTACATAAATATCTGGAACAAAATTTTCGGTATGATGCCTATCACGGGCAAAATAATATCCTTTATGAGGATGCTATTTTATATATATATATATATATATATATATATATATATATATCTCAGTGTTATCTGATTAAAGACATTTTTTGGTACTTCTGAGCCATTTGTTGCCCATATTGCTTGCTTATCTTTGAATGAACCCCAACACCAGCATTCATGCATGAAAATTACAGGCACAGTAGAATAACATTTTTTTTCCCCTTACATAATATCCGATTTGAGTGGAATTTCTAATAGTCTTGTCTTACATTAGTCATCTTTAAATTCAGGTTCTTTCTGTAATTGTCTGCTGCCTGAAAGTATCCAGGCTACAACGGTCAGACATCATCCTGAAAATCAAATGTATTCAGGTAGTTTTCCAAATGTTATGTTCTCTCTGATTTGATGCCTGATTGTGAATGCCCAATAACCTTATAAATTTTCAAGAAATTCTTCTAAGAAAATATGGGCCGGACAATCGTTAACAGTTTTAAAATGTTATTTTCTTCACTTTATAATTGGTACACTGAATGTTTACTATGCCATATACAAGATCAGAGGGATGTGTAGCTCTTTCTGACAAATGCATTAATGAGTTGAAATCTTATCTTTTCTCAAATAACTAAATAGAAACGAACTACAAGGATATTTTACGACTTTTATGGAAACTTGTCGCTAGTAAAAGTAATTTATTAATATTTGTTTGTGACAGTTTTGGTTTGATTTAAACAAACGCGTGGATGATTTTGGTCAAAATAAATTATAAAAATATAACCAGTTGTCTAGCTTGTGTCCATATGATTCAGAGGGATATATATTATTTAGTATTTTTCTACTTAACTGTGTAATTATACTATTTGATTTTTTTTTTTCCGAAACAGAAGATGGAAGTGATTCTGGTGAATCGTCTGTAATAGGAGAGAGTGAAGGGGAGGATCTGGATCATCATCTGATAACCACACCAAACAGTGATGTAGCATTTTTGAAAGACAAACCAGTGAGGCTAGCAAAAGATGTTCTTTGATTTTCGTTATTTTTCTTTTCACAATGTTAAAACTCACTGGTTTTGTTTGTGTCTCGTTTGTGGTATTTTGTACAAGTAATGTGTAAATCTCTATAATTCAATAGCTAAACATCACCGAGTTGTTTCAAGTGCCTTTAGTCAAGTACATGTGTGTATCATTCGCTTAAATGTATGTTCGGTCTGACTTTGGTTCCGTTCTTCTTCTACCTGTTTGCTGCAGATTTTGTTGTAGAATTGTTTTTTTTTTCGTAGTTTAATGAAAAAATGTTGTAATAACTCCAGCCTGTCTTGTCTTGTAATTCAGTTATGTTGTTTTAATGATTGCTTTTCATATCTGAATTTTGGCGGGTGACTACTTTGTTTTCCTAGGAATTGTTTTCGGTTTATTTATGGGAAAAAAGTTTTACATTATGGTCTCGTATATTTTTCGATATTCATGTGATGATTTTGGAAATTGATCGAAGTACAGTTTATTTTCCTAGATTCTAAAGCTTGTGCACGAGATGCACCGGAATATTCGTCATTAATGTGTTAAGAATCTCACTTCAAGTGTTAGACTATGTGACAACTATTTGCTAAGGATTTTTTATTATTCAATTTATGGATCTGATCTGATGATTTATTGTTATACTGGGTCAAGATTTTTGATTATTCAATATATATATACATACATGTATAGATTCTTGAATCTTGATTGCTTCAGGACATGTTAGATTATGCAAATACTAGCATGTGTATTATATTATATATATTTTGCATACAATTATATGAAACTTCATTAGGTCAAGTTGTTACATCAAGAGGACCATTTGACCGAAAAATCGATGAACAAAACCCCTTCATTACATAACATCTTCGGAATACTTTCCCATAAAGAGTCTTGGTCTTGGTAATAAAGATACCAAAAATCCCATCTGCCAATAGCAACTTTCATTCTTTGCTCTCCCAACACTTCACCTTCTTTATTACAATCCCATCTCTTTTGCTTCTTACATCACTTTTTGTCTGAAAATTTCATTCTCTCTTTTCCACATGGATTTCTTCATCTTCATCAAACTCTTGTGCTGTGTTTTTCTACTTGCAAAAGCTTGCAATTCGACTATCGTTTCTTCTCCCGAAATACGGTCCCCGTTTTGGATCGACGGCCTTGATCATCCGAATCAAAGCAGTCCCACAGGGTTCAATCTATTCTGCAGAGAAAACAGAACAATGATCCATTTTCCCACTTATGGAGATTTGGTGGTCAAGTCAATATCTTACGAAACCAGAAGACTCGGTCTTTTGGACCCGAAAAATTGCGTTCATGAAGTTTTCTTGAATCTAAATCTCTCTCTTACTCCATTCAGTTATTATTACGATCTCAAACAGTACAAATACATCAACTGTTCATCCAAACTTGTCGGTTCTTTCGAACAAGTTCCATGCCTAAGTGGTACTAAACACCACGTGTACGTCGTGGAATCGTCTTTTTCTTCGATGCCACTTTCGTGTAGTTGTGTGAAAACCGTTGAGATACCGTTTTCGTACAGTCCGTATCTCTCTGATAGTAGTTTTGGTCTTGGGCTGACGTGGAATTCGATTGGCCTCGAAAATGGCGAAGAAGCGACCTCGTCTCGTTGTACGCTCGGTTTCCTATGTGAACGGTTTCCTATGCTCGAGAAATCTTTGAAAGGTACGTGAATTCTTGCTTTCGAAACATTTCGTTTCGTCAATTTTTAAGCAATTAATTCTTGAATTTTTTTTATTTTTTATTTTTTATTATTATAATGTTGTTGCAGCTTATATATAATCATATTTAACATGACATAATAACAAGTGATCCTTTTAATTAGATGATGGATGCCAACTATCTTGATTGTCACATTGACTTTTCCATTCTATATACTCCCTCCGTTCCTAAATATGTGTCGTTTTTCACCTTGGCACAAATCTTAAGAATCTCAATAAATACGTCTTGATTTTAGGAAAATAGATATTGATGGACCAAAATACCCCTGTTTATTAATTAATGCATGAAGAGTGCTATAGAGTATAATAAGGGTAAAATTGAAAAATAAGCAATTAATGCAGCATTGGAATTGTAAAATGACATATAATATGGAACAAAAAAAATTCTCAAAAGAGACAGATATTATGGAACAGAGGAGTAGTAGACTAGAGTACAGCAAAGGGAATGTGTATTGGTTTGACTAATTTTATTGGTTTACAAAAACTACCTAACTTTCATGTACCAGTTAGTAATTACCATTTATTTTGAAATCTATTAATTGTTATTCAAATTGTAAATATTAGATGAAATTAATATAGTTTTTTATTTTATTTTATTTTATATTGCAGTAGTGTCTCCTATTACTGCAAAACAAATATATATCCTGCTCAATTCACATCCCTACATATTTGATCTTGTCCATAATATAAAGTTTATATCAATTAATATTATCATAAACGAATTTACAATTTACATGATTTTGCATGTTTTATGAGCACAACTGTAACATACTTAATTATGCCTATAGCCTATAGGTAGAATTTTGTAAGAGGTCGGGGCGTGTGTAATAAGACTATTATAAGGTTTTTTTTTTGTTTTCATTATTTTTTTGGTAATGAAGGAACCCGCAGCCAACCATATAGGTCACTGAGTAAACCTACACTCTCGTATAATAGCTTGCAAACCATACAAGAGAGGTTTTTATTTTTATTTTATATATATATATATATATATATATATATATATATTAAGGGGATGGCTAAAATAAATACAGTTTCTTTCTCACTTCAATATCACCAAAAGTAAAACTAGAAAATAAATAGGTAATAGCGTTAATATCCTTAATAAAATCAATACTACACAAATTTTGTGTGTGATATTGATTTTCATTAATGGTAATAATGTCATTACCTATTTATTATTTATTATCTATTTATTTTTTACTTTTTATGTTAGTGGTATTGAAGTGAGAAAAAAACGGTATTTGTTTTACCCGCTCCCATATATTAATAATGAATTAAGGAACCCGTAGCACGCGCCAATCAGAAGTTAAGCAGCATTTTGTAAGAGGTCGGGGGTGCATGCCACCTTTTAGTGCGTGTGTTTTAAGACTAATATAAGGCTATTTTTTTTTTCATTAAGAAACCTGCAACCAAATATATAGGTTGGTAATAAAATTGTAAATTTTTGTGTTTCATATATTTCAATCACCCAACTGCAATGAATATGGACTTTTTATATATTCATGGTCAATGTATTAGTTAAAAGTAGTACATAAATGGTTGATTTAAAGGGTACAATACTAATGCATATTTTCTAACAATTGATGAATTTCCAGTATCAGCCCTAATCGCGAGCATTTTCATAGTCGGGATGCTTTTCTATGCAACTCGCTCTCGATATCGCAAAGAAGTTAATGCAAGAATGGTTCAAGAAACGTTAGGTGATCAGTTCGAGATTGAAGAATTACTGGGCGAATATAAATAATTATGTGGAGCTTTGAATTTAAAATTTAGTTGCATTTGTAGATGTAAGTAGGAGTTTATTACGTTTGACACTATTTTTATTCTAACTGTTTAAGAAAATTTTATGTTACTTTTATTAGCAAAAATCTTTTGTGATTCAATTGTGTTTGCACTGTGTTTTAGCAAACTATCCATTAAAAACACACTGTTTAAGAAGAATTTTTAATAATAAAGTTTTCTAGCAATTCAAAATAATAGGAGGCTTTTGGTGTTATATTCAAATGATTCGAAAAATGTAATATTTTGGGATAATGTATTTGTTCACTTATACATGCTATCGAATCTATATATAATATAAAAAGAGGATCTATGTCCTCAATGATTGACATGCGACAAATGTTGATGTCATACCTCCAAATTACTTAGTTGGAGTTCAATCGGTTATGTGACATCTCAAATTGATTAGTTGGCTTTTCATTTTTGATATGTGTTTAAGTTATTTCCTATTATTGGGGGGTCAAATTAAATTAGTACCAATGTCTAATTTTTTTTTCTTGGGGGGTCAACGGCCCCCCCATGCCCCTTGCAAGTTCCGCCAGTGGTAGCATCAATATCATCAATTAGAAAAATTTGATTATGTATCTTAGTTTTATATATAATATAGACTAGTATTCAGCCGTGCGATGCACAAGGGCGCTTTTTCTGAAATGAAAATATATAACTGTAGAACAAACTTAATAATTTATCAATTGTTACGCTCATTTAATATACACGAAAAAATGGAATTAAAGTTTTTCAATAATTGGAATAACTAAAATGGAATAAATATAAAACGTCATCGACCAGATATATTAAAAAAACAACACCACCGTTGTTGAACCAACGAACTCATGAAAAGCTAATGCTTCTAAATGATGTCTTCAAAAGAGTAGTTTACATATAGATTCCACTTACAAATTATCCTCAATTTCAATCATTGTATTTTGCAACGTCTGGCCTATCTCATCTACGATATTCTTGATGGGTAATATAAGATAAAATACAACAAAATTAAGCTATTTAATATAGAACGATTGCAATCAATAACTTCCAATACATCAATTTCAATATTTGATTACTTAATTTAATTATTTATAAGGAAAAGATTTAGACATATGTAATTCAGCAAATATAGATTGCAATATACACGGTTAAATAAATATTGGAAAAGATACGGACCAAGTAACGTGTAGTCTTTTCAGTAATTCTTTGTCATTTTTGTTTTTTCGCATTTCGTACGCTCGAAATCATGTTGGGGTGGAAGAAAATAATAATTTAATTTGTTATTTGCATCCTGGAAATAAAAAAAAAGCCAATAAAAAATTAAATTACCCTCATTAAGTTTTAAATATTCAATTCATGGTGCATTGTGAATGACTTATTGTGTTTCGAGGGTGCAAAATACTTTTCATTTATTTCAATGGTGCAAAGTGCCAAAATGCATATTTCAAGGGTGCAAAGTGGGATTAAGCCAATATTGAATGTAAATATAATTTTACTTATATAATTGAGATCCACTTCCATATTTGAGGCCCATCGATATTAAAAAATAAGTATATGGATTTTATCTCATTAGGTCCTTTGATTTGACATATATTTAGATGATTGTTTTCCGATTGCATACACACGGACAATAGACAATATATGCAAAATTTTGAACATTGTAGCTTTTATGATTCTGATTGGCCACGTTATTAGCCTTGATAACAATTTTGAATAACATTTTTCGATCAATTAACCCATCAAGTTCCATAGGATACTACGTAGGTTCTTCACTTTTCAGCGTATAAAAAATAAATAAATGGTAAAAACAAACTCAAGTGGTTGGTTTTAAAATAAGAATTATAAAGTCAAAAAATCATGAGTGCGTGGTGAATATAGCCTTTCTTCTACCGTGCGAATTAATGTATCGACATAAATATCTAGTATCCTTTCATCTTCTTACCCAAATACAATCAATGAAGCTGGATTTGTATCGTCCATGACAATGACTTCAACTTGAATACCTAGGTTCGTAACATTTTTTTTAGCATACCTATGTGGCTCCTATTCATCTTCAATGTGGCAGTCTGAATAGATGACGAAATAAGTACCGAATATAATTTTGTGTTAATGGTGTACGGTGTATAATTGAAATCTTTAAATTTGGGTAAAGATTCAATTAGTAATGTAAAGAAAATATACTATTGTAAACAAATAAAATATATGATTGTACTTAATATGCATATGAAATTGTGTGACTTTGATATAATAAAAATATTTTAGATAAATAGTTGAAACAATCATTATACAGTTGAATATGAATATTGCCATATGAATAAAGCAATTTGAAATACCTTACTTATTCGATAAAACACTGAGTAATCTTCACATAAAAGTTAGTTTAATGTACACTTATTTAGTTTGATTAATTGTTCAAAAATTTGGCTGTGACATGAATACGAATCATAAGCCAACTTTCGTCGAATCGTAGACTTATGCCGGAGTACAAATGCAACATATCCTACGTTTGTGCAAATTTTAACAGAAACTGATGTCAACACATTACTGATAAGAATATGTTAACCTTAAAAGTAATCAAGGTCAAGCATGAAAGTATATACATGCATATGAACGACTATATCAACCTGATTTTAGTGTATGCGTATTTCATTTTAATGCAGTGCAGCTAGTTCCTCGGAGTTTCAACCATTGTATGTATGTGATTCCAATGCAATGCTTCTTCAAACATCATTTTCATATGTTCGAAACGCTAAAAGGAACGAATGAAACAATAATCAATAAAATAAGTAATCAACAGAATTAACACAAACGATTACGAAACAATAAGTCAATCTGAAATTAAATTAAATAATTCGAATTACATTAAATTGCAAGAAAAAAAAAAAGTTATGTGAGAATGATGAAAACAAATAAAGTAATTAATGTAAAATTGCATAATTGTCTCTCAGTTATTTTAGTTACGGAAAATTGGATAATGGTACATTGATTTCTTTCCAAATCTTATTAACTTACTTTGTATTATATTTACATAGATTACATATGTTATATGTTATGCATTATCTTCTTACTATTATTTAATCTATTTAAATAAACAATATATTTTCGATCAATGATTGCGTTTATTATTATGTAAAATAACACCCAAGTTGACTTTTTTCATTTTTAAATATATCTTAATAAAAAATTACTATTAGTTAAGAAAAAATTACTTAATTGCCTTTAATTTCTTCGGATATAAATATATAATCCACCAATTAAAATGCACGAATTGACCATGTGTGCAATTAAAAGTGGAAAACAAGCAAACAATGAAAGTGCATAATTTTTCCATGTACCCAATCAAGATTTTATTAATTTTGTGTATATAATAATACTTTGTCACATGCTGAAAACCAACCAATTAAAATGCATAAATTGAAAATGTAAGCAATTCTAATTAGGTAAATGGACTTTTTTTTTTTTTAAGAAATTGATAATTAGGTGGTTGTTTATAGAAGTTGGGGTTTTTTGGATTTAATGAAACAATGTGGACCCAATGTCCCAATTAGAAAACTTTGATTGAGTATCTTACTTATATATATAACTAATTACCTATTTGTAAAACAAATTAAATCAAACACTACTATTACGCTCATGGAACATACACGAATAAAATACAATTAACGGTTTTCAATAATTTTAATTACTGGAACGAAACATATACAAAATATTTCGACCGACAATATTACAAAACAACAACTCCATTGTTAAACCAACGAACTGTCGAAATGATGTTTTCTAAAGAGAACCACGAACCGGCGTCAACACCAACCACAAATAGATAGTAGTCTGCACATAAATGACGTAAATTAAAAAAGAAAAAAATTAACCAATTATTTAAAGGAAAATATTCAAATTTCGCACAATCTATTTATATTAAAATTCAGATTATGGTACCATATTTAGGAAATGAAATATATATAATCCTCGGTTCCAACAATTTTGAAGTTCTTATAAGTACATTAATTTAAACATAAAATTAAAAAAAAATGACCAAGATGAATCAACCATCTTAATTATTGCGTGATGTTTCAAAATCCTTTCAAATTTCGTCTCCATGTCTGCAAAACATTAAAAAGTATAAGCAAAGTAAGTCATAGTGAAATATTGTAACAAAAAATATAAAAATTACAGCATACTGAAATTAATAAAAACAAAAAATGAAATTGAAAGACTACGAAAAATTAAGTGAATACGAAATAAAACAAAATAATTTGAATTCCTTTTTTTTGATAAGAAGCCAATTTTATTATTAGGCAAATATAGCCAAGTTCAAGGGAAGGAGATAACCTTCATAACAATTAAGGTCAGTAGCTTTTGCAATGGCATTAGCCAAGCAGTTACCGGTACGTTTGGCAAACGAGAAAATGCAGCATTGAAAAAGTGGTAAAACAGTAAGACAATCCTCAATAAAAATACCATAAGGAGCTGAAGTGGCCACACCTTCTTTAAGGGACTCCGTAATATGCAGACAATCGCTCTCAGTAATGATTGACTGCCACCCAAGTTCAATCGCAAGACGCATTGCAAGAAGGGCTGCGTGAGCTTCCCCAACGGCTGGTGGCGGTCTCCCAGGATGCAACTCTCTTCTCCACCTAATGCACTTGCCATTATGGTCGCGCGGTACCATAGACGTCATGTAGTAATCTTGGTCCGGAGGGAAAGCGGCATCAACATTAATTTTGATGAGGTCCGGCGATGGGGGTTTCCACTTTGATGGGTGGTCCTCCCTTGCGGTCGAAGGCTGTTGGAATTGTGCATGGCTATATGCATCAAGGTACGACTTACTCCACCTGACGATTTCTTCAGAGTTCATCATTGGTTCATTGTGCATATATTTATTCCGATTATCCCAGATTTTCCACATCACAATAATCGCCCACCGTACTAGATCCTTATCCAACGAGTGCATGAGATATTGTAGCCACATCCTGAAATTTGGTTGTTCAACTTGGTTTAGGTTACCAAACGGCGCCGACTGCCACAGTTCTTTCATTCCGCAACAATCATGAATAATATGGGATAGCGTTTCACATTTGTTGCACCTAGTACAAAAAGGCGATGAAAGAATCTTCCTAGGGAAAAGCTCAACGTTCGTTGGAATAATGTCAAGGCAAGCTCTCCATAAGAAAATCCGAATTTTTGGCGGAAGAGGTAAATTCTAAATTTTTTTCCAATCCATCTTCGGTTCACCGCTAGAACCTGTGAGATTAGCGTTTCCTTCCCTCTGGTTCAGCTGTCTTGGTCGGGCAAGAATATTGCGGTAACATGATTTGACCGAAAATTGGCCATTTGGACAGGAATGCCAAACGAACCGATCTTGTGCGTGCATGGTACCAATCGGGACAGCAAGAATTCTCTGTTTATCAATTGGCCAGAAGACTTCATCGATTAGAGCCACGTTCCATTTCCTAGTCAATGGGTCAACAATATCAGCAACTCGATTCGGAAATGGCGTGTTGATAGGTCGCTTCGTGAGAACCTTAAAATTGCAATCATCCACAATCCACGGGTCACCCCAAATTGCCGTATCTTGTCCGTTTCCAATTTTAATTCTCAGGCCACTTTGGAGATGAGGTCGGGCTGCCAAAATACTCCTCCACGTCGCCGATGGCCGAAAACCCATGTTTGCTGTGAAGAATGAACCATTGGGAAAATATCTCGCTTTCATAATCTTGGCCAGTAAAAGTTTCGGCTTAGTAACAATTCGCCAAGCTTGCTTGGCAAGCAAGGCCATATTGAAAGAACGCAAGTCGCGGAGGCCAAGACCCCCCTCTTCTTTAGCCAGACACAAATGCTTCCAAGCTAACCATGCCATTTTCCACTTCGTCCCTGACCCCCACCAAAATCGTCGAATTGCCGATTCAATTTCACCAAGGAGCCCACGCGGAAGTAGAAAGCAACTCATCGCGTAAGTAGGAATTGCCTGGAGCACAGCCTTTATTAAAACCTCTTTTCCGGCTCTTGATAGTTGTTTTTCACCCCACCCGGTAATTTTTGCCCAAACTCGGTCCCGAAGATAGCTAAAGATTTCTTTCCAAGTACGACCCATATTTGTTGGCATTCCCAAGTATTTTTCATGACGCTCCACCACCTTGAAGCCCAAGATTTGGCTCAAAACCTCTTTCGTAGCTTGAGGCGTTGTCGGGCTGAAAGTCATAGTCGACTTCTCAAGGTTCACCTCCTGGCCAGAAGTTCTTGCAAACAAGCTCAAGATTTGTTTTAGTTTCATGGACTCCGATTGAGAGGCTTCGCAAAATAAGAGAGTATCGTCCGCGAAGCATAAATTCGATATAATGGGGGCCGAGGGAGCCACTTGAATTCCATGCACCTCTCCATTATCCACCGCCCGGTTCACTGCAATCAATGCCTCCGCACAACATATGAACAAGTAAGGGGAGAGTGGGTCTCCTTGGCGTAGTCCCCTTGTTGGGTGCACTGAACCGAACTGAGAGCCATTAAAAAGGAAAGCATATGAGACAGAAGAAATACATAACATAACGAGATCAACAAACCCCAAATGGATACCTAATCTAGCAAGAATTTTTTTCAAGAAAATCCATTCAATCCGATCGTATGCTTTACTTATATCAAGTTTAATGGCCATATAATCCTTGCATCGACTAGAATGAGACTTAATGAAGTGGTTAATTTCGAACGCAACAAGAACATTATCAGTGATCAAACGTTTAGGAACAAAAACAGATTGGGTAGGGGAAATGAGGTCATTTAATACAGATTTTAGCCGATTCGCAATCACTTTCGACCCAAATTTATAAATAACATTGCAAATTAAAGGCTAATGGGTCGGTAATCAGTGATTTTTTCAGGAGTTTTCACTTTAGGGATTAAGACAATATATGTGAAATTCATAGGAGAGGGAATGATTTTTTCATTGAGGAATTCCAGAACACACGACACTACATTAGCACCTAAAATGTGCCAATATTTAGTATAAAAAATAACCGGTAAGCCATCGGGACCCGGGGATTTGGTAAAAGGGAGGGTTAGCTTCTGGGCGGCATCACCCGAAATCCGAGGTTCAATGCACTCCAACACCTCATCTATCTCAATAACACTTGGATCGGTGGACTTGAAGATTTCCTCGAAATAATCTGAAATCACTTTTTCGATCTCCTCAGGTTTATCTCTCCAGAAGCCTGAATTGTCTTTAATTTTGTTAACCGTATTGATCCGTTTCCTCGTAGTGGCCTTTGCATGGAAAAAACTCGTATTCCTATCCCCCTCGCGAACCCATTGAACTTTGCTTCTTTGACGCCAGTACATATCGGTATCAACATAGAGATTCTCTAATTCCGCTTGCAACTCTTTCACCTCCGCTTTGTTCTCTTCTGATATAAGTCCTGATTTAAGCACTTTCAACTTTTTTCTAATTTCTGCAATTCGCATCTGGGGCTGTTTAACGGTGGTTTTGCTCCACCTGAGAAGAGCAAGCCGACATTCTTTGGTCTTGGTCAGAACTTCTTCAACCGGGTTAAGCTCACTATTCCCCGTCCACTGTTGTTGAATAATTGCTTCACAATCTTCTCTTATAATCCACAATGCTTCAAAGCGAAATGGTCGTCGCCTTCTTGTCGTGTTCCTCGTATTAGTATTATGGGAAAGTAATATTGGACAGTGATCGGAGCCTGGGTAATCGAGATGTGAAACTTGCGCCTGGGAAAACATGGAAATCCACTCTGAATTTGCACAAACTCTATCTAGCCGGCACCGCACAGTGTAAGGCTCGTTTCGATTGTTCGACCAAGTAAACGGATCACCATTGAAACCAATATCAGCCAACCCACAATCAACTAAGGTATCCCGAAAAGCTCGAATACTGGCCGGCGACTTTTGAGGTCCTCCTTTCTTCTCAGCGTTATCAAGTATTTCGTTGAAGTCACCTCCTACCATCCACGGCAAATTATTTTGATGCTGCAGAGTTCGAAGAAGATTCTAAAACAAAAGTTGTTGCGTGGGAAAGATGAAGAAAATAAATGTGCTGAATGACCATTTTATTTTTGGGTAAATGACAAGTAGGCCCATGACTAGGGCACTTAATTAAAAGAGGGACATCCAACTTTTTTGTCTTTCAAATAAATGTAGCCCATTCAAACTTATTTGCAAATAAGGAAAATCCCTTTATATATGCCAAAATTACCCCCAATTCATTGAAACCCAATTCAACTCCAATTTCATGATTTACACCCAAATTTAGCCCAATTTCATCAATTAACCAATTTTAACCCTAATTTCAATTTTGACCCGCCACCACCGGACACCGCCGGTCGCCGCCGTTGACCGACGTTGACTTTTTTATTTTTATTTTTATTTTTAATTTTTTTTTCCTGAAATTTTTTTCCGGCAGGTCAACTGCCGTTGACCGCCGGGTCTCCGGCGTTGACTTTTTTTTTTTTTTTTATAATTTTGTTTTTCTTAAAAAAAATATTTTTATTAATATTACTGTCTTGGCTCCTAAATTACTGTCTCCGGCAGTTATTTAACTGTCGGAGACAGTAATTTAACTGTTAATTGACTTTTTTTTTTTTTTTTTTTTCTTCAAAAATATTTTAATTAATATTACTGTATTCGTTGCTAAATTACTGTCTCAAGCAGTTATTTAACTGTCGGAGACAGTAATTTAACTGTTAATTGACTTTTTTATTCTTAAAAAAAATACTTTTAATTAATATTACTGTAATCGTTCCTAAATTATTGTCTCCGGCAGTTATTGAACTGTCGGAGACAGTAATTTAACTGTTAATTGACTTTTTTTTTTTTTTTAATTTTTTTCCTTAAAAAAAAATATTTTAATTAATATTACTGCCTTGGATGTTAAATTACTGTCTCCAACAGTAATTTAACTGTCTTAGACAATAATATTAATAATATTACTGTTCGGAAAAATAATATTCATAATATTACTGTCCCAAACAGTAATATTACTGTCTGAGACAGTAATTTAGTAGCCAAAACAGTAATATTAATTAAAATATTTTATTTCTAAGAAAAACAATTCAAAAAAAATAAAAATAAAAAAAAATAAAGTCAACGCCGGAGACCGGCGGTCAACGGTGGTTGACCGGCCGGAAAAAAATTTCAGGAAAAAAAAAAGTTTCGAAAAAAAAAAAAAGTCAACGCCGGAATCTGGCCGGAAAAAAAACATTTCAGAAAAAAAATTATTTTCTGAAAGAAAAAAGTTTTGGGGTTAATGTGATATATTTGTTTAAATTCGGGGTCAATGTGTAATATTAAGGAAGTTAGAGTATAATGGGTGGAATTGATAAGAATTAAATTATTGAGGGTATTTTAGACTAAAGACATGGGGATGTGCTTAATTGAGAGACTGTTTTTTTTGTGGACCAAAATGCATTTAAGTCCCATGTGATGGGCCTTTTTGCCATTTGCCCTATTTTATAATGGAACAACAAATCAATTTAGTGATTTGATAATTGATACATATATATGATATGTATTGAAATCAAATAAATATATTGAAATTTGATTATTATTTGTTATATTGGTACGTTAATGTGTAGGGTATGATTTGATAGTTAGTATGCGGATCTTTTTCCCACAAATTATTGAAGGACAATTAATACATTTTATCATGAATGTTAATCTATCTTTTTTTTTTTTTTAAGAAAAGATGATGAATATTATTAGGCGATAATGCCAAATGGGTAGGAAGTGTAACACCTTCCGTGCAAGAGTGACCATAATATTTAGCTATCGCATGGGCCAAACAATTTCCCGAGCGTTTAATATATTCAAAACAACAAGATGAAAAGGAAGACGCAATCACAATACTATTCTCAATGTACGCACCAAAGGATGCCGAGTTGACGGAGCAGTCCCGTAGGGTTTGGATAGCCGAGAGATTATCACCTTCAATGATAACTTTGGGCCAATCAAATTCTTTAGCTTTTACCAGAGCTCGGAGAACCGCATGAGCCTCTCCGTCTATCGCCTTTGGACGTCCGGGAATTTTATATGCAGCCCACCAGACACATTTACCACTATCATCTCGAGCAATGCACGCTAGGGAGTAGAATGTTTCTCCCACCGGAAATGCGGCATCTACATTAATTTTTATCACTCCTTTTTCCGGTGGCTTCCAATGAGCTGGATGACTTCTACTCCGAAGCTGAAGGGGTTTAGTCATTCCCTGCATAAACTCCGCTAGATAGGAAATGCTCAAGCTCTAGACCTCGTTTAACGGGGTCCCGTTTTCCCTGTGGGTTTGCTTGTTCCAATTGTCCCACAGCTTCCACATAGCTATCACCACCAAACAGACTTCATCAACTTTCAGCTCCTTGAATAAAAAGTCGACCCAACCCTTTGATGATGCCATTTTATCCTCTGCGAATAAAGCCGGCGGAAGTGCCCTCCAAACCACCTCCACCCCGCTGCATTTGGTGATAATATGGAGGAATGATTCGTGAGCAGCTCCACATTTGCGGCAGCGAGGATCTATGACAATTTTTCGACGGTACAGTTCCAAGTTAGTCGGCAAAATGTCGGAGCATACATGCCAAATGAAGATTTGGATCTTCGGAGGAATAGTTAGCTTCCATATTTTCCACCAGTCGAAGTGTGGTAATCCGCTAGTCGAAGGCCCGTCTGCCCCACGATCATGCTGGAGCGGCAAAATAGACGTCAAAATGTGATGGTAACAAGAGCGGACCGTAAACTTACCATGATTTGAGAACCGCCAGACCCAACGATCTTCAACTTGAGGGCAACCGATTGGGACTACCATTATCCGATCCTGATCCGCCTGCCAAAAATTATCTGCAATAATTTGGAGATCCCATGAGTTCGTCAACGGATCAATAAGGTCCGACACTTTATTCGGGAAAGAAGAATCATTTGGTCTCCTCGTAAAAATCCTAAAACAACCATCCTCCATGAGCCATGGGTCTGCCCAAATGGATGTAGACTGTCCGTTTCCCACCCTCCGACGAAGCCCTGACAAAACATGCTCTCGAACCGACCATATGTTCCTCCATGTTGCCGAGGGTCAATAGCCCAAATCTGCGGAGAATAAGGAGCCATGCGGGAAGTATCTTGCTTGTAATATTCGAGATAGAAAAAGCTTAGGTTCCGTCATGATTCTCCAAGCTTGTTTAGCAAGCATGGCCAAGTTAAAGCACCTCATATCTCTAAACCCTAGACCGCCAAGATCCTTGGATTTGCACACTTTTTCCATGCAATCCATGACATTTGAGGCTTCGATCCATTTCCCCACCAGTATGCTTGAATTGCCGACTCAATCTCCCGGAGAAGACCTGATGGGAGCAAATAACAACCCATCATATAAGTAGGGATGGCCTGGAGAACCGCCTTAGTGAGAACCCCTTTGCCCGCTTTCGAGAGGTATTTTTCACCCCACCCATTAATCCTTGCCCAAATACGTTCTCGAATAAAGCTAAATATTTCCCACCTCGTCTTGCCCAACGCTGTCGGCATGCCCAAGTACTTCTCATGCTTATCGACCACCTCAAATCCTTAAGTTCTCTGAATTGCCTCTCGTATAGCCGGTGGTGTTGACGGGCTAAACGATATTTTAGACTTCTCATGATTAATCTCTTGTCCCGATATATGCGCATATTTGTTTAAGATCTCCCTCAGAACAGTTGCATCAGTCTCGGCAGCTCGACAAAATATAAGAATATCGTCGGCGAAGCATAAATTAGATACCATTGGGGCCGATGGCACTATTTGAATACCACGTATACCACCACCACTACTCGCCCTTTGTAACATTGCAATTAGCGCATCCGCACAACAAATTAAGAGATAAGGTGACAGAGGGTCGCCTTGCCTGAGGCCTCTCCGAGGTTGTAAAGCCCCAAACTGCGAACCATTGAACAAAAACTCATATGAGACAGTGAAAACACACAGCATAATTAGTTCTACCACAGAAATTGGTAACCCTAAACGACGTAAAACGTTTTCCAAAAAAGGCCATTCAATCGGATCGTAAGCTTTACTAATGTTAAGTTTGATAGCCATATAGTGAGTTTTGCCTCTAGTCCTAGATTTAATGTAGTGATTGATCTCATATGCAACTAGGACATTATCAGTAATAAGCCGTTTTGGGACGAAAGCGGATTGAGTGGGGGAAATCAGATCGTCTAAGAAGGGTTGAAGCCGATTAGTAATAGTTTTAGAGCCAAATTTGTATATGACATTACACAAGCTAATAGGGCGAAATTCCGTCATTTTCTCAGGTTTTTTTACTTTAGGAATAAGCACGATATATGTGGAATTAAGAGTAGGTGGGAGATTCTTATTATTGAGGAAATCGAGCACACAAGAAATAATATTTGAACCTAAAATGTGCCAATATTTAGTGTAGAATAAAACAGGCAAACCATCAGGGCCCGGAGATTTAAGATGAGCCATCTGGGAGATGGCTCGAGTTACCTCCTCCGAAGTGAAAGGGTTGGAAAGGGTATGGTAGGCCTCAACGGAAACTCTCCCTCCTAAGTGCTCCAACACCTCGTCAATCTCTTCGGCTCTTGGATTTGTGGTTGCAAAAATCCGCTCGAAATATTCTGACACGACCTTCTCAATATCCTCCATTTTCTCTTTCCACACCCCTGTATTGTCTCTAATACGATGGACATAATTGCGTTTATTACGGGTAGTAGCTTTGGCATGGAATAATTTGGTATTTTTGTCTCCCTCTCGAATCCACTGCACTCTACTGCGTTGGCGCCAATAGACATCGTTATCCGCATACAATCTTTCAAGTTCAACTTTCAAATTTTTAATCTCACCCATTACACCTCGGTTTGGACTCCATTACGGAGATCGTGGAGTTTTCGTTGGACGTATTTGATTCGCTGTCTCGAAAGCTGAACTGAATTTTTACTCCAACGTCTCAAGGCTACTTGGCAATCTGCATTCTTACTAAGTAACTCCTCTATCGTATTTGAGTAACCATGATCATCCCATCTTTGTCGGATAATATCCTCGCATTCAGTCTTTTGAACCCACATAGCTTCAAAGCGAAAGGGACGCTTCAACTTGTATCTGATAGGTGGAGGGTTCTCATTAATCGAGAGGAGAATGGGTGCGTGGTCAGACCCTTGTTGACTAAGATGATTCACCCGGGAATGGGGAAAAAGACTGCGCCACTCGCTATTAGCACATACTCTATCCAAGCGACAACGAACCGTGTAAGAAGATACTCGGTTGTTGGACCAAGTGAACGGATGACCCTCATAACCTAAATCGGATAAATTGCAAAATTCCAAAGCAAGACGGAAGGCTTCGATTTGGCTTGGTTGCTGTGTGTTGCCTCCTCCCTTTTCCATATTGCTTAGAATTTCATTGAAGTCTCCACCCACCATCCATGGCAAATCCATGACAAGACGGAATGTTAATCTATCTAGATATTATATATTCATATTTATATATATTATATAAAAAGAAAATTTATAGCCTCAATGAATGACAGTGTCAAATTGCTTATGTCATTTGCTCCAATTGTTTAGTTGACATTCAATTGATGATGTGTAATACACAAGTTCACTAATCTTAATTTATTTTTCATCTAATTCAAGCTTACAATCATCTAACGTATAATCAAAATATGGAAATGCATAACTATTTTTTTTTAATCCATCTATACAATATATGCGGATCATATTTTTGCGTGTTATACAACATCGCAGGGCTTCTCTCTTGCCAATGTCGCCGCATATAACACAGACGATGCTATCCATAGATCTGAAAAAAAAGAGCAAAAAAGCAACACAAACATAAAGTACATTGTTATATATACACATACATAATAAATGAATAATATGATAAATATTCAACGACAAATAAAATGCTTCAAGCGAACGCATCCAGAAATACTGATTGCATTATAAATTTACAAAACAAAGTTTTAGAATGAGGACATTAGTTTAGACACATGTCATTCATTGAGATTATAATCCTCTTTTTATATAATATATGGATAGATTAAATCTTCCATTATAAAATGTATGTCTTCAATTTGAATTCTGATAATTTACATTTAAAATCGTTATTTTAAATATTTATATAAAAAAATATCTAACTAACCCCACCATATAAATAGAGTGAGTAACTTCCCTCATTTTTACTCAAAAAAAAAAAAAAAAAAAACTTCCCTCATTTCCGCAGAAAAATAATCAAATTTTGGATAATTATACAAATATACATAAATCAAATAAATTAAAAAAAATTAATATGAACTGTTATATAAAAAATCATAATTGGAATATTATTTAATAGGGGTAATATGCTAGGTGTCCCTCAACACAAACTTATTTTGATGTAGATGACAACCTCAAACAAAATATCTTAACTAAATCCTTAGTTCAAAATCAAATTTGACCCACACCCTTTTATTTTTGTTTAACCCAAAAATACTCTTGATATAAATAATAAAAGATTAGGTTTATCTCTCATTCCTCTCATTCTCTCTTCTCACGGTCTTTCTTTTTCCATTCGCCACACCCCAATCTTTTCTCTCTTATTTTCAACCGTTCCACCTCTCTCTCTCTCTCTCTCTCTCATATTTTTTGTCGTCCAACCCATCACATTCTCTCTCTCTCTCTTGCAAATCGATGGGTACAGACCGAGGATTTCACTGCCACCGCTGCCGAGATCTGAAGATTTTGAGGATCCATCCAGATCCGTCGTCGAGCAGTAGAGTAGAGTGAAGGAGGCGATGCATAGATCTGAAGATCTCGAGGTTCTTGGAGACCTCGGCGACGGTGCGGTGGAGGGAGAGGGTGTAGAAGAGGGCAACGGAGGTGGGTCTATGGCGATGGCGGTGGTGGTCGTGGTTATAGATCAGGTCATGGTTATGGTAGAGGTGGCCATTGGAGATGGTGGTGTGAGGTTAGATCGATGGTTCGAGGGGATTGCATCAACCTAGGATTTTTTTACGGCGCTAGGGTTTTGGTTGACGGCTAGGGTTGGGGGATAGTAGTTGGCGGCAGGCTGTGATTTGTTTGCTCTAGGGTTTGCCGACGGCTGAGAATTTGTTTTGATGCTAGGGTTTGGAATATTACGCCGTAGTAAGCCATAGTATACCGTAGTAAATCATAGTACACTGTAAACTATAGTACATGGTAGTATATAATAGTACACCAAAGTCTACTACAATATTATTAACAACAGATAAAATTAAAACAAAATATAAAAAAATATGTAAATTAGATTAAAAAATAAAAAAAAACATGTTTTTGTTTTTGTAATTTTCTATATTATATAGAAAAAAGGAATTTTTGTTTTGTTTTATATTAGTGTATGAATTAAAATAACAAAGAAAAAACGAAAAAAAGAACAAAGAAAAATGTATTTTCTTTAAATAGAAAATTAAAATATTAGATGGAAAAATGAAAATATTGCAGACTAAAAAGATGATAAATGCAATATGAATTTTAATTAAAGTCTATTTCAAATTTGTGAGTGGGGGCATTTTTAGAATGGATTTTATAAATGATGTGTAGCAAAGATTTAGTTAACCTTGTCATTTAGTTATAATAAGAGGGTGTTTGGCTAAGCTTATTTAAAACAGCTGATAAGCTCTTACGTCTGATAAGATGTTTTTTGAGCTGATAAGCTGTTGCATCCAATGTTTTGAAAACCGGACCGGACATTGAACCGTACCACCAAGTGGGTCGTGGTTGGACCGGTTCAACCGTGGTCCGACCGGGTTTTTTCATCTTTTTATTTTTAATCATTTATATATAATTCTTATAGTTTCTAAAATACAAAAATGTCAAAAAATATACGCAAAATTATCTATTCATCACCAATATAAAATATATCATAAATACCAAACAATAAATTAATAATCCTAATTTATTTACCACATATACATTTATAGAGAGTAAATTAATAATAATAATTCTGATATGCATTAATAGAGATTAAGACTTCTATGTAAATTACTAAATACACCCCCACTTACTCAAGCCCTAATATGTGATTTGCGAAGACTACCTCATCTTCTCATCTTCTCTCCGCCGCCCACCCTATTTTTCTCCCCTGCATCATGTCCTCAATCGGTTCTTCAGCTTCTATTTAAAATATTATTGATTTTTTTTTCTTTTGTTTCTTATCTTCTCTTCTTTCTTTCTTAATCCCCCACCACGATTTACAGTACCTTGTACTAATCTTGTGGGGAACCTCCTTCAAAGACCCAACTTTCAATATAAGAATATAAAGATTTTCAAAATTTTTCTCAGATTTTGTTGGTCATTCTATTGCATCAACCCGGTTTTTGGGATCGGTTTTCACCGAGTTTATCCGGTTCAACCGGGATTTCCGCGGTTCTCAAACAACTGAACCGGTTTGTTCACACTTTCGGGTTTTTAAGTTCAACCGGACCGGATCTAGCACCGGTTCGTGGTTGAACCGGTCGGACCGGCCGGTCCGGTCCGGTTTTCAAAACATTGGTTGCATCTTATTTTTAGGATTAATTTTTAGAGTGATTGGATAATGAGCTTATTTTCTATTTTTACACATTATAAGATCTTAAATAAAAAGGTGGGGTAGATGTACTTATTTAAAAAGATCTTATTTGCTCTCCAACAGCTTATTTTTAAAAAAATTAAGATCTTTTTATAAAAAATTACCAAACACTTTGGAAGAGCTTATAAGGTCTAAAATATCTTATAAGCTTCTTTTAACATTTTATAAGCTTAGCCAAACACCCTCTAAGTTTTCTCACTAGGAACCTATATCTTAAGGCCCCTATTTAATAATAAAACATACAAATGCAAATAAAAAATTATATGCAAACCGTATCGATGTAGTGCGTAGGACTGAAGTGTTGTGAACAATGTCTGCAAGAAATACATTAAGAAAAAACATTAGCATAATTTATTAATTAAAGGGTAAATTACACCCACACCCTGAGGTATACTTCAATAATTTTAAGGTCCCTATGGTATCGATAATTACACTCACCCCCCTGAAACGTAGTTAGAAACACTAACGGGATAATGCATTGGATACAATATTCCGATAGGCTTCTAATGGACTATTACTTTTAGCTAGTGGTTGAGATAACATAGAGTTATGGGGAGTTATGAGGTGACATGGCTCCCCCAATATTTCTTGAATCATCCATAACTCTTTGTTGTCTCCACCACTTCCTGAAACCAATAGTCCGCTAGAACTCTATCGTAATAACGTATCAAATGCATTATCCCATTAGAGTTTATAACTACGTTTCAAGGGGGTGAGTGCAATTATCGATACTACAGGGACCTTAAAGTTATTTAAGCATACCTCAGGGATGTGGGTGTAATTTATCCTTTATTAAATAAAAATATTAAATGAAATTAAAATTTCTAAAACATATGAATACATAAACATATATAAAGAAGAATAAATGTAATACGATAAATGCACGAAATCAATTGAAGAAAATTTGAACAAAAAAACTCGAATGAATTGTCTCAAGAAGGAAATGATCGGGTGAAGAAATGGCTCGGGTTTATATAGTTTACTTTATGATACATTAGTTAGGCAAATTTTAGAATTCAAATTTTAAATAATTCTAATATGGGCAGCAAGATTTGAATTGATTTGATATCTTCATATCAATTCGGATGATTTGATTTGTCTTGATTATGCATTAATTTGAAGAATATTAAACAATAATTAAGGTTGATTAGATATTTTCCGTAAATTAATCATATCAATTAAATTTAATAATCTTAAATAGGTAAAAATAAATAAAATCCTATACCATAAAATCGTAAAATTGATTTGTAATTTATGGTAATAAGCAAATTAAAATTAATTTATAATCCAATAATTAATGATTATATTGTATAATTAATGATTTTTTTTAGATCGTTTTGTTGAATAACATTTTAATTATTTTGAATTCTATTTTATGCATAAATGTTTTGAAATAAGGTACAAAAATAAAGAATACAAAATGTAATAATGATTAGTTAAGAGAAGAAGTCCAAAAATAAAATAAATGTTGGGTCAAAATTGGAGATGTGAAAACATCAATTGTGTACCTTGACTTTATAGATTATATAGATGTTATGTAGGAAGGAACTTAAAAATATGCTAATAAAATGCCAACTAAGCAATTGGAGCATATGACATAAGCAATTATGTGTCAATAGGTGTCATATGGATAAAAATGAACCAATGAAAATGAATATTTCATCCATGTATGCAATTGAAAAAATATAAAAATTAATCAACTAATCAAAAGAAACGATTTGACACATAGGCAAGAGATATTTTGAAATTGAATACAGGGAAAGTAATTAAATTCGGATATGTAATAAAATAAGAACAT
>NW_012194957.1:235680-251326 GCF_000504015.1 Erythranthe guttata
TAATGCGAAAAAATACTATCATACGTGTAGTGAACGAAGCCAAGTGGATGGGATGAATGCAATGGTAAGAAATTTTATAGTTATTTTTTTTAATAAAAAAAGTAAGCAATATTTAAATATAGCAAACAAAATCTTCAAAATTAAAAGCAAAATATAATGACACGTTTTTCAGTGTGAATTTTGAATTCAAAATTCGAAATAAAACTAAAATAGGCAAATACACTATATCCGCACATGTCAGAAAAAGAAAAAAGTAAAAAAAAAAAAAAAAAAAAAAAGGGGAACCAGGAAAGGGCCAGCAGCAGCGCAGCTGATTGCCTGCAGGCTGCCGTAGAGGATCCCTGGCTTATCCTTTCATCGTACTCCATGGTAATTATTTTAATTATTTTATGTCTGTTTTCTGCTTCTTAGTTATATTTATTTATTTATTTTTGTTGAATGAATGAATGAATGAATGAATTGGTGTGGTAGGAATTGGAGATCAGTGTTCAAACAAAGGAATGAAGCAGTTCACACAGGAGCTCAACGATTGGTCCAATTCTAAAGGATATTGCTTGTATGAATTTCTTTTTCTTTTTCTTTTTTTTTTTTATTATTGTTAAGAATTGTTTG
Organism: Erythranthe guttata; assembly: GCF_000504015.1. The sequence goes on from NW_012194957.1 coordinate 236,293, forward strand.
AATAGTGTGTGGGGAAATTTTGGGTTTTCTTCATATCTGTATTTTGGGTTTGTCTGAAAGATTGTTTGGTAAGAAACTTACCGATTTCGTCTTTTTATTTAGTTTTATTTAAGTAAGAAGAGAAAAAACAGAGATGAAAAATGTAGTGTGGTTATGAATAGTTGTTTGTATCAATCTGATTTTTCGATATTTGTAATGTTTTATTACATCGCATTTCTAAAAATGTTTTAAGGGTGGATCAATGTTAGGTGCATTTTTCAATTCCTTTATTACACTCGAAACTTGTAACTTCTCGAACGACACGTTGTTAGGTTTTTGCTTCGGGATATGGTATAAATCTTTCTTAAATTTGGGTTTAATTCAAATCCTTGATTTTGATACTATTATAGTATTCGGAACAGTGTTTGGCAGAATTCTTGAAAATCGATTGATTATAAGTAATAACTTTCGTATTCGGATAGAAATTATTTGATCTTGAAAATACTAAATGATCATTGTATTGTAAGATATGAGCAATTATGCAACTCAATACTTACTTGAGCAATTATCCGTGTAACCTTCTTATACATTACTTTCACAATTTCGAGATTTTTTTTTTTTGTTTCTTTTCTAAGTACACTGAAATTTATGTGGCCACGGTTTTATAAGTATGAATTTACGATGTAAAAAATGATGTTTATTTATGTTTTCAAACCGTTTAGAGAAGTTGGAGATGGATCGTGGGATTCTTGGTTTAAGCCGCTTCAAGAACAGGTAATGTATACAACACCGCATAATATTTTTCCGGTTTCATATTTGATTATGTAACCTGATTTTGATTTGATTTTGCTTCCATTTTTACCTGCAGACAGAAATCGTATGTAATAAGGTACGTAAAGATCATGTTTGAAATACATTAGCTGTTAATTAACATGTTTTTACGCACTGACAATTTTGTACTAAACTTCAGGTGAAGCAAATGAAAGAACTACAGGAGGGTTACAACATTGTTGGTCTCTCTCAGGTTTCTCTCTCTCTCTCTCTCTCTCTCTCTCTCTCTCTCTCTCTCTCTCTCTCTCTGCACACACACACACACTTGAAAAGTTAAACGGGATATTTTATTTTCAGCTTATATAAGTTCTTGAGAAGTTAAATGGCATCAATCTTATAAAAATAATTACGTTGGTTGTTCATGCAGGGTAACTTGATAGGACGAGGTGTTATCGAGTTGTGTGAAGGTGGACCCCCAGTAAGGACCTAACATTTTTCCGAACCAATAATTTTTATTTTTATTTTATTTTATTTATTTCAGTATGTTCAAATTCATGTGTTACTATTTATGATGAACAAGTCTAAATCGTATATTTTACGACAGGTGAGGAATTTCGTTTCTTTAGGAGGACCGCATGCTGGTACTGCTTCAGTTCCTCTATGTGGTGTAAGTGTTACCGTTTTATTCGTACCCTTTTTCGAATTTCACCTACATTATTGGATAAAACACAATTATTATTTATTTTGCGATTTGTTTACTTATTATGCAAATTTACTGATCGCGAGCTCAATTAGTTATTTGCGTCATTACAAGATTGTAGTATGTGTTGGAACAAAAGATATTAAAAAAAAAAAAAAAAAAAAAAAGAAGTTAATTTTAGGCTCTTTGATTTGCTAATGAAATTGACGAGTATGTTTTTTGCAATGATTTGTTCCGACAGACTGGCATATTTTGCATCATAGCCGACAATTTGATCAAATCGGAGATTTACTCCGACTATATCCAAGTATTGCACTCCACTCCCTCTTTGTTTCTTTGATACTATCAAACAAATAGTATTACGTTTTTTTTCCAATTTCATTAGCTACTATATATATAATTTTGCAGGCTCATTTGGCTCCAAGTGGTTATCTTAAGATGCCTAATGTAAGTACTTCGACGTACTTTTTTTTGTTTGTTTTTTTTTCTTTTTTTGTGTGTGGTAAATACGACTAAATTATTATGAACTTCAAAACTCGAGTGCGCTTTTGCCTCAATTTTAAATATTTTATTGGAAAAGATTTGGGTTGACTTGGAAATCGTTAACCGCTAAATATCGCAATTCTTTTTTTTTTTTATTTTATTTTACAGGATATTGAGGGGTACCTAAGCAAATGTAGGTTTCTACCGAAGCTTAATAACGAACATGCCGACGAGAAAAATGCCACTTACAAAGAACGATTCACTAGCTTGCAAAATCTTGTCCTTATTATGGTATTTCAATCCTCCTCCGCTATATTGTTTTCCTTGTTTCCGTTTCTTTTTTTTTGGTTGGTTTTTGTAATAGATACATACTTTGTATCTAACTCTATTTCGCTGTGTGTGATGAGCAGTTTGAACACGATACCGTTTTAATACCAAAGGAGACTTCTTGGTTTGGATACTATCCTGATGGCGCCTTCAATCCTATTTTGCCACCTCAGCAGGTACTACTATTTTTGTTAATAAATTTATTATTATTTTTCTCTGTTAAATTGAAAATTCGTTGTATAAAATACACGACCCCAAATAGCAAAAAATTGGTTTCGTTGTATTTTCCCTTCAATGCACGTGCATGGTTCTTTTGTAATAAACACACTTTTTTTTTTGTTGTGCAGACGAAGCTTTATAAGGAAGATTGGATCGGTTTGAAAGAATTAACCGAAGCGGGAAGGGTAAAGTACATTAAGGTGGCGGGGAATCACCTCGGAATCTCCAAAGATGATATGAAGAAATATGTTGTTCCTTATTTAGAGGATGAAACATCCAAGAAACAAACTAGTTTTGTTGATGATGATGATGATGATGATGATGAACCACAAGCCGTTGGATCTTCTGTGGGGGTAATTTTCGACGAATCATCATCTTCTTACAAGTGGCCGTCGCCTGTCAAGAGCTTCTTCGGGGAGCTGCTTGGTCTTAAAAAAGATCATTAATCTTTCGGTTTTCGTCTTCGTGGTTTTGGTCCGCATATGAAAGCTGTAGAATTAAGTCTACTATATTAATTCTTAGCAGGAATTTATATTCTTCTGGTTGTACTCTTCAACCACTATACTGCTGTTGCTCGCCACTATTATGCTGTTAGCAATAATACATTTCAAAACTAATGTCTTCACATTTTTTTATGTTTGACCAAAAAATATAGGGGGGTATTTGGTACGTTTTGTAATTGAGGGGTGTGTTTGCGACACACCTCATAATTCATAAAAGAATAAATAAAGAAAAACAAAGAAAATAATAATCAGAAGGGTAGAAAAAATATGTGAAAAAGGGGTCAATTTTCTTTAGGGTTAATATTTAAGACACCCTCAAACCAAACATAATTAGATGTGAGGCACAACCTCAAATAAAATGTTTTAATTAAATCTCTATTTGATAATTAAATTTGTCCAATATCCTTTTATTTTTATTTAACCCAAAAATACCCTTCATATACCTAATAAAAAATTGCGTTTCTCTATATCTTCTTATTCTCTCTTTCTCCCACTCTTTTTTATCCGCGGTCCACTCTGGCGCGCTCTCTCTCTCTCCTTAACACCCCCCCCCCCCTAACACACCCCCCCCCCCCCCCCCTCTTTTTCTCTCTTTCTATAGTGGTGCTCTCTTTTACATTATTGGATATGTTGGATCTGGGATTGTCGGCGGCGGCGGCAGATTTTGCTGGCGAGAATGGCGGGCGGCATGAGGATGAGGCGGCGCGTGGAGAAGAGAAGACCCCGCCTCATTGTCGGATGAATCTAATGCGACGATGTTGGAGAGTGAATTTGGGTGTGCTCGAGATTTCTAGCAGAATTACCGCCATGGACATGATGACACCAAACTTCTACTGTTGCTCTTTTAATAAGTGGTTTTTATTTTAATATATATTTATCACTAATTTAGAGAGCTTGATATATTTATGGTGAGGGTGGTTACGGCGATATGGGAGGCGATGACTATGGCAGTGAGGGCGATGATGGCGGATCTAGGATTACGTAATGAAGAGGAAGATGATGAAAGGTTCGAAAATTATAAGATTTCGGAGATCCGTTTTTATAGGTGGAGTTGGTGGGGCGTCTAGGTTTTCCAAAAGGGAATAGGTGACTAAGGTTACAGCGGCTGCGACTGTTGGCTGCTAGGGTTTTGCGGCGACTGCATTTACTGCTAGGGTTGGCTACGGCTTAGAGTTGTATGCTGCTAGGGTTTGGAATAGTATACCGTAGTAAACCATATTGTACCATGGTACACTGTAGTACACTATAGTATACCATAGTCTACTACAGACTGTTGTGGTGTATATGAAAAGACAGAGAATGTGCGTTGAAGTGAAGTTCAAGTTTTAGAAACCTATAAGTGACGATAGTGACTATGGTGACTATAGATGACTACATTTATCGATAGATAGAAGATAAACTAAAAATTTAAAAAAATGAAAAACATGTAATTTGAATTATTAAAAAAATAAAAAAAAAAACATGTTTTTTTTTTAATTTTCAATATTATGTACAGAAGTTTTTTTTTTATAATGGTGTATAAAATGCTAAAATGAAGAAAAAAAAAAGACAATTGGGTGTTCTGTAAAAACAAAATTAGAAAACGTTAGATGGAAAAATGAAAATATTAACTATAGAATAAAAAAATGATAAATATAGTTTAATTACTCAATGCAGATTTAAAATTTGTGAGTGGAGGGATTGTGAATGAAATTTATGAAGGATATGAAAAAAAAAAAAGTTTAGTTGAGCTTGTCATTCACTAATAAGTTTTGGGGCAGTTTACAATTAAGTCCATCAATGGGTACTTATTCATAAAGGGTTCCAAACAAAATTAAAAATTCTTTTACAAAAAAGTCCACACATGGTCCAGAAGTTTGTAAAAGACTAAAATAGCACATCACATTTTAATATGCTCCAATTTCATCCTTTAATTTACTTTAACCTCAATTTAACCACAAATTTCACAAATTATTCAATTTTGACCCAAAACACAATTTTATGGACAATTTCGTCCATCACCCCGTTGACCGCCGGTTTGCGACGCTGACCTTTTTTTCCCGATTTTTCCGATCGGTCTCCGGCGTTGACTTTTTTCGATTTTTGTTTTCTTCCTGATTTTTCCGTCGGTTTCCGGCGGTCAACAACGGTCTCCGGCGTTGAGTTTTTCGATTTTTTTCTTTTTTGATTTTTTTTCTTTAACATCTTCCCCCATCCCCCCCGCCGTTTAAACATCAATATTGCTGTGGTTGACAGTAATATTAACTATATTACTGTTAAACACAGTAAAATTAACTATACTACAGTTTGACATAGTAATATTGCTATATTAAGCTCTAGTACAGTAATATTAACACAACAAAATCACTATTATTGTGTAATAGAGTAATATTAATATGTTGACCGTTCAACAAAGGTAAAAATAATAAAAATCCAAAAGAATTAATATTACTGTGGTTGACAGTAATATTACTGTAACAACAATAATATTACCGACAACCACAACAATATTGATGTGGTTGACAGTAATATTAACTATACTGTTGTGGTTTAAACAACAATATTGCTGTGGTTGACAGTAATATTAACTATATTACTGTTAAACACAATAAAATTAACTATACTACAGTTTGACATAGTAATATTGCTATATTAAGCTCTAGCACAGTAATATTAACACAACAAAATCACTATTATTGTGTAATAGAGTAATATTAATATGTTGACCGTTCAACAAAGGTAAACATAATAAAAATCCAAAAGAATTAATATTACTGTGGTTGAGAGTAATATTACTGTAACAACAATAATATTACCGACAACCACAGTAATATTATTGTGTTTACAGTAATATTATTACGTTACTCCGTCAATAACTCAAACAAAACAAAAAGTCCAAAACAATATTAATAATGATGTGGTTGACAGTAATATTATTGTGTTTACAGTTATTTTATTGTGAACGACAGTAATATAATTACGTTGACTTGTCAATAAATCAAACAAAATTAAAAAAAAAAAAACTCAAAAAATAATAATATTGTCATGACTCTAATTGTACTGTCAATGACAGTACAATTACATAAATGTACTGTTAACGAGGTTAACAGTACAATTACGTTAATGTACTGTCAACGACAGTATAATTACGTTAATGTACTGTCAGTAACAGTGTAATTACTGTTAATTACAGTACAATTAGGTCAACGTTTAGCGGCGAGAGTAAATAAATGGAACAAAATTTTATGAGAAAAAAAAAATCACTACAAAAAGTCAACGCCAGAATTCGGGGGCGGAAAAAACAGACTAGAAAAAAAAATCGAAAAGTCAACGTCGGAAACCTGCGGCAAAAAAATAAATTTTGAAAAAAAATAAGTTTGAAAGAAAATCAAATTTGGATTTTTGGGGTTAAAATTGATTAAATTGGGGTTATAATTAAGAATTTGGTGTAAAGGGTTGGGGGTAATTTTGTCATATACATAATGTTTTCCTTTATTTATTATAAATATTAAAGGGATGAGCTTATTGGCGAAAGAGATATAGCCCATAGACCTAGAATAATAAAGATGGGCTGGTCAGGGACTTGTGCCCAAAAACCCCTAATTTTGTCACCAATGACCTATATCTTAAGGCCCCTTTTCTTTAAGCCCATAAGTACTAAAAGATTCTCCAAAATTCGTACAAATATTAGTTTCTCTTATAAGCCCATAGAAACATATTTGGATGGAATTACCCTTAACCCTTTCAATACACTTCATTTTAGGGTTGGTTATGGGTCAGGTCGGACAATTATTGATCAATTATTTATCCAACCCGATCACCCGATTTTGCTGAAAATTAAAAACTATTATCGGCCCAACCATTATGGGTCGGATAATGGTTGGCAACCGACGTTATCGGGTAAACAATGGGTGGTTGGTTGAAACTATCGATCATCTATTTATTGATTTTTTTTTAACAACGATAAGATATTTCTAAAAGTTTTTTCAAAAAATATTCAACATTTTGGGAAAACTTATGCTATAAAAATCTTAATTTTAAAATTAAGAGTTTTTTTTTTTTTATTATTAAACTTCTACAATAAGTAAATATATAGTGAAGAATATGAAATAAGAATTATAAAATAGAAATAGTACAAGGAGGTTTATAAGTTGTGTTTTGAGTTTTTGAGTTTTAACTTCTTTATATATTATTTTAACATTAAAAAACTAAGAATTACAATTAATTTTATATTATTAAAAAATTATTAAAAAAGTAGGTTGGCCGATATTACCCGGACAACCAAATTTTGAGTAAATTGAAAACTATCGACCGACTCATTTATATATAGGTCGGTTAAAATTACCAGCCCGACAATAAAATTATCGTCCAAAAATATTACCGGTCGAAAGTGGGTCGGTTGGCCGATAAAACCAGCTCATGCTCAACCCTACTTCATTTTACATTCAATTCATAATTCAGACTCTAATTCTACCACATTTTTATCAATTCCGTTGAACATTGACCTGACATTTTTCTGTTGTTGGCCACCGTTTTATGCCAAAAATATATTTTATTATTTTTTTTTCTTTTTTTGATCAAAATGTAAATATTATAAATAAAAAAAGTCGTAGACAATTACAACGGGCATACCCGAGAAAATTGTAGAACATACTAAAGAATGCAATAAAGGAAAAAGAAAATATACTAAAACATACTAAATCATGGGGTAACCCCAAACCCTAGTCACTAGTTCTTCGACTCTTCCATCATAGGTGCATATAAGGCTGCCCGGTTGTCCGTCCGTCCTCGAAACAGAAAGCTTCTGGTGTTGGCCAAACATTGCAGAATAAACGTGTGTTTGGATCTTCTTCGTTAGATCTTTCGGAATAGTTTCGATTTTTCTCAAATTTACACTTGTTTCGAGCCTCCCAAATGTGATAGACGATGCTAGCCAGTGCACATCGTTTCGTCTTGCTACGCTACGACTTTCCCCGTACTTCCTTCTTGAGCCACTTGAGTGATGCATCCAATGTTGCCGGTCGCCGGCTGATCCCCAACCACACCCGAATGTTGTCCCACACCTCTCTCGACATGCTGCATCTAGAGAAAAGGTATTTCCTGTTTTCGTTAACCACACCACACAAGACACCTTTAGTGTGTGCAATTGGAGAACTCCTTCGTTTCACCTGGTCCATTGTAGCCATGCGACCCGGTGCTGCCATCCATAAAATAAACGAGTGCTTTGGAGTCATCGATGAATTCCAAAGTAGTTTACCCCATGGTTTGATCGGGGCCTTGACCCTGATCCAATCGTAAACCTTTCTTACGTTCAGTTTGCCAAGCTCCTTACACGATTCCAGCTTGGCAATAAGTTATTGAGTAGTCCCCGCTCTCCCCACCAGTTTGTCCCTGATCTGGATGATGCTCTTGAAGAAGGGTGAAGCTGTAATTGGCAGTGACCACTCCCATACGGATCGACCCTTGAGATAGAATTCATTAACCCACTGTATCCAAAGGGAGTCTTTCTTCAAGTGGAAATCCTATAGATTTCCCACGAGAAGACTTCGGTTTCAGTCATGCAAATCGAGAAGGCCTAGTCCCCATTATTCTTTCGGTATACATATTTTGTGCCATGCTACTTTCGGTGTTACCTCACCCCATAAAGACGTCTTGCAAAGTTGCTCAATATACTCTATAATCGAGTGAAGGATCGAGAATATTGACAACTAGTAGCAACACGCACCTTGAACCACTGTTTTCAAAATTTCCAAGCGGCCGGCGTAGGAGAGTGTTTGGCAAGTCCACGCCCCTATTGCTTGTTCAGTTTTTCCCAACAATGGTTGATAATGGAGCACCTGGAGTCTGGAGGCAGCGAGTGGAATACCAAGGTATCGAAACGGAAAGACACATGTGGTAAAGTGAAATTTATTTTCGATGGTTGCTCGATCACCCGGCTTGACTCCCGCAAGAAATATGTTCGACTTCGTGTGATTGTCCTTGAGCCCCGATGCCTGCCTAAATTTGAAGACCGTCTTGGCGAGGATGCGGACCGATTCCGCATCTCCTCGTGATAGAACTATTAAATCATCGGCAGAATGTGAGTGATCTTGTGCAGATGGCACATCAGAAGATAATTTAACTCTTGTTCCACCGGACGTATATGCAGTAATCGGTAGAGGTACTCCATGCATATGACGAATAAGTATGGTAATAGGGGATCCCCTTGCCTCAATGCTCGCATGGCTGGGAAGAAACCCTTCGTCTCACCATTTACCGAAATAGTGTATGACACTGGAGTTACGCATTGCATAATTCATCCCGTGAATTCAATTGGTAAACCCAAGGCCTCCAGCATAGCTTGAAGAAATTCTCAATTTATCGAGTTATATGCTTTGCGTAAGTCCATCTTCAACAGACACCTAGACGAAATCCTTTTCCTCTCATAGTACCGCATAAGGTGTTCTACCAAGTGTATGTTGTCCGTGATTAGTCTCCCCCACGAACGTTGATTGAGCTTTGTCAATAAGCCTTGGCAGAACGGATGCTAGACGGTTGGTTAAAACTTTCGTGATAACCTTGTAAATCACATTACATCAGACGATGGGTCGAAAGTCCCCTACTTCTTCAGCTTGTGTTGACTTTGGAATATAGACCAACACCGTATTAAACCATTGTTTGAGAAAGGAGCCACTCCTAAAAAAATCTTGAACCGCTTGCGTCAAGGGTGGCCCAACCGTTTCCCATGCTTATCTGAAAATGTGGGCAGTGAAGCCGTCAGGCCCGGTACTTTGTCATGCGAAATATAAAATAATACCTCCTTAATTCCGAACTAAGGATCGGCCCAGCCAGTGCATCCCTGTCCTCCACTTGAATCTGCGGGCCTGAATTCAATACTTCCAAATCAATGGCCTCACATGTTTCTCGTGTTCCTAAGAACTCCATGTAGAATTTTAGGATTTTGCATGGACCTCCTCACGAGACGTGGTCATCGCCCCATCCGCCCGTCGAATTGATACCACGTTATTCCGTTTTGCATTCCTTTTGACCATGCCATGGAAGAAAGTGGTAGGTCGATCACTATTCTTCATGTAGTGTAGCTTCGCCTTTTGATAGTAGAAACTTCTTTCCGCCTTTATCAAGAACTTAGCCCTAGCCACTCGGTTTAAGATTTCCCCTTGCAAGCTAGCGTTATGCTGGTCATCGTGTAGCTGCCCTTTGGTTTCCTCTAGCTCCAAAGATGCACGTTTCGCCCGTTCTGATATGTGACTAAACTCCTTTCGGTTAGGCTCTTGAGAGGAAATTTTAGGGCATTAAGATTTTCGATTACCGCCCATTGACGACTCCCCCGGCGATCAGCTGTCCAAACTTCTTGTACATTGGACTTGAACTCTCCATGCATAGACCACATGTTGAAGAACCGGAAAGGGCGCGAAACTGGCTCTCCATCCACGCCGAACTTCACCAAAATCAAAGAGTGATCCGATGTTTTCCCAAATGGTAAGAAAGTTGTTGAGCTTCCTCCAACGTAAGCAGCCATTCCGGATCACTATAGCTCGGTCTAGCTTACTCCATACAGTATGGTTTGACCAAGTATAGAAAAATCCAGTAGAGCTTAAGTTATCCAGTCCGTTGCAATGACAACACTCTTGAATATCGTTTACCATATAAGGGGTAACCACATTGCCTCCCGATTTTTCAACCGGTCTCTGCGCCGTATTAAAATCCCCCAAACATAACCACGGCAGAGAAGTCCCTCGCCCAAAAGCCGATAATGATGACCACAACGGCCTGCGAGAAATTATCGAAAACAATCCATATACGAAACTAACCTGAATCTGCCGATGTACTTTGTAATGAATATCTTGGTCTGTCATTTCCGCCGTTTCCACTTGTACCACGGCCGAATTCCACATGATAAGTATTATGCCCGCCCTATGAAGCTAGAAGTTATTAACCTGCTCCCAATGTCGGAATTTCTGGGCCATCATCCCATCCAAAACTCCCGGGTCCCAAACCTTTGTCTCTAATAATCCACAAACATTCACCTTATGCCTCCTTATGAGGTCCATACCTCATTCTGCATGAGGGAACTATTCAATCCCCCCACGTTCCAGCATGCAATATTCAGTTAACGATAGGAGGAACAAAGCCCCTCCGCGGCAACGGTTTAGTTTGTTCATGAAGTGCACTTGGAGTCTTCATCACGTCCGCTTTAGTTGGAAAGACGTCATCCTTCCCTTTTGGCATAAGAATTGTCGAAGTCGGGAGATCTTTCTTCTTGATGGTAACAAAAGCGTTATCGGCCGGAGTCAGAGCCATATGAGATTTCAAGTCCCGGTATTTCTCCAAATCTTCCCCTTCTCTCCCAGGTGCCTCATAACAATCTGTAGATGGATCATCATCGGCTATTTCTTCTACCCCATCTTCTATATCCGGTGCATCTTTAACACTCGAATTATCCCGTCCATCGGATAATTGCAGCCAATGCCTCCTTCAGAGGCTCGGGGGGGTCGCGGCCGTAGCTTCCTCCAGTGGCACAGGGGCTGCTTCCTTTTTCAGACATGTGAAAAGATCTTGCATTTAGTGCAATAGGCTGGTACGTAGCTATAGTCGATTGGGACCACATATATTTGGTTCAGAGAGTTAATCAACGTAAATGATTGTCGTAGAGGTTTCCTAGCATTCACCTCCACCTGAATCGTAAACAACTTCATCCCAATTCCTTTGTGATCTTGTCCATTTGGACCGGTCTGCCAATCTTCTAAGCAATCATACTAAATGACTTTTGGTTGTACAACTCCACCGAGATATTACAGAGCATAATTCAAACTGAAACGTACACCATCTCCCGAATATCAAAGTTGAAGAATTTAGGCATCGTGTGAACGTACACAGTGGAATGTACCGAAATTATACTTCCCTGCCTCCATTATCGTCGCCCTATCGTAGTCCGTTTCGAATTTGAACAAAATCCATCCGGTCGGGTGGATTTGATATTTCGACGGGACCCCTCATCGTGAAATAATTGCCCATGTACAACAATATATATATATATATATATATATATATATATATATATATATATATATATATATATATATATATATATATATATATATATATATATATATATATATACGATAGATATAATATTTTCATAATTTGTTTAATTAAAAAATAAAATAAAATTTGCATGCAAGTGAAAGAAGGCAAAAGTAGTAATGAGAAAAGAAATATAGAGCATGAAATAATTATATCACGTATTATCTGCATATCCTCACATATTTTACTCAATAATAAGCCTTCAACGAACAAAGCACACGTGTATTTAGTATTTACTACACTAAACAAGAGAAAATCACAATATATACTATCGCACCATCAAATTATAAAAGTCAAAACACTCTTTTTTTACATGTATATATATTTTTTTATTAATTAAGGAAAAAATAAAATAAAATAAAATAAAAAAATGGTTAACCAATCAGAAACAAGATCATCACATATAGTAGTGATCATCTTCACCTTCACAGTGTTGATTGTCCATGCTTACTGTTGGCGCCCTTTTTATGCCCCTCTCCCTTTCATTTTACTTCACGGTATTTAACCCTCTTTTTCTCAATTCAATTTTTTTGTATTTATTTATTTAATTAAATATTTTTTAGTAGTATCCTAATTAATTAAATCTGTGAATTTATTTTCAATAAATATAGGGATAAATTGTATATTTATATATTTAATTATTTAATTAAATATGTTTTAGTAGTCCTAATTGATTAAATCTGTGAATTGATTTTCAATAAATATAGGGGTTAATAATCAGTGCTCCAGTTCCCAGAGCACCCTGTACGTTAAGCAGCTAAGCGAATGGTCCAACACCACAGGATACTGCTTGTATGTCAATATTATTTCTTACATTTTTCAATTAATTTACTTATTTATTTTATTTTAATATCGAATTAATAAATGTAATATGGAAATATAAAAATGAATAGCCTAATATGAATTTTTCATTTGCAGAGAGATAGGAAATGGGGTCCAGAGTTCATGGCTTATTCCCCTTGAGAAACAGGTATGTTTTTTTTTTCAAATTACGGCCACCCCTAAGGTATGATCAAATTACGAAACCACCCCTCGTGTTTGGATATTTACAGATACCTATCAACAATGTGTATTGTATTACACGTCCATCCTTACGATGTCAAATTCACCTACTGAAGAAGTTTTTTCGTAATTAGAGGGGTAGTTGTACTTATCCAAACATGATAGGTGTTTTCGTAATTTGAGTTTACTTCATGGGTGGTCGTAAATCGTAATTTGTCCTTTCTAACATTTTAAAATTATAACATGGAATTAAATCATTAATTACTATTAGATGGTGAATTTGAAGTTTTTTCTTCTTCCTTTTTCTTCCCCTTTTTTATTTTATTTTTTCTCTTGAACAGGTCGAAGAAGCTTGCAAAAAAGTGAGGAAAACTCTTGTCCTTTTTTTTTGTTTTTTTTTTTTTAAACTAAAAAAAAAACATTACAAAAAAGAAACAAATAAAAAAAATAAATTGGTTGAATTTATGATGATGCTGATTTAAGTGTACAGGTGAAGGCAATGAAGGAACTATCGAAGGGATACAACATTGTTGGTCTTTCCCAGGTATATAATAATCCATAATTAACTCTATTTATTATCACATTTTCCCTAATTAATCCTCATCTTGTTCTTAATTATAGTGTCACGTTTATTTGATTTATAATAATGTAAACTATTTATTCCATGCAACTTTATTTATTCTTTTATCCTCATTAATGAAATTGATAAAATAATAGAAATGATATTAAAGAGGTGTGTCACATTAAATTTAATTTTGAGATCATCTTCTATAGTTAATTTTATTTTCATTAATCTTATCTTAAAATCAAATGAGACCTAATTGTATAACACATTTACTGATTTTATGTTTTTTTTTTTTATCTCATTTCGAACTTTTCTTAAGGTAGTAATAAGTTATAATGTTGTCTTATTCGTCCTTATTACATCTTTTAATATACTTTCAGGGGACTCTGATTGGTCGAGGAATCATAGAGTTTTGTGAAGAAGCACCACCGGTAATAATATAATAATTAATTTGAGGAAAATTAAAATAATTATTGTTCTATATAGATTTGTAATTAATTAATTTGTTGAAATTATATCAGGTGAACAATTTTATATCTATAGGAGGACCACAAGCTGGCATTGCTTCAGTACCTCATTCCAGTGTTGTAAGTGCTTCTATTATTTATTTTTCGGCAAATTTTGGCCACCTCTTAGGTAAGATAAAATTACAAAAGAAAATTCTTAATTTGAATAATTACAACCACTCTTTCAACTATGTATTGTTTTACACGTCAACTTTTATGGTGTCAAATTTACCTATTGAATGAGGAGGGCTTTCGTAAAACAATACATAGTTGAGAGATAATTGATATTACCCAAGCCAGAGGGGTTTTATCGTAATTTAATCTTACTTTAGGGGGTAGCCGTTATTTTTACTCTTTACTTTTTAACTTGTTGGGTATTCCGCTAAGCTTATTTAAAATATTTATATTGTAAAAGTAATTTGAAGATTATAACCAATTTCTCTGGGGCAGGATTTTGATTGATAAAATAAGATTAGTAAATGTAAGATTAAATAATCTAATGAAAACACAGTTATTTTGTCAAACTTCATGACGTCCTACCAAAAAAAATTCTTTAAAATGCAAGATAATACAAAATAAAACATGATAACATAATATTTTCGGATCGACGACCCAACAAGTTATTGGGGATACCAAACATTAAATAAAGTCCAATTATGATAAGAAAAATATATATTAGGACAATTTATATTAGCTTATGATATATAATGACAATAGTAGATTAGTAATCGTAATTTTTATCATAATACCTTAAAAAGTTTAAGAATTAGCTTTGCTATATTCCTAAAATTTTATTGGTATTTTTCATAAATGACTAAATAAATTATATCACTTCCTATAAAAGAAAATATCAAGCATTTAAAAAAATGAAGTACTTAGGTGGTGTTTGCAAATTAGAAAGGGCCATCACGGGCGC
>NW_012194957.1:251426-288355 GCF_000504015.1 Erythranthe guttata
TATATATATATATATATATATATATATATATATATATATATATATATATATATATATATATATATATATATATATATATTATTTTGGCAGAATATAAAAGGGTACTTAAAAAGCTGCAAGTTTCTTCCGAAGCTCAATAACGAACGGCCTAATGATCGAAATCCTCCATACAAGAAAAGATTTAGCAGTCTCAAGAATCTTGTACTTATAATGGTAATAAAATTTTCATTTATCGATCATTTAAATAATCATTAAAAAAATAGAATTATTCGAACAAATTTTAAGTAGTATTTCGTTTAATCATCAATAGAGTGAAAATGATACCGTAATCACGCCGAAGGAAAGCTCGTGGTTTGGATTTTACGAAGATGGAAGCACGAATAACATATTGCAACCTAAGAAGGTAGGGTTCCGTCTTCGTCTTAAGCTATAATTTGTATCGTTCTTTTACGAAATCTAATTTCACAAACTAATTTTTTTTTTTTTTTTTTTTTTTTTTTTTTGCAGACTAAGCTTTACGTCGAGGATTGGATTGGTTTGAAAACATTGGACAAAGCCGGAAGAGTAAAATTCATAAAAGTTGGAGGAACTCATATAGAAGTTTCGGATGCTGATATGAAGAAGTATGTTGTTCCGTTTCTACATAATAAATGGCGTAGACTAGCGGAAGCGGAGTATGGTGGTGACGAGGCGGTCAACACTACAAACTCGAATGCGGTCGGAGAATCGAACAAACTTGGAATCATCAATGAAGGAAACATGTAGCAAAGAGCTACTTAAAAAGAAAAAAAGGAAATAAGATTTATGTGCAAACTACATATATTTATAGAGATGATTGATTGTGTTGGAGATATTAATACTAAATGATACATTTCACTAAAGCTTAAGCTTTTGGTTGAGATGGTCATTCAACAGATTGTACCTTCATTTGAAAGTTGAAACTATTAATTAGATTTCGAGGAAAAGGAAGTTTGAAAATTCAATTGACACCCCTATTTCATAATTTCTAAAATATTTTAATCGATGATAATGCATTTTAAAGTGAGTAGTATATTCATTAAAATACTAACATAGTTTCATAAATTAATAATTTATTAATTGATTATTTAATATTCACGAAATTAATAGAGTTTGGTTGGTTCTAAGTATAATTAATTTATAAAGTTTTAAATGTATATCGTAAAATGGATACAAACAACAAAAAAGTAAAAAGTAGTGGAAACTGTGAAATTATTTCTAGTATTATCTGCACTATTTTCTATTACTAGCGGTCTTAAACACTGAGTAAATTCTATTAACATATAATAACCAGTAAACTACACGAAAGATAGAATTCGCATTAAGTTAGCCTTGTACGACGAGCTCATCTGGAAAATCTTAGATGTGCAATTTTCTCCACAAACTAAACCACTCTTGCAAGGGCATTTTAAGAATTTTACTAATTATATACTATGACTTTCACTAAAAAAAAGTAAAACACACACACACACACACACACACACACAAAAAGGCCAAAATAAATAAATAAATAAAAAATGAACAAAACAATAGGTGGTTCTAGAACTAGGATAAAGAGTATTAATTGCTAAGTAGGGATAAAAAGCTTTATCCCAAAGCCAAATATTAATTATGTTAGGATTTGGTGTATTAATTATTATATAAACCTCCTCCAATAAACTTCTTGGCTACAAATTCCACCACCATTACACCATCAGCCACAAATTGAAATTATTAAAAATAACAATTAAATTATTTCTTACATATACATTTTCTCAAATAAAAAGAAAAAGAATTATGGGTGACCAATCACAAAAATTCATTTTGTTGGTGTTGATTTTGCAGGCTTTGTGTTGGCAGACATCTTTTTCTGCCCAATTGCCTTTCATTTTACTTCATGGTAACCACCTAACCCTCTTTCTTACCTTGGTCAAAACTATAATAATTAGCAAATAAATTAAATGTAATTATATAGAGAAATAAATTAATTTAATTTGTTTGTGGTTAATTAATAATAAAATAATAGGGGTGAATAGCCAATGCACCAATGACAGGCCTACATCGTACATGAAGCGCCTAACCCAATGGTCCGGAGCCAAAGGATCCTGCCTGTATGTATCCTCTATTTTCTTTTTATTTTATTTTCTACCAATATTTATTTATTTATTATTTTTTTTCCTTTTTGTGTTGGAATATTTATTTTTATTTTGTGAAATACAACTTGCAGAGAGATAGGAAATGGGACTTGGAGTTCATGGTTTATTCCCCTTGACAAACAGGTATTTTATATATATATATATATATATATATATATATATATATATATATATATATATATATATATATATATATACATATATATATATATAGATATAGTGTTTTTCTCATACTCTCCCCCCCACAGGGAGAAAAATCGTGCCACAAAGTGACACTTCTCTTTTTCGTTTTAACTTTTAAGTTGTAATTTATTTGATTTGATTTTTTGTATGAACAAAAATAAAATAAAAAAATTAATTGAATAAACACTTAGGTAATTAAACTCATGATGATCATGTTTAATTTATTTCAGGTGAAGGGAATGAAGGAACTGGCAAATGGATACAACATTGTTGGTATTTCCCAGGTGTGCTTAATTTAGTTACCTCAGTTTGAAGTGAATTGAAAATTGGATATTTTAATAAAATTATGAAAATCGAGTATTTTTAATTAAATATGACGTTCGATAAATCGAGTATTAATTGCGGAGGGAGTAACTTACTTTCGTTTCTTTTTCAGGGGAACCTGGTTGGTCGAGGGATTGTGGAGTTCTGTGAAGGATCACCACCGGTAATAATATAATAATTTTAGGAATAATAAGTGTTCGATATATTTTGCCCGAATTAAATGTAAAAGTTGTGGTCTTGATTATTAATTACTAGCTATTGTAAGTGTTATAGTAGAATCTCGATAAATTAATACTCGAAAACTAATAATCTCATTTGATTAATAATATCTTCCGGACCCGACTCGGTAAAAAACGTACTAAATTACTAGTTCGATAATTTAATATTTCGTCAAATTAATAATATTTTATTAGTTCTGATTATATTAATTTATAAATGTTAACTGTATCTATTATATATTTGTCATTCACATTTACATGTTATTAGGTAAACAATTTAATCTCCATAGGAGCACCACAAGCTGGCATTGCTTCAGTACCTCGTGTAAGTGCTTAATTTTATTATTACCTTTTTTTACACCTTTTAATACAGTGGGTGTTTATATTTAATTAAAATATTTTTGAACTTTTAAAATATTATTAATGATAATAGTTTTATAACGAGACGCACTATTTCCATCCACCACATTTTTATCTGTTTGCACCACCTACTTTAATATATATATATTAAAACAATCTTATTTTGCAGGCAGGGGGAGTACCAGTTATTACACTGGCTAATAACATACTTAAAGCAGGGATTTATTCTGACTATGCACAAGTATAACTTTATATTTTATTTATTTATTTATTTATGTATTTATTTATTTATTTTTAAGTATAATTGAAGGACAATAAAATAACAAGATGATTTTTCACTCACAATTTGCAGAAACGCTTCGCTCCGAGTGGCTATACCAAGTTACCTAAGGTAAAATTCAAATTGATTTAGCCACATGTAACTATTTTTATTTTTTTTCATATTTAAATTTCGGAAATTATGTTATTATTTTTTGCAGAATATAAAAGGGTACTTAAAGAATTGCAAGTTTCTTCCGAAACTCAACAACGAACGACCTAATGATCGAAATCCAAATTACAAGAAAAGACTTACCAGCCTCAACAATCTTGTGCTTATAATGGTAAAACAATTAAAACAATTTTATTATTATTTGTTTTTTTTTTGTTTCAAATTTGATCGTATAAATAATAACTGCAACATATACATCATGTGTATGTGTCGTAACAGCATGAAAACGAGACAGTAGTAAAGCCAAAAGAAAGCTCGTGGTTTGGATATTACGAAGATGGAAACGACAAAAAGGTTTTGCAGCCGAGAGAGGTAAACCATTATAATCACTATAATTACTACGACAATGTTTGGTTCGCTTCCCATTTCATTTAACTTTTTTTTCCCAAAAGGAATTCGTATTTCCTAAGCTTTTAAAAAAAATCATCAAAACAATTTTAAAATTTTATCTTCCTTATATACGTGATTTGATTGTTGCAGTAAAAAGATTTGACTGCTACGGTAAAAAAATGTATTCACTAAAAACCAAAATCACTTTATTTGTCAAAATGTTCTTTTAAATACATTTTTCCAACACCTATAAACATGATTTGACTGTTACAGTGTATTTTGTCGCATCTCAACATATAAACAAATATTACTTTTTCACGAATTATCACCTCAAAACATACAATTATGTAAATAAAATGAAAATAACTTCCAAAACTATTCCGAAGATTGTCATCTTTATATGTAATTCTTATACTACTTTAATGAATTCTAATTTTTTTCAAATTAAATATTTGCAGACAAAGCTTTACAAAGAGGACTGGATTGGTCTGAAAACTTTGGACAAGGCAGGAAGAGTGAAGTTCATAAAAGTGGGAGGACCTCATGTGCAAATGTTGGATGAAGATATCAAGAAGTATGTTATTCCATATCTGCAGGACAAAAAACGTTGACTACAAAAGGAGTCAAAGAAGCTAAAAATCATCAATATAGATGTGAGAAAATTAAAACGAGAATGCAAAAATATTATCGATTTTCAAAAATGACTTTAGACAAAGAAATTCAAGAAAGAGGGAGATTATTTCAAATGTTACAATAAAATCCTTCAAGAATTAATGTGAGAAATTCATATAAAAAAGTATTTTAGTTATTTTTCTTTTGATTTTAGATTCATATTGATTCAATTTTCAGATACTTTTATTGTAACACTCAGCTCCCAATATGAGAAAAAATGTGGAATTGAGTGTCAACTTATAAGGAGGCTTAACCTCGATAATTATATGCACCATACATTTCATAGACTTTTGGGGTGAACTGATGATAAACGCGTTATTGCTCGTACTCAGTTAACGAGTTAGTTGGCTAACAAGTTAGATTGAAAGGCCTCTAATATTGATACATATGTGGAGCATGAGTTTTGGTATTTATTTGGTTTTATTTAATTATGTTTTATTTGTAAAATATATTTTCTAAGTTTAATTAATCAAATCCTAAATTTATCTATTAAATAAAATCGTACATAATTACTTGGGTGCAATGCATATAGAGATTGCTAGTAATAACTAATAACAGAAGAATTGAATTGAGAGAGTGGCTTTTCTCATGAGTTGTTTATTGGAAAGTGGATATTAGTCAAATAAAGTAAAAGGTAGGGGTAGGGGTGTAAGTTGGAAAAGTGTTTTCAATTTCCGCCGGTTCCGATTTGAAAAGTTTCGATTTTGGAATAATTTTTTTCATTTCGATTTTCGAAATTCCAATTTCCGAAATTTTCCGATTGTTTTGGATTGGAATTGGAATTATATATAATAAATTTGGAATTTCCGAGTTCCGATCCGATTTAATTCCGAAAATTTCTGATTTTTTTTCCGAAAAATACACCTATAAATAATATATATTACATAATACTTATTTTCTGAAAAATACACCGATAAGTTTTGTTTTAGGATTTTGACATAATGAATTGTTGTTAGAAGTTTTGTTGGATATTATGGTATGTTTATTTTTATTTATTTTTTTTGAACTGAAATTTAGTAGTTAAAAGTTTTACTTTTATCGACGTGGACGTTTTTATTTTTGAAAAATTATGAACATATTATTTTAGTAAATTTCGGCTAAGTTTTGAAATTTAAAAGCTTATGCGATTTCCAATTTTTTTCCGAAATTCCAAAATTTCCGGGCCTTTTGGAATTGGAATGAATTTTTAGATCCCGAAAATTTTGGAACTGGAATTAGAATAGATTTTGTACTTTCGAAATTTTTCGAAAATTTTCTGAAAAGTCTAACTCCGATCTGATCCGATCCATCCGACTTTCACTCCTAGATAGGGGAAAAAGAAGACAATATTTTACCGTGATATTAAATCAATTATTATGTATATTGAAATTTTTTATTACTATGATTTTTTTTTTGAAACATGTGATTTATAAAAACAGGTGCTTTGTTAAATTTTACTGATGTTCAATAATATGTAAACGACACGAAATAAGTAAATTGTACTTGACAAGTCTTGTGCGGTCAACTTCAAACATGTTAGATGTCGTCTTCTTTTACTCCGCCAATTAAATCACTTTTATGTGAGGTACATTGTCAAATTATTTACTAATTTCGCTCCATAATATCTATCATTTACAATAGTATTACATTAATTAATAAATTACAATAGTATTACATTAATTACATAATTTACAATTCTACGCCTACTAACTCTCTACAACATTTTCTCTTCGTAACTCGGTTTCTCCCTTATTAATTAAAGAACCTCGTATTTTAGTCTAAAAGCATATATATTTCTAACATCAAACTGAATTTAATGAAGTTCTTACTCCTTTTCTCTTTTTTTTTTTTTATTATATTTTTCAATAATGAAATTCTTAATTTTTGTGGAAAAAAAAAAAACCATTAGTACTTATCATGAGATAAAAGTAGCAATTGGTAGGGATTAGGGAGAGTTAAAACAAAGCATATCCCAAATCCAAATATTAATTATGTTTAATGATTTTGGTGCATTTGCATTAAAAGTGTCACCTCCTATAAATATATTGGCAACAAAATTCATCTCACCACCACCTATCATGAAACTATAAAGCATAACAATCTTTTTGACATATAAATACATTTTCTCAATTAGAAAATAACCTTCTCCAAAAAAAAATATATATATATAAAAAAATGGGTGACCAATCAGAAATTAGATTATATAAAGTCATCTTCATCATGTTGTTGATTATTCAAGCTTTCTGCTGGCAGCCATCTTTTTCTGCTCCTCTTCCTTTCATTTTCCTTCACGGTAACCATCTTTTTTTATATTTATTTATATTGAATTATCCTTTTAATTGCACCCCACAGTATATGAAATAAATTTGTAAATATTTGAATTATTTTTTACTAATAAAAAGTTTTTTTTATTGTGGTTAATAAATAAATAAATGTATAGGGATTGGTACAGATTGTTCCATTCGCGGGAATTTAATGTACATTAAGCAACTCATGGAGTGGTCCTACACTAAAGGATTCTGCTTGTATGTATTTTTTTATTTTCTTCTTCCAACATTTACATATACATATTTTTTTTTCTTTCTTTTGCTTTTTTTTTTTTTTTTTTTACCTTTAATGAAACAACCAATATTTCATTTATTTATTTTTCGGTTTCACTAGATTGCGTAAAACTAGGGTGGAGACTGGGTTGGATCGGTAAATAAATTACCAGCCTAAACACCGACCCATCCGACAAACCAATAAATTATCTTCTTCCGATTCGTTATGCACGTGTATTCCACTCAATAAATATGTGAATGGGGTTTAGTTTTAGAAAGAACTTTGAGTCTTGAATTAGTAAATAACCATTGTGAAAATCTTTTTGTATTGAAAATAATTTCCACCAAATTATCTTCTTCGAAAATATATACCCTCTGCTTTTAGAGTAGAGGTCTAGGGTCTGCCGCTCAGTGGGGGAGTCAGTGTAGGGCCAGAGGAGGCCATGACCCCCTCAAATTTTAATTATTTTTACTACAATATATGTAGTGTATAGTTCTTTTACCTTTGGATTGTCCTTCTATAATAAATGGTGAAACAAGAAGGATAAAGAAGTTACGAATTGTGACTTGGAACCATTGGGAAGTGATGACTCAAGTCATCCTCAATTGTAAAAATATCCACTGTATTACGCATTTATATTATTCAGTCTACCAATTTTTTTATTATTTTTTGCACCAAAAATCCAAATAAATGCAAAAAAGTACTAAGTTTTTCTTCTCCTATCTTCTGGTTTTGTAAAAAAAAATCCGATTTCTTTTTCGAGGAAAAATTAAGTCCACCATGTAGCAACATCTTAGATTGACCTGTATTGGAACAATAATTGTTTTCATTAATTTTTTACGTTATTTTCCAATAAATATTTGGCCCCCAATGATGAAATCTTAGCTTCGCCACTGATGTCCTCCCCTACTTCCCCTGTACATAACAAGATTTGAATTTGAAAAAAAAAACAAAAAAAAAAGCCAAAAGAACTTGTAAGTAAAATAAAATAAAAGACATTTCTTTTGTATAAAAATCAACTTGCAGAGAGATAGGAAATGGAAGTCGGACTTCATGGTTTACTCCCCTTGATAAACAGGTATTTTATTATTTTCCTTTATAAGAATTTACTATATCGTACTTCCTCCTTTCCAAATTAACTGTCGCTTTGGGAATTTTTTTTTTGTTTCAAATTATCTGTCACTATTTTAGAATTTCAATGATACATTAATTACTATTTTCTTAATTTTGCCCTTATTACTATTCATTAATCGAGAGAGAATTAATGGAAACGACATTAATAACATGGATATTTTAGTCATTCTATATATTTTTCTCTAAAAACGGCGCATATTTATTTATTTTCTTAATATGTGCGCAAAAACCCAAAGCGACACATATTTTGGCATGCAGAGAGTATTGTATTAGATTGTGATCATGATTTTGATTTTATTTCACTTTTTTGTTTTTGTTTTCCTATTTCATCATCAATATATATAGGTTGAAGAAGCTTGCGGCAAAGTAAGAAAATTCTTGTCTTTGTTTCAAGTTCTATTTACTTTTCTTTTATTTTATTTTTTAAGAATAAAAAAATAAAGCATGGTAGAATAATCATAATTAAGTAAACTCATAATCATGTTTATTTTCAGGTAAAAGCAATGAAGGAATTGTCTAAGGGATATAATATTGTTGGTCTTTCCCAGGTAAATGCATTTTCTTCTCAAAATAATAGTTGAAAACCAACTTTTAAAAATTGAATATATTAACATATGATAGTAAATATTGGCATTGAATTCGGAATATTTAATTAAATTATGAAAATTAGATCTGACTTTTTGAATATTGGCAGTGAACTTTAAAAAAAGGTTAAATTACAACTACCTTCCTGAGGTATGGTTAAATTATGAAAAAACCCCTCTTGTTTGGATAATTACAATCACCCCTTAATTATGAATCTTCTTACACGTCCACCTTTACGGTTTCAAATTTGGTGGAATCTTCTTGATTATATGGAATATTATCACTTTTGTACCAGTTTTATCCCATTTGAGCTCCACATTTTGAAGCAAGATGATTATAAGATGTGTTTTTTGGTTTGTATACATCAGATTGTGGTGCATCAGAAACTGTATATTTATACAAAACGAGTACAAACTAGAGCACATTCCCTCGAATCTAGATGATTATGTTGAATTTGACACCATAAGATTGGAGGTGTAAGAAGATTCTTAGTTGAGGGGTAGATGTAATTATCCAAACAATAGGGACTTTTTCGTAATTTGACTATATCTCAGGGAGGTGGTTGTAATTTACCCTTTAACAAATTTAGTGAGTTCACTTTTACCAAAATATGATGGTAAATTATGAAAATTAGATGTGAAGAACTTTTGTACATTGGCAGCGAACTTTTTAAAATTTGTAGTGAGCTTATGAAAATTGAGCATTTTTTTTAAATTGAATGTTTTAACAAAATATGGCACCGACTTTTGAAAATTGAGAATCGTAACAAAATACGACAATGGCGCATTGCGCGCCTCGCACGAGACTTTTAACTCATAAAAATGTGGGATATTTTTATAAAACAAACTAGCTATAAACTTTTATCAACACAAAAAAGAAATTGATGTCCTGTATAGCAGATTACCCCCTATTTATAACGAAATTTATTTTTTCAGGGGAGCCTGATCGGTCGAGGAATTGTGGAGTTCTGTGAAGGAGCACCACCGGTAATAAATTAATAATTTTTGGAATAATATTTGTTCTATATTTTTTCTTCAATCTCCATTATTAATTTTTATTAATTACTGCTTTATTATATTATGTATTATTACCAGGTAAGGAATTTGATCTCTGTAGCAGCACCACAAGCTGGCGTTGCTTCAATACCTCTTAATGTAAGTGCTTAATTCCATTAATTACATATTAATTTCAGTATAAAATATTATTTATACATTTTGCAATATTTATCTTACAACAATTCTATTCTATTATTTAATTTGCAGGCTGGCGGAACCACTGTTCGTACTATAGCTAATAGTATAATGAAAGCAGGGGCCTATTCTGACTATGCCCAAGTACTTTTTTCATTTTTCTATTTTTTTTTTATTTATTAATAATTTGAAGGACAAAACATATGTACGTGGTGTTTGATCTGATTTTCCAAAGTGATTATGAGCTTTTTAATGTTTAAAAAAAAAATAGATTTTTAAACAAAAAAGCTCATAACCACTTTGGAAAAGCGTTTGCAAACAGCGCCGTAGTAACAATTTGATTTTGTATTTGACAATTTGCAGAAACGGTTTGCTCCGACCGGCTATATCAAGTTACCTAAGGTAATATCCAAATGGATTTATCCACGTGTAACTGTTTTATTTTTCCTTTTTAATATTTATTATATATTTATAAAATTATATATATTATTTTGGCAGAATATAAAAGGGTACTTAAAAAGCTGCAAGTTTCTTCCGAAGCTCAACAACGAACGGCCTAATGATCGAAATCCTGCATACAAGAAAAGATTTAGCAGCCTCAAGAATCTTGTTCTTATAATGGTAATTTTTTTAATTTTTTTTTAAATTTCAAATTCATCTTATAAATAATAACTGCAACATCCGTGCATTTGTCGTAACAGAATGAAAACGACACCACAATAAGGCCGAAAGAAAGTTCGTGGTTCGGATATTACGAAGATGGAAGCACCAAAAAAGTTCTGCAACCGAGGGAGGTACCATCATCTTGTAATTCCTTAAGCTATACCCCCAAAGTTTACATCGATTTCACATCTGGTCTCTATTGTTCACAAAAAAACAGATTTATTTCCTCATGTTTCAACAATTCAACACCTGTTAGTTTACTGTTAGTCCGTCAGTTAAGACATGATGGACACATGCTTGATTCTGTTAGTACTAACGGAAATGTGACAAAACTGACAAAATATTAAATTGTTGAAATACGAGGAACAGTCAGTTTGTTGTTTTTTTTTCTCTTTTGTAAACAAGGGGACAAAATGTGAAATCGAAGTAAACTTTAGGAACGAAAACTTTAATTTCCCAATTTTAATTCTAGTTTAATGAATTCGAAGTTCACAATTTAATTTGCAGACTAAGCTTTACATGGAGGATTGGATTGGATTGAAAAAATTAGACAAAGCAGGAAGAGTTAAGTTCATAAAAGTGGAAGGGAATCATCTCCAAATCTCAGGTGCTGAACTCTTGCACTATATTATTCCATATCTGCAGTAAAATAATACCCGATAGTGGCGGCACTGTGGCGGAGCATGGTGGTGCATCGGCTGTCACCACCACCACCACAAACCCCAATGTGGTTGGAGAATCAAACAATGCAGAAAACATGTAGTAAAGATCGAAAGTGACTTTTTTTTATAGGAAACAAGATTTATCTGCAAACATATACATATATTTATAGAGAGCATAAAGACAGTGAGTGCTTCTAATTTCTCGAACAATTGTACAAGTAAAACATAGCAAATTTCTTATTTACATATAAACAAAGGAACAAACATATATATATATATATATATATACACACGCCCGAAAAGAAACTCACGAGAAGAGATGAATGTCGACATCGATATTTTCTCCACCGGTCAACTTCTCACTCGTAATATTTTGCTGACGTGGACAGTGAACCCACAGGCAAGAGAGTCTGGTCAAAGCTGCTTCACCCACAATTTTCACTTGGTATATTAAATTCACGTTTGCCCATATCTCATTTCGGACAACAGCATTAGATGATGATGTCGTTCGAGCATCATATCCAACAAGATCCTCTTCTGTTATAACAACCACTGAGCTGTCATCAAATGTCGAAATATTCCCTGCGCCTAATAATCTCGGGCTTCTAAATACCAAATCATTTAACTCGCCCGAGATATTACTCTTAACCTTGAAATGGTAGAATTCCTGGACAGCCTGCAATCAATGTTCAGACTTCTCAATATATATATATATATATATATATATATATAAAACTAAAAAACGAATCGACAAACCTTCAATTGTGAAGATGCGAGTAGGACCCTTGGTCGTATTGACTTGACATAATCATATGCAGAATCAGGAGTCATGTGTCTATATTTCACCTGCATGTGAAGATTAAATTAATATTTTTGTAGTTACGGTAAATGGCAAAAGGGGTCTCAATACTAACGAGCTTCATCGACTAACTTACAAGATAACATATGACAACAGTTGTGCTGCGACCCCGACCAGCTTTACAATGAACATATGTACTTTGCCCGTTTGATGCGTTTTCTTAGACAACACGATGAAAACAGAATAAAAATGTTAACTTATACATTTAAAAAAAAGAAACACGATCCAAGTATGAAGAAGCATTTCTGCTGTAAAAAAAATGGATTAAATCCAAATATTGGAGAACACAACTTAAATATTCTTTTTTAAAATGTGAAAACCCAATGACGAGATCACAAATAGAGATTGTAGTAACTTCAAAGAATCCTTACCATGAATAAAACCTACAGCTCGACATATATCAGTGAGAGATGGAGCGAAGAGGTAATCTCTTGTGGGAAGCACCAAATGACGAATACCATGAGCCTAAGATAACGAAGAGTCGTCAATTACATGTATTCAAAACAAACTAACGAAGACATTGATTCTATTATGATCTCAACAAACCTATTGTGTATAAAAATTCGATGGGACACACAAGAACCAATTTATAGTAGAATTTCTTTGATAATACCAAGGACTTTCGACCCACGCATAACTATACGTATCTAAAGTCTTAGTGGCATTCATTACATCAACGAAGAGTAAATAAATCAAAGAAACAATCAGTGAGGCTATTTATAGAAACACACGAGGAAAATGAAAACGGAGAACTTACTTCATATAGAGATGACGGGACTAAAGTCTCGTATGATTCATTCAAGGTAACAACTCCACGTACACCGTGTTCCTTCAGTCGTTGAACGTCAGATGGGAATGGTACAGCACCTAATAGTAAAAACTGAACAACCGATAATCACATTAGCAAAGGCGGTAGATTTGATCAACCGAGCATTTACAAAATACTGCTTGCAAGTTAAAATTTCAAGTTCTCAACTCTCTTATATATTAAGTCGGCAATCAACGCAAAGTTTTCTATTCATAAGACAGGACTTAGTATATCACAATGACTATCAAATCATCGGTAAAAGCAATAC
Organism: Erythranthe guttata; assembly: GCF_000504015.1. The sequence goes on from NW_012194957.1 coordinate 264,846, forward strand.
ATCTTCTTTGTATTTCACTCACTCTAATTGAATCAACCTAAATTTATTTTCAAGTAAAATGTGTCGACCAACTCCAAAAAGCTGCTTCATAACCGAAAGAGAAAATTTATCAAGCCAACTTCCAGATAATCACATTTGCTACGCATTGCCCTGTCACATACCCACTATTTCAAATCGTGGAATAAATATTGCAACATTTCAACCAATTTCATGCATTTACCGAACAGGCAACTTAAAACGGCACCTAAAAGAACCGAATTGCAGAACAAAAAACCGAATGCATATTCACATGAAAAAAGATAAGCTTTTTTCGGAAATGTAATCACTGAATTAAGTACCTCGTCAATCCAATCCCACCAACGAAACTCGGCCTGAATTTTATTCCTGACAACATTGTAAAGCAATGTCGGATAAAAGAGCGCCCGAGCACCGGCTCCAACCATAACCCTCTTCGCATCCCACCATACAACAATCGCCACACCAGCACCACCACCACCTGAAAATTCATCCTCCCCCTCTTTCCTCTCATTCAATTCCTCAATGTACATAATTGACTTCCCAGAAATTTATAAACCCAGAAATCCGTATTCCCCCACCTTCAATTCCTCAGTAAAATCCCTAAATTCAACGAACCCTAATCTGAAACAGAATTGGTCAAATCTATCTCTTACCGATCAAACTATTGACATTAAATCACATGTACGCCGCAAGTATCATAAATTAAAACATAATACTGACGGAAATTGAAATCTAAACCATATTTCACGGGAAAAAAAAAAAAAGGTATCAAATTAACGGCGGTGATGCAGAGAAGACGATGGGGGAGGAATATTGAGGGACGATTGGGAAGAAAGTAAATGAAAATCTGTAGAGAAGGGAATATGAGGAACCCTAAAACTTACTCAATTGGTAGAAGAATGACGTGATCAAGCACTCTGATTGTTTCAAATGCGTGTGTGTGTGTGTGTGTGTGTGTGTATTAGGTGAGAAAAATCAATATTATTATTAATTCAATTCCTGAAATTAAATCTGAAAAGTCGTTGATCACATGTGAAGTTGCTATTCTCGTGGGGTTTGTCTCACACGCAAAGTCGCTAATTTATATTTATGACCGTCTTTTTTATAAAACCTAATCTTTCTTTTTTTTAGGGATTATAAAACCTAATCTTATCTTTGAACTTAATCCTGAATTGGTTTTATCCATCAACCAATCCAATTTCAACTCATAATTACTGATGAATAGTTAACCATCAAACAACTTATTAAAGGTGAGGTCGATCGATAATGACAACCAACTCATGATGTAATTAATTAGGTTGATTAATTGTTAGTTTATAATTTGTTAGAAAGTCAATTCGTCAGGTAAAACAGGAAACTAACTTTATTTATTTGGTATGTAGACCCGAGGGAACTATAAGAAATTATCGACTTGTGTAGTATTGGATTTTTGTTTTGATATTGTTGAACTAGTTATGTTTTTTTTTTTTTGAGTAAATTCAAGTCCTTTGAACTAGTTATGTTTAATGGTAAGAAAATAATAGTTTTGTAATGGAATTTTAAATAAAAATTTCTTTTTATTAGATTTGACCTATCAACCCATCCATCAACAAGGGAAAAAAAAGGAAATTTAAATAAAATAAAAAAATCAACAAGGAAAAAAAGGTTTACATAAATGTTTCACCAGAATTTGGGAATGTGCATGTTTGGAATTAGTTTGAATTTCAGAATTGTATTTTTTATCGAACTAGTACTTCACCCGTGCATTGCACGGGGTTAGTTTTGAAGTGAGAAAAAATAATAATATGGAAATAATTATTTCTTTATAACTTCACGAATTCAAGTAAAACAAAATGGAAGGAAATAAAAAAAAAAAAGAAAAAAAAAATTATCTCTTAATTCAGAGTTGTAACATATGAAATTCAATTAAATATACAAAGAAAAAAACGCGAGGCGCGCAAAACACGATATAAAGATTAAGTGAAATCATTCAAAATATATGGTATAACTCTATTTCGTGGAATGCAAACTCACACCATATCAATCTTCTACAAAATAAATAACTTAACAAAATATACGATAGCAAAGAAGTAACACAATAGATATTCAAATAACCTGTAAGTTTATCACTAATGACGTTCAATTAGTGATGTATATTACTCAAACAAAAATACAACCTATAAATATTTCAAAAAAGATAATGTGTACGTCATTATTGATACCAATGCTGATACCAACACCGATACCAATACGGATACCAATACTTACCAATATCGATACTAAATTACTAATATCGATACTAATATTAATAATACTGATACTAATATCGAAAATTAATACTAATACTAATACTAATACTGATACTAATACTTATACTAATACTAATACTAATACTAATACTAATACTAATACTAATACTAATACTAATACTAATACTATTACTAATCGTAATCCTACAAATGCTAATCTTATTACTAATCGTAATCCTACAAATACTAATACTAATATTAATACTAATATTAATACTAATGCTAATGCTAATACTAATACTAATACCAATACTAATATTGATATTCGTACTAATATTGATACTAATATTGATACTAATAATAATAATACTAATATTAATATTAATACTAATACTAATACTAATACTAATACTAATACTAATACTAATACTAATACTAATACTAATACTAATGCTAATGCTAATGCTAATACTAATACTAATACAAATATTAATTATAATACTAATGCTAATATGGTTAATATTAATGCTAATTTACATGTACTAATGCTAATACTAATTTTTATGTTAATGCTAATCTGGATATGTTAATGCTAATTATAATTATAATCCTAACATTATCCAAATTCTTATCATATTCCTAATCCTATTCATAACACTAATCATGATTCTAATCATAATCATATTCCTAACACTAATCATAAGTCTAATCCTAACCCTAATAATTTTACTACTAATAATGCTAATGCATGTAATGTTAATTCTAATTATAATTCTAATCTTATTTCTAATCATAATCCTAATTCTAATGCTAATTATAATCCTAATACTAATACTAATACATGTCACTAATTGTAGTACTAATCATAATCATAATCTTAATTGTTATTCTAATACTAATACTAATCATAATCCTAATACTAATACATGTCACTAATTGTAGTACTAATCATAATCATAATCTTAATTGTAATTCTAATACTAATACTAATCATAATCCTTATATATCCTAATCCTAATATTAATTCTAATACTATATTAATCTGAATCCTAATCCTAGTGTTAATACCAATACTAATTCAAAGAATATCAATAATAATCATAATTCTAATGCTAATACTAATCACAATACTAATGTTGATTTTGTATCAATGTTTTTTGCAATGATCTATTATTTTGTATAAAACAATTCTATTCAATCTCGCAACCTTTATATCAAATTTCTTATGTGTGGTAACTGAACATCAAAAAACACATTAAATATATTAGAAATTAATATTTAATTATATTATCAAACTGACATTAAAATTATTTAAATTATAAGGATATAAGCAAACATTAAGACGTAAAAACAACAATAAGTGTTGTTAATAGGATAGATTATGAGAATCCTCACGAACTTTGGCTAAATTACGGAAAACACCCCCATTTATCGGTAATTACCAAAATTTTCTCATGTTTGTTTCTATCTTACACGACCCCCTTTAAGGTATGATTTTTTTTTTTTTTTTTTTTTTTGTGCAATCTTTTTTATTCCATGTAATATCCCAAAAAAATGTGGATTCTATCCTTGTAGACGTGACATTTCTTTTATCCTACTTTTTTAAAACATAAATTACCCTTAGGGGAGGTAGTTGTAATATTAAAAGGTTGTGAAAGTGTTATTTAAGAAAAATAAATTAAGATTCCGTGTAAAGTCTCCCTTATGGTAATTTTTGTCACGTGTGCAAGGTAGAAACATCATTTTTCGGGGAATATTCCAAGTAGTAAAAAAATCCGTGAAAAATTATACTGTAAGGGATTGATGTAAGATGGAAACAAACATCAGGAAAATTTTGATAATTATGAATATGTGGGGGTGTTTTTCTCAAATTAGCCTAAGTTCAGAGGGGTTTTGTAATATACATCTTAAATTGATTTACACGTATGACCATATGTTAAAAACTAATATAAAGGCTTAAATAAAAGTCATTATAAAATGCTTATATAAATAATAAATGAAAAAACAAAAATTAATTGATTTTTTTACATCAATCAAATATATTGTGATTTAAAAAAAAAATAGAAATACATAATCGATATTAGATTTTTATAAACATTATAAAATAAATAATTTTATTTTATAACTATTTTAAAAATGTAAAGTAAAAAAATAAATATATCTTGTTGTATATGATGGGCAAAATAGAAAACTTAAGTATATTTCACTAATTTACATACACATAACTTCTAAGTTAGACAAAAGAACTCATGTATTCCAATATCAAAATATAGTGAGACATACACGGTGTTAAAATATTTAATAATCAATTATTTATTTTATAATACCCTACATTGATATTTTTATTTTCCTATCATTTATAATTTTAAAAATTAGTCAGGATAGTAGCTAAACATTTTTTTTTCCGTAATAGTATGTCTATATCTTTACCCACACTATTATAATGGATTGTAATAAATCTCGTATAATTTCAATATGGTACCAATATCGTACCAAATGAAATGATAACTACTAATTTGATATTTGTTAGATAATTTTTATTGGTATAATATGATACTGGAAATTTGATAACTTTTTCCATCCATAGCAACAATATTGCATCGAACTTTCTCGATTTGGAAAGACACACACATAATTATGCAATTACTTCTTATATAATTGTAGTCATTTATATAATATATACATATTTTATTGAGTTTGTAACTAATAATGGATTGTAGAAACTATTAAATTACCTATTAATATTGTATTTGTCAATGTAAACTATTTAAAGTAACAACACCTCGAGTGAGGTTATTAAATGGGCTATCAAAACCTTTAACCACAATTTTCATACTAAAAAAATAGTAATTTTAATTCCAATAGAGTTATGAAATAAGGGTTGTATTTTGATATTTCATCTTTCGTAATTTAAAAATACTTTATGCTGAATAAAATATCAAATATGAGTTATGAATTTAACCACCTCAGTGTCCATTTAGATTATGACATGTGGTAGTTTTTTTTTTTTTTTTTTGAGTAAATTCAAGACTATTACAAGGGAAAGTAGGGGAGGGGGGACTCGAACCCTAGACCTTTACCCTATTGGTAAAGGCTAGGTACCAACTCTCCTAATGAGGGTTGGTATGTGGTAGTTAGATATATAAATCAATTTATTTATTTTTAATTAACAACCATTTAATACCTATGGTTAGAGCATATTAAATATCACATAAATATTTGCAAAATTATTTTGATACTTTTGAGTTGGAGTTGCTCTAGATATGTATTTAATTATATCTATCAAAGTTATAGAGAAACACTTATCAATAGAATACGGTATATAGTATATACAATCATTATACATTTCAAACAAAACAATTGATATTCTTAATTTTTGGTATTAAATAAAGTGAATAAAGGAATTTAATATTGAGGATTTAGAATAGTATTGTCATATTTTAAAATATATAAAATAAATATTTTTTTATCAATTAATTAAACTTAACTTATGTTCTTCAATTTATTAGTATAATCATGAGAAAGTTTCTATTTTAATTAGTATAATTAAAAAAATTAAATCACTTATAAAATTTATTTTCACTGGATTTGGTGAAGAAAAAAGAAAAGTTAAAATAATAACATGAAATTCATGTAGTATAATCTTTAATATGGTAAATAATTGGATAATATTACTGCACACATGACAGGAAAAAAATAAGGCCAATTTCCACAATATAGTAAATTCGAACATGTATCTTTCTTTTTTACTGATAATTTTAATATATAATATTAAATTAGTACAAGAACACATATTCTCTAGTCATGTTCACGTAAAATGTATTATATATTAATATCAAATGATTTATTCTGCATATTTTTTTTAATATAAATCAAAATTTATTAATTAAAACACAAAATTTTCGTAACATCACCAATCATGCAACAATAATAAGAGAAGCTTTTAAATTGAATTTAACTAAACTTAAATTAAATTAATTACTATTAAAATTAAAATAAAAAATAAATCTATTTATAAGTCTCCAAGAAAGTTGATATATTTAGAGATTTTATAAATGGTAGATATAAATATATTAATAAAATAATAAAATATATTTAATTATCTTTAATTTTGGAAATGATGACATGTTTTTTGATGATTTATTTTCACTAATCAATTTGCCACATGGGATGAAATTGAATACATGTCATAAATTGAAATTGAAAAATGTCAATCAATTAGGTGTGGAATTCAACTTTTATATATTATATACATTGCTATTAACTATTTTGGCGAGTGACACTAGGTTGAATGTGCATACTTTTGCTCCAAATTTTGATTTTATTTTTAAGTGAATTATGCGACGGATATTCCTATTAAACGACCGATTTCGAAACCAAATATTCGGTTGTCAACCATCAATCGACCCACAAAGGTTGGGTCGGCAATGATTTTCAAGTTTGGGCAAAATTGATTTGTTGGATGGGTTGATTTTTAGATCGGTAATTGACGGATCCAACCCAGTACCTGTGCTATATACTGGGTCGATAATAATTTCAATATTTACAAAAGTTGGTTATAAATCGGTTTGATTTGACAACCGATAATCAAACAATCCAACACATGAATAAAACCTAATCTCAACTATGCTACCCTTAAGGTTGAGTGGTACCTCTCACATTCTTGTAGTGAGGTCATGATTCAATCCAGTTAAGTGTAAATGAGCTACGCTCAGTGATCCATTTCGTTCTATCAGAAAATGTAATATTTTTCAAATTGATATTATATATTAAAATTATTCGCATATTCTTAAATTTACCATGATCAAGATAGACATACTAAAATCGTGTATGAAATGGTTCCGATTATCAAATTTCATCTAAATTGTGAATAATTAATCTTATTATTTTTAAAAAAAATCTATGTTCTAGCCACACTCAACGCACATTGTCTACGAACAAAATAATAGACATGCATATGCAATAACACATGTAATTGCCCACACATATAATCAAATGAAATGAGATAACATGATGTATTAAAATAAATCTAGATAAAAGTAAATTGTTAGTTTGTTAATCCAACGCCCGGGTCAGTTTCTAATGTGGAGGAATCAGAGTTCGTGGTCATATTAGGTGACGTTAAGATCAACTGTTCACGGTAATGGATAGGTAGGGCCCCCCCTGTTATGCTAAGCGTATGAAGATGCACCGATCATACATGGTTACGATTGTTCGAGAGAATTCGTTATTATATCGGATTGTTGGAGGGTTTATATATGCTTCTCATGTTACTACATAAGGGCATATAATCGAACGCAATTTTCAGTATCCATATACCCAAGCCTACTACTGATCGATGCGGGTCATTTGAGTGGTATGAAGCACACGCTCGTTGCTTCATATCATTGGTTAGTCCAATTGATCGAGTGCACTAGTTTTCAGGTTGGAAGTCAGATTTCTACAGATGCATGCAGCGGTACCTATACAAATTTATTTTATTACTTTTTTGTTATATATGTTGTGTCGGAATATTCTATTTCATACATATTACTTATTATATTTTTGGGGAAATGAGTAATAACCCCCTAGTTTTGAAAATATATAGGGATAGATCCTATGTATTTTTTTCTCCTAGTCAAAAACCCAAAATTTTGATCTTAATTAGTGAGAACCCCCTGGACAACTTGAAGTACCCATTTTACCCTTTTAATTTAAATTTAATATAGACTCTAACCCTAACATTCTCTCTCACCCACACCCCGCCGTTACATTAGTCTTCTCTCCATCTCTCGTACACTCTCTTTTTCTTCTCAATTAACCACAACCAGATCTGAAAAATAATGGGAGGCAGCCCAATAAGAGCAGCGGCGAAGGTTGCGGGAATCACGGTGGGGACGGCGGTGTCTGCGTGACTTCACGTCGTCGGAGCACCACCCGTTCTTCTCCGCCACCGATCGGAAATTTCTTCTATGGTGCGTTGGTGGAAGACGTGAAGCCGGTAAAATCGATGTCTCTGGGTGGCGTGCAATCAGCGTCTCCGGAGATAGAGGACTGGATTTTCGCCGGGGAGAGGAGGAGTCGACATTATGCGACTCCGTCACCAAGCAGAGGGTGGTCGTCAGAGGCGCTCCGACTCATCAGGAAGCCAAAGCGGCTACTTCCGAACTCGCCGTCGCACTTGAAAAGTACGTTTCCTAATCCTTTAAGCTGAAAATGAATTCATTCGAATCTCCTGGTTAAATTGTTGACCATATGTCAACAGAATAACTTTTGGATCGAAATACTAGGTTAGGTAACAATTGGGGATAGTGGTAGTAGCTGTTGTGATTCTCATTTATCTTCGTTGTTTGATAATAAGTGTTGGTACATATTCAACTATTAAGTGTTAATGAAGTTTAATTGATTTTTACTATATAGTAACATAGTACCATGTAGTCATGTATGAATTTTACTATATAGTAACATATAGTAACATATAGTCATGTATGAGTTATACAAGGAGTATATGCTGGTGATGTGCATATATATCATGTCTGTTTGTTTTCTCAGCTCAAATTCTTCAAATTTCCTCAAAATCCCAATTACTAACAGGGAAATTTTTTATCGATTTTGAGTTTTTTTTAAAATTTATTTTAATGGATACAACAAGTAGAAGGGATTTAATGGTCGATTTCACAATTAAATTGAAGCAATCATCCCTTCTCTGGTTGGAGGGTTTCAGAGAGGTTTGTTGTCTTCACCTCGTCGTCATATAGTGTCTCAGTTAATAACAATTAACCTTTGATTTCTCTGATTCTTCGATTAATTACAATGTTGTCGGAACTGAGTTTGACTCGTCCTTTTTTTTTTTTATTTGTTTACTGTTTGTTTATTGGGGGTTTTGGTCAAGAGAGCTTGCAATCCGTACTGGGGCAGTGTATTCTGTTGAATGGCTTCATTTTTTTGAGAAGGTTCGTTCACCATTCTTGTATATACATACATACATAGACATAATTGTATATGTTTTTTTTTTAATATTGTTGTGTCTGCTTTATATGTTACGAGGAGGACTATTTTGAAAGAAAATATCCAGTAAAATTTGTATGTTTATTGGAATTATCTTACCGGTTCGAAGTTCAAACTCGATTGGGAAAATCATTTAACATTGGTCTTTGGTCTAAATTGTTGTACCTAATTTGGCTTTTAAGGCAGCAGTTTAGTGTGGCAAGAAAAAAAGCATGTAATGATAGCTGGACTGATGTATTTTCTGGAATGATCTATCTAGTTACCTAGATTTTCAACGATACGGTGTTATAATAAATTATGCCAGCACGATACGGTGTTATAATAAATTATTCAATTGTGAACGTTTGTAGATGAATTTTATTTATATACATATATAGTCACATGTGGTCATATACATGTAGTCATATATAGTCACATGTGGTCATATACATGTAGTAATATATAGTCACATGTGGTCATATGCATGTAGTCATATATAGTCACATGTGGTCATATACATGTAGTCATATATAGTCACATGTAGTAACAAGAATGAACATAACTACATATGACTATAGTTGACTACATATAGTCATATATAGTCGTATGTAGTAACAAGAATGAAAATAGCTACATGTAACTATAGTTCACCAAACTAAATTTATCAAAAAAAATTGTTTCATTGTTTTTTTGTATTTTTCATGTAATTTAATTCACTTTTTCATTTTGTTCTTTGTTTTATTTAACTCGTATTTTTTTGTCACAGGTTTTGCATTGTATAATTTTATGAGATGCAAAGAATAAGATGCAAAGAAGTGCCATGTGAAGTTGCATTCATGCTATAGTACTCCAAACTTTATGTCACTCCATATAACTATAGATAATTGTACATAATTATAGTCACATGTAGTAACATATAATTATATGTATGCTATGTGTTTTTTAATGTATAATAATGCGTGTTTTTTTCATTTTTTGTTGGTTAGTTGATTTATAATATCAAGACCCAAATTGTGAATTTTGTTGTTAGTGTAGATGAATTTTGGGGTAAAAATACAGTACATGATTTCATATAACTATAGTCATGTATAGTCAAATCCGGTACAGTAAATTAATCGAAAAAAATTAAAAAAAATGAAAAATGAAAAAAAGAATAAAAATAAAAATTAAAAAATTAAAAAATTAAAAAATTAAAAAAAAATATAAAAAATTAAAAAATTAAATATATAAAAAAATTACAAAACTGGGTATATATAAAAAATAATAATAAAATAAACATTTATTTTTTTTATAAAAAATGCAGGCCCAAAAAATCTGCCCGAAATTAATATCTGCCCCACAAATCTGCCCGACAAATCTGGAATATATAAATTGATAAATGCAGACCCAAAAATGCTAAATATAATTGGGCAGTATGCTGAATGCAGGGGCGAAATACTGAATGCAGTTTGCTGAAAATAACAATTAAGGGCACAATAGTACTTTTGCCTCTCCAGGGGGTTATCTCAAAGGAAGAATTTTAGAGATGGACCTATCCCTATATATTTTCTATCGTAGGGGTGTATATCAAATGGACCCTATATTTTTATTTCAGAATCAACACCTTGAATCTATATCTTGAATGTATGATCCTCTTATGAGTCTGTCGGAGACATACATAAATCATAATGATAAGTAGCGTTTGTATCACACGACTGTTATTGATATCGTGTGACGTACATTGATGCATGCACAAATGCCAAAAATTAATTAAAAGTTTCAGATGCATCAATTTCACCCGGTGTAGGATCTCAAAAGCCCAGTTATTGAAGATTTCTCATATACCTCAATCATAAATTCTAGTATTATTCATTAGACTGCTCATGTCATTATTGAGGGTATTAACAACTTTGGGGCTCTTTGGCCTATGGTGTTTCAAATTTTCATTGGTGTATAAATAATATTAAATAAATTTTAATTTTCATATGCATTATTATTAAATAGTTTTAACTAAATTAATCTAACCAATGTAATATAATAAGTTTTAAAAATATAAACAATCGCGGTTCAATACTTTCAAGTTCCAAACATCTATTATTAATTACTATATCAAATATAATCTTTACTACTGAAAAATATAATATATTGAATCAATTCAGTATATAAAAACAAGGGCAAATTACCAAAACCCCCCGGAGGTAAGCCTAAATAACGAAAATCCTCCCACGTTCTCGTAATTACGAAAACCCCCCGAAGTATGCAGACATCTTACAAATCGCTCTAACGGTGTTAAACTCGATAGAATCTTTTTGATTCTCAAGAATATTCCTCCGATAATACCAATTTTGCCTTTGTACACGAAATTACCCTTAGGGGGTAATTGTAAGCATTTTAGAAATCGAATCATTCGCAAAAGGACCAAATCTGCGATTACCATATAGTTACATCCCACGTGGATCGATTTACACGATTCCTCAAACTTCCGGGAACAATTTTTTTGAAACAACACCAGCGCCGCCGCGGAGAAAACAAGACGCGGCTGCTTGTTGGCTGTGAACCGGTGGAACTTCGTTTCCCGGCGATCATCTTCCGGCGGCGCCGGCAGGTTGAGATCCAACTCCAGCATGTTTCTGGTCTTTTCTCCGGCATCAATAATATCAGACGACGACGTCGTATTGGTGTTAGTTGCAGCAGACCTGTGTCTTCTCATATGGCCGCCCAATGCTTGCCCCGACGCAAACTCCGACCCGCATATCGAGCACTCGTGAGTTTTCGGAAATTGCGTTGAAGTTGGTGCCGGAGTATATTCCGCTGTTTGATCAATCGGCGGCGCCGCCGCCGGTGGTGGCTTTTTCCGATCAACGTCTGCGGCGGCGGCGGGGGGTTTGGGTTTCTTGTGGCTTGCGCGGTGGCCACCCAACGCTTGAAACGAAGGGAATGTTCTGCTGCAAGTCTTGCACTCGTAGACGTAGATGCCAACTTTCCCTTCCGCGCCGCCGCCGCCGCCATTTCTGGGAATCTCCGGCTGCTGAACTTTCCCTCGGTGCCGCCGCCGCCGCCGCCCTGAGCAAGGAGTATCAGACAGTTGGCCATGTCCTCGTCTTCTTCAGTGCTGGTGGATATTACACTAGACCACGTAGCCGGAGAGAATCACATTTTCAGCTTTTTTCTTTTATTTTCACATATTTAACAGAAGGATATAATAGACATTTCACGTTTTCTGTTAAAAAAATTCGGTCAACCGTTAGTCAAGGGGGTTTTCATAATTACGAGAACATGGGGGAATTTTCTTTATTTAGGCTTACTTCAGGGGGTTTTTGGTAATTTGCCCTAAAAACAAATGCATGACTTAATACAACTCACTCATGTTATTAAAATCGATAGTGCTAAAAGTTCAAATGAAAAATAAAATATGATGTTTATTTTAAAAAAATTGATTATAACTCATTGAATTAATTTAAATTGATTAACCTCAATTATTGACAAGAACTTATTAAAATTATTGATTATTTTATTAAATGACAATTATTGACATGAACATTTAATTTTAACAAAAATAGATTATAAGACATTCCAATTAATTTTCCTATTTTAAAAACAAAACTATATATGATGAGTAGAATCAAAATATTATGATGTGGTTTTTCTTTTAATAATTGGTTTAAAAATAATTTAAAATTTTAATAATTGGTTTAATAATAATTTAAAGGGAGATAGTATTGACAAGAAAATATTAATCGAATACACTATTTATAATTAAAGTTATAGTATCTTTTTAATTGAATTTAATCATAAAAATAGTAAAATATAATTCGTAAAAATCGTAAGAATAATATTTTAATCGTAAGATTTGAATCGGTCAAGCTCAAATTTCTTTTAATCCATAAGCTTTATTCAAGTATTTAAATTGATTAAGCTCAACTATTGACAATGATGTATTAATTAAATTAATATTTATAAGTTAAGTAATATCTTTTTAATTGAATTTTATTATAAAAAATAATAAAATTTAATTTCTAAAAATCGTAAGAATCAAATTGTAGATAATTTTGAATCAAATCGTAAAAAATAATATTTTTTTTTTAGATTTTAATTTAAAGTTAAGCTCAAGTACTTTAAAGTTTCAATTTACTTTTTTTTTCTTTATTGTAATTTATTACTAACAAAAAAAATAATAAATAAATAAAAATCCGGTTTGGACCCGGACCCTGAACCTGCTCGGAACTGTAACCAGACACGTTTGATGGTTCCTTGCACCATTTTATGTTGTGTCCATGTTGCCCACAATTAGGACAACGGTATGTGAAGCCATTTATTTTCAACTATTCCCACCATCGTGCTCTTGGATTGTCTCATCTGTGTGACAACTCTCTCTCGATTACTCTTATTATATGTAATCTCAGCGGAAGACTTTTTAAAAATGTGTGGATATAAATTTACGTAAAAAAAATTTCTTTTTAAATCAGGGGGAGGGAGCTCACACTATACTAAACCCTAATCAACCAATTAACACAAATACATGCTACGTGCAAGACTAGAAAATAACTAGGCATGATGGACTTAATGCAAGTTCGGGCAGATTCAGTGTAGAAAATGGGTCTAAATCACTCAATTAACCCAAAAATAATACCATACCATAAAACATGGGTCTAAATCACTCAATTAAAACAGTTTTGAAAGATGCTTGGCCATTTAGGAGAAATAAATAAAATGGCACAGTCACTCAGTTTAAAATCCAGAACATGGGCGAGAGTTTTGAAAATTCGTAATAAATTACCCACTTACCCAAAAACTACCAAATTTTAACCCAACGCAGAAAAATAAGTTTAAAACATTTTTCAAGTGGAAATAAGGTCTTTAAATGAGTAAAACTCCAGTTATGCCAGAAAACACCCGAATGACCCTGTTTCAGTGCAATAGTGAGAAATAATTCATAACTATTTAAATACTTACCCAAATCATGCAAAAGACCTAGCAAAATGATAAGAACAGAGAGATACAGAGACTCCTAAAATTTCATGATTTTCTAAGCAAAGAACCTATATGAGAATAATTTCCACACATCGAGACAAAACACGAAGAGGTTACTAGCCGAAAAGCGTGCATGCATATATATATTATAATACGCTTTCGTTTACAAAATACTACGGATTACCGATTAAATATCAAAAATGGGGTAATCCTAATTACTATTACACCTATTGTCTTTTAATAATTTCCACCGATCGGAGGAAGCGAACATAGAAAATACCTAAAACCGTATCAAAAGTCTTTACAAGCATATTATATATAAAAATAAAACCACATAACTAAATTGAGAGCCAACACAATCCACAACCCCTCCATACGATCTCCTTCCGATTCTCGAGCTCGATTCCCAACTTCACTCCACGGGCTCCAAATCGGATATACCTACAAACATACAACACCTATATGAGCCTTTGAGGACTCAATGAGAATCTTGAAGTATTATCGAATACACATAACACATAGAGCATACATATATCTATATATATACATACGTATATCTTATACATGGACATGCAACATAAATTAAAGCAATCATATACTTTCCTTTTTCGTCAGCGTTCTTCATCACATAATTGTCACACGCATAGAGTGAGATAAATTCCCACTTTTATAACCTATGATCCCAAGACCATAGAGTGAGAACATCCCACCTTTATAACCCTATGTCATGACACGTATTGAAGATTATAGGATGAGAATCTCCCACCTTTATAACCCTACGATCCCAAGACCATAGAGTGAGTTTTTCCATCTATATCCTCAACACCATAATGCAACATGCATGACATGAAAAATCTTCGGGAATCCCTCGGAAGAGTCAATCTAAGTTCCCGGTAAATAACCGCATATATTTCGAATCCGTCTATCTACGTGGAATCAAACCACCCCTAGGCCCTACGGTACCGACTCGGCGTACCCGGGATATTTACCGTAACCTCGAAAGACTTTCCATCATATTTTTATCTTTTAAAAAATCATGACACTAATGCACCCGCACATGCACCCTTCTACTTACCCTTCTCTCATCCTCACACCCAATGATCCACATAAGCAAGCAAGAGCACATAGAAAATTACAAATAAAGTTTCACAAAATTATTTAGCCATAAAAACATAATCCATAATCAATTACAAGAAATAACCGAAATCTTAACATGCAAAGGCAATCTAAAATCAAAAGTTCATTAAATCTAGCTTTTTACAAGAATAAAGTTCAAAACTTTCATCTTTTCATTTTATTCAAGTAAATTCACTAGATATACAGATGCAAGAGTATTTTAAATGAAATTAGCACAAATTCTTAATTCTTCCATCATTTTTCATAGAAAACACTAGATCTTAACATGCAAGACTTTAGATCAACCATCAATCACTATATCTTAACATGCAAGACCTTAGATCAACAATCAATCACCAAATCTTAACAAGCAAGGCCTTAAAACAACAACCAACACAAGATCAACACATGCAAGATGCCAAATAAACCAAATAAGCCATTTGAAGCACTTTACCTTAAAAATTCGAAAGTTCCATAGTTAAGCCAAAAAATCAGTTTCTTTTCACAAATCAACAATCAAACACTAGATTAACACATGCAAGACACTAATTAAGCCAAATAAGCAATATAAGCATTTTCCCCCAAAAAATCCGAAAGTTTCATGGCAAGGCCAAAAATTCATTTTCTTTTCACAAATCAACAATCAAACACTAGATTAACACATGCAAGGCACTAATTAAGCCAAATAAGCAATTTAAGCATTTTTCCCCAAATTTTTGAAAAAGTATAAAACTTCACGAACAAAGTTATCTTTTAAAAACACTAACATGCAATCATCATCTAAGCCATATAATCACATAATATGCAAGGATAAACAATAAAAACACATAAAAATCGAAAATACTAGTGGTGTTGCATGTTTGAGCAAGAATTCAAGAATTCTCAACTCTACTCTTTAGGGGAAGGATTTGGCCAAAAATTCTTCTTCTATTGAAATAGGAGACTTTGAACTTATAGATAGTAAGAGTGGAGTTTGAGAGTGCATTTTGATCTTGGGCATGAGAGTGCATTTTGATCTTGGGCATTTCAAACTCGGTAAGCCGAATATTTTCATCTTTCTCTTGTTTTACATGGTATCAGAGGCAGCCAAATGAAAAGGTCCTGAGTTCGGATCCCACCGCCACCCATTTAAAATATTTCAAGGGCAAGGCTTCAAATATAATTCGCCTGCACTTGAGGGGGCGTATTGGAGATATTAATATTAAATGATACATTTCACTAACAACTTAAGCTTTTGGTTGAGATAGAGTTTTTGGAGAGTTCAAAGCCAATGGAGAAGAAAGGAAAATACATCTTTTTGTGGGGGTGATTTTGCAATTTTCAAAAATAGGAGTGGCGGTGGTGCTTGGGTGGTTCAAGCTTGAGAAGGTGGTGGCTATGGTGGTGGTGTTATGGCTGCCGAAAAAAATGAAGGGGAGAGGAAGAAGAAAAACCTTTGGTCTTAAAGTGGTGTGTGGGAGTGGAAAAGCAAGCCTAGTCTAAGGGGTAGGGAGGCTTGCTTTAGGTATTTCTTTTTATGCTCAAAGTACAACCACACTAATGCATGTCTTTTTATGTGTGTGTGTGTGTGTGTGTGATGTTCGAAAATTTGAAGAAAATGAGGGGAGGATTTTCTAATTTTCTACATTAATAAAAATCCTAAAATGCATGATAAAAATTTATTTTCTAAAATTTTGTGCATGCATAAATATGATGAAATGCTCATTTAAATTCATATGTGATCCGGATCGGGGCCAGGATTGATGCCCAAATACACTGGCCCACTAAAATAGTCCAGGAATCGCCTAGCCGGCCCATATAGAAAGGAGAAGCCCAAGGAGGAAAGTAAAACCCAATAGAAAGGGAGAGACTGGGCCAGCACGAGGACTCGGCGGGTGAAAGTTATCCACAGTTCCCGGCCAGGAAGAGGGAGGTCGGGAAAAAGCAGAAAAATAGGGAATTAAATGCATTGACAGGCCTGGCCAGGCACCCATTAAATGCTCCTGTCAGAGCATTAAATGTGCGAATGACTATGTGCGGCCGGGAAGTACATGAGACAGACCTGCGGGCATCATAATCCCTAGAAAATAGGATGTTATGATGGCCCGGACCGACTGGCTGAAAGGTGAAAAGCCCGCCAAAAGTAGGCCTCTGCACCAGAGCCTGAGAGGGCAGAGAGCCTTCCCGCCAAACATTATAAAAGCCCCAGAAACCCAAACAGAAAGGGAGTTCTTTTTATCCATCTTAAGCTCTAACGTAGTATTTACATATTCATACTATATTACGCACAGAGCCGTGGTACTGACTTGATCGTCGGAGTGCTAACTCCGGCATCAGTCCGGTTTTCCTTTCTCTGCAGATCCTCCATTACGGTAGGGAAGGCAACACATCGGCCACGTTGTTTCTGGAACGATCAATATGCAAGAATAAAATCCTAGTTTATGAAAAATAATTTATTTCGACATAATATCTCGAAATATTTCCTAAGCACATAATTTACATAGTCAGATATTTCACATAATCACATATTTCACATAATCATATATTTCACATAATCACATAATTCACATAATCACCTAATTCACGTAAATACTAACCATGCAAAAATTATTATAAATTCTAATTTCACAAATATGCACATAAAGGTGGTAAAAAAATTTTTTTTACCGAAAATGCGGGGTGTTACAATCTGGATCTTTTCTTCTTAAATGTTATTTTGGTCTTCCAGCTTTCTTTGGCTTTTTAGGCCATGAAACTAATTTTAAAAGTTCAGATTTTGGCCACTCATCTTTTTCTTTTATTGGCTGCAACATGTAGTTATATGCCTTCATGTATGTGTTCTTTTGGTACCAATAGCACACATAAGTTTCCATATTTTTCCTTTTGTAAAACACACATGCTATAGCATGCACGCATGGTAATCCAGTCAAATCCTACTTTCTGCAACTACAAATTCTCTTCGGTAGTTCCACTGTCCAAGAGTCACCAAACCATCTTTTAACCTCAAACTTATCTTCACCATTACATTGTGCAATAAATTCATGTGCCTTTTTCTTCTTATTTTCTAATATTTTTTGCACTGTAGGACATATTTCTCCATTTACCTTATGATTTTATCTCTTTGAGTTGGCAATCTTTTGTATATTATCATTCTTATAATCTCCAACATCATGATCACAGGCTTATTCCTAGCCTTTATAATTGATTTGTTGAAGCTTTCGCAAAAAATATTTAGTAAAATGTCACATTTTGGCCAAGTATTGAAGTGTGACCTTGTCCATTGCTTGGGAGGTCTCTCCATCACCCACTTATATGCATCATGATGAGTGGCTTTTAATTGCTCCATTATCCCTTCAAAATCAACCACTCTAGTTGGTGTAGCAACTATCCATATAAAATACTTTAATTGCATCCCCTTATGTTTCGTTTTAAAGTTGTTGTACATATGTCTCATACAAAATCGGTGTTCAACGTGGGGTAACAAATCCTCCAAGGCCCTAATCAATCCCTTTTGCCTATCAGAAATTATAGTCCACACATAACTGTTCTTAATGTCCAAGTCATCAATCAATAGTGTAATGAACCAATCCCATGTTTTCATAGTTTCACTCAAAACTATATCATAAGCAATGGGGGTACATGTTGCTGTTCCCGTCTATACCAACTGTTGTAAGTAACACCCCACCCCTTTATGTATTGAGATGAGTCCCATCCAACCCGATGATAGGTCTACACCCTTCTTTAAAACCTTTCTTTAGAGCTCCCCAATAAATATAGATCCTCTTAAATGTACATTCTCCAGAATTCTATGCTTGCACTTAATTTTCATTGTGGTGTTCAAATTTGTTCTCTTGATTTTGTCACAGTAATTCCGAAGTCTTGTATATTGCTGACATTCGGTGCCATTTATAAGTTTGCCAACATGTTTTTTGGCTCTGTACATCTTAGATATTGTTAGTAGTGTTCGGTTTTCAATTTGCATGAGCTCTTGCATTGAATTCACAGCTCATTCCGAGTTACTCCTTATGTGATTCTGATATTTCAAAGCCAAAAATTTTGATGTGCAATGCTTTGAACTAGGTTCTCTAGTACAAGTAAGGTGCCCTTTAATAGCCTTAACCTGAAATGTATTGTCTATATTTCACATAAATGATGCATATATGACCCATTCACACTTGCATGTAACCTTGAATCTTGTTGCTGCAGTTCTTATAAAATGTTAATCGTCTACCTTACTTATTTGAATGCTTTCTTACAGCATATCTGAATTCCGCAACATCTTTCAAATTCATGCCTATTTCAAATTCAAAATAAGAGTTATCTGCATCATTTTGATAAACTTAAAAATCAGGCAATTTGGATATTCCCTTTTTATTTTTGCATCCATGCATTGTGGTTGTCGATTGTTTCATGTCAACGATTCCACTATTACTTAGCTAAATTGTTGTCTACCTCAGGTATTTGAACATCTACAATATTAGCCCGCTCAATTTCTTTGTCTACATTATCATCGAATAGTTGGTCATCAAATCCAAAATCAGTCTCTTCAAATTCATCGTCACACTCATAATCATTGTCAACATCATCACATTCTTCTTCACTACTTGATGTTATTGTGTTATTATCAAAGTCCACCATATCATTCGCATTTGATTCACGAGCACCCCTGTCACTTTCTTCAACATTTGTTGTAAACTCTTCAGCCAATTCCACATCTTGTTCACTAGCTTGGTCACCAAATAAAAAATAGGTAGAAGTAGCTTGACTTTCCATAGTTGATAATGGATCAACATTCTCAATGAGCACACTCACAACTCTATTCTCATACGTAAACCTCACTAAATTTTGAGCATGATTTTTGATAGTACTAACTACTGAGCTAAAGAAGATGTTTGATTATTATCTGGCAATAAATGTATATAAATATAATTAAATGATAATTGATGTATAAATAATGTTAATAAATAATTAATTTTCATATGCATTGTTATTAAATAATTTTAATTAAATTGTTAACAAATGTAATATAATAAGTTTTGAAAAATATAAACAATTGCGGTTCAATACTTTCAAGTTCCAAACATCTATTATTAATTACTATACTCAATATAATCTCCACTATTGAAAAATATAATATATTGAATCAATTCAATAATGAACAAATGCATGACTTAATACAGCTCACTTATGTTATTACACACGATACTGTTAAAAAAATAATTATAACTCATTTGAATTACAAGAACTTACTAAAATTATTGATTATTTTATCATTGGACAATTATTGGCAAGAACTTATTAAAATTATTGATTATTTTATCATAGAACAATTATTGACAATAACATATTTATAACAAAAATATAGATAATATTTATTAAAAAAAAAAAGATTATAACTCATTTCAATTATTTTTTCTATTTTTTTAACATAAACCTATATATGATGAGTAGAATCAAAGTATTATGATGTGATTTTTTTTTTTGATAATTGGTTTAATAATAATTTAAATGGATATAGTATTGATAAGAACATGTTAATCGAATTGACTATTTATAATTAAAGTATAGTATCTTTTTAATTGAATTTTATCATAAAAATAGTAAAATATAATTCGTACAAATCGTAAGAATAATATTTAATCGTAAGATTTGAATCGGTCGGTCAAGCTCAAGTTGTTTCAATCCGTAACCTTTATTCAAGTGTTTAAATTGATTAAGCTCAACTATTGGCAATGCCGTATTAATCAAATTAACTATTTATAAGTTAAGTAATATCTTTTTAATTGAATTTATTTATAAAAAAAATTATAAAAATTGTACGAATCGTAGATAATGTTGAATCAAATCGTAAAAAATAATAAAATTTAGAATATTTTTTTAATTTTTAATTTAAAGTTAAGCTCAAGTAAGCGCATTCAAGTTTCAATTTACTTTTTTTTGTCTTTTTTTTTAAATTGTTGTAATTTATTATTAACAAAAAATAAAAATAAAAATAAAAATTCGGTTTGGACCTGGACCCGGACCTGGAGTAAACGAGTGGACCGGACCCGGACCCACCTCACCACGGGTCAGTATCGGGTCCCCTAAAAGTTGGACCCGGACCCAACCCGACTGGTGGCCGTGTCTAGATTGCTTGTATACTCCACTATTTGACGAGTAGTTTTGGATAGGAGTTGGTTTGGTAGGGCAACCCTACAAACTCCTTGTACCATTACAGTTAGGGCATCTCCAATAGAGTCTCCAAATTGGGTCTCCAAATTCTATTTTGGAGACCCAAATGGAGACCCGGTAAAATTTTACGGTCTCTAAAAAAAAAAACAATCCACAATGGGAAGCTCTATAATTTTGAGTCTCTAAATCATGTTACGGATTATTTTATGGAGTAATTTGTTTATGACTCAAATTTTATTCATATACGAGATTGTAGACGGTTAAATTTTATTTGAACAATCTTAATTATTTTTAATACACATTTTGATCGAAAAAATGAAAATTTCTGAAAAGATATGAAATATTGAACCACGGTCCCTTGAACTTCCTTCAAGTTCTTCCATTACTGCTAAAAAATAATTAAATAGTAAGTTATTAAACTTAATATAAAAGAATTAAATTTATTAAACCTAAAAACAAAATAAATTAATTACTCAAAAGAAAAATTAAATATTTTTTGAGTAACTAATTAAATACTTAATAATTATAAGATTTGTAAATCTCCACTAATTGTGCACCGCCTTTAACCTCCACACGTTTATTTTCCTTTTTTTTTTTTTGTTTTTTTTTTCTTTTCTCTCTTCTAAACCTAACGCCTCGCCTCTTCTTCCCCCAATTTTTTCACTATGTTCTTACGCAGCGTAACAGAGAGAGAATAAAAAAATTTGTGCTCCTAATTTCTTCAAGAATTGAAGTAAAACCTAACCCCCTACTTCTAATTTATTCATTCTCTAATCCATAAACCCAATCAAGTTTTCAATTTCTACAAGTATTGAAGAGAAAAACAGAAAGAAAAAAAAAACCCACATTCTGAAAATTTAGAAGTGATGAAGAAGATGAAGAACAATTAGAGGTATTTATGTTTTTTTCATTATTTTTTCTTACCGATGAAAACCAACAGTCATATTTCCAAATCATTCAAATTTTAATTTTTATTTAAGAAAATTGAATTCAAAATTTAAATTCAAGAAATTTTGTTTTGTTTGAAGTTGGGTCCCATTAAATCAAAGTCTCCAAATCAATACATAAATTTAGAACCAAGTTTGCATATTTTGCAAAAATCTGAAAATTTAGAGCCCCTTAAATTTCTTATTGGTATTGGATTTTGTTGCAGAATTTCTATATTATGCAGCCCAATGGAGTTTAGAGACTCCATTGAAAATGGCCTTACTACATACTTGTAATCATGAAATTCATTACCATTGTTCACCAAAATTTTTGTTATACCGAAAATTTGGTACATTATGAATACTAATGGTAATTACGTACCAATATAGGTGGAGTACAATCTGAGTCAAAATTAAATATTATTTTTCAAAGTAATTCAAGACATAAATATTCTTAATATATGTTATTATCTTATCTAGAGATAAAATATTTTTAAAATAAAATTATAACGTAAAAGCTCTTGAAATAAATTATATTATCATTAACAAAAGTATTCAAATTCTTTTGATATACCTAAAAAGTATAAATTGTTTTAATTATCAATAGCTACTTGAGACTTTCCATACTATCTTCACTCTATATTATTTTGTATATTGACAATATTTCTGGTAGTAGAGAAAATTCATTGTAAACATATTGAGTACCGTTAGGGCTGTGCGTTGGTTGGTTTGGTTAAAAACCAGCTATAAAACCAACCCAACCCATCCAACCAACTTTGGTAAATATTGGAAACCGTTATCGACCCAATTTACATGGGTTGGGTGATGGTTGGAAACCAAGTTAATGGGTTGGTTGGTGGTTTGGTTGATGGGTCATCCATCTAAATATTTTTTAATTTTTTTAATATTTTATCTATATATAATATAAAAAGAGGATCTATGCCCTCAATGATTGACATGTGGCAAATGTTGATGTCATTTATCAAAAGGGCATATTACAAATAAGCCCATCAGTGGGAACTTATTCATAAAGAGATCCAGACAATATTCTCCTTTACCAATAAGTCCACACATGGTCCAGATTTATGTAAAGGACTAAAATAACCCCTCTTACTTTAATATGCTCCAACTTCATCCGTAACTTACTTAACTTCAT
>NW_012194957.1:314390-360279 GCF_000504015.1 Erythranthe guttata
CGGTTAGTTGGCCCGTTTCAGCTTTTTTCAACTTTTTTGTAATTTTTTATTTTCTTTTAAATTCGGGTGAACCGCTGGGCCGGCCCGGCGGTTCACGGTTCACCTATTTCTAGAACCGGGCTTGTCCCAAGGTACATGGGCCGGTTCACAGTTTCGGGACAGGTTCACCTGTCAACGGGCCGGTCCGGGTCGATCGTCAACGGGCCGGTTCCGGGCAGAAAACTGGCCCATGGCCGTGTCTACTAGGAGGGGATGTATTTTTTTTTCTGTTTTAATTTTAAGAAAAGAAAGTTTTTATGGATCGTTGTACATTTCAATTTGAATTAGGGATTCCGTGTACAACTCTAAGTGGATCTAAGCGCCCTGGAACTGTTTTGCGACTTCACAAGAAACCAACATCTGTCTTTTCTGGAAATCATAGGGGCTTTCTTCTCTAAACCTTTAAAAATGGGGCTAAACTGAAGAACCTATCTCTTTATAGAAGCACTGGAACTTGAGTGCCGAACTGAACTACTGTTTTTTCTTCGAGTGCCGGCTTTCTTAGGTGACGCCTACCCGCTACCTCTTATCGCTGCCTATCCCGTTTCATCATTAGTTTCCTTCTCGCCACACCACTTGCTGAAGGCACATGGCAGCATTTAATGCACGTACAATCATCTCACAAGGTACAGGGAATATTCTCTACTTTTTACCTGTGCAGTCGTTCTCACTGGCTATTGAAATGACAGATTAAACTCTATTGGAGGTAATTTAAAATTCGTAATATTTACGGTGATTAGAATGTTAAACTGGAATGAAGGAAATGTTGGCGTCCATTTTTACCTATAAATATGGGCGGTGCCCGCTGGAGAAGGTAGGCTCTCGAAAAGCAATAGAACATTATTCACAAAAAAAGACTTTACAATCAAGAATAATTTAATGTATTCAATTCCAATACTTTAGAAAAGATCACTGACTTGGCCGATGGAGTCCTAACTCCGGCCTATATACGGATTTTTCGCTTTTGAACATTATATAATCAAGGCTCAGTCCAACCGCGAAGCCCACCTTGATGATGAAGACTCAGCCTAATAAAAATACTATCATGAATCAGGACTAAATGAATCAGGAATGATGAATATCCTTCAATCTAATTTCGAGAGAGAAAAGGTAAAAAGAAAAAAAAATGTCTCCTTAAATTACTTGAAAACTTGTATTTTCTAACCCAAAAAAAATGAGTTCTCATAAACTATTATCACTAAATTATTCAATTGGTAGAGTGTTTTATAGTAATGGTTGAAAATATTTGGTTGATTCGTTAATATAAACAAGCATAGTTATTAAGTAATTTGGTGAGAAATTATGGCCGAGGATAACATTAAAACTTTTAACTTTTAAGGTGATACTTTGCACCACAGAGATAAAAATATTTGAACCTTGAAAAATACCGTAATAGACTACACGTGATATTGGTTTTCTTTTTTCTCTTTAAGTGAATGAGAGTATTTTTATCTTCTTAGAGTTATTCTTTTTTCATGGTGTAATGTATAAATTAAGCATTTAACATGCATCAACCATTCAACCATTTTATGATCATAAGATAAGTTACAAATTATAGTTTCTCATATATAAAGAACACTACCAATTTACTTTTACCAGTTTCAGTAAAGATGAATAATATGGTGCTATAAGTTTTGTAAGACGAATATCCTTTTTTTTTTTTTTTGCTACAAGTCTCAATGAGATAGTTTTACTTTATAGCTTCGAAATTGGGTTGATTAGGTCGAGAGAAATAAAAAGTTTAATATGACAATTTGCATCTTGATAGAATTACAACTAAAAATATGAAATTTGCCGGCGTAATCCCATTTTGCACCCTTGAAATGGCGTTTTTTTGGCACCTTGCACCCTCAAAATACAATAAATCATTCACAATGCACCATTAATTGAATAATAAAAGATAATTCATTTTTTATTGGTTTTCTTTTTCCTGGTTGCAAAACAACAAATTAAGTTGTTATCTCCTTCAACATCCAACCTAATTTCGAGCGCACAAAGTGCGAAAAAATAAAAATCACCCGGGATAATTGAAAAAAATATATATTTTCTTAGAAAATAAAATCAAATAAACTTTTTATCATTAAATTATTTGATTGATAGATCTTTTATTGTAATTGGTGAAAATATTAGATAAATATTTGGAAGAAAATTTGTTTTTCAGATAACTTGATAAAGAAATAGCTGAAGGATTTTTTTTTCGTAAAATATTTTTTTGTGATAAAAAATCTAATTTTAAATACCACTAAAAATATTGATTACCTTTATTAGCTTTCAAAACTCATGTGGGGTGCATTATGCCTGATATATTGTGTTTCGAGGGTGCAACGTGCTATTAATTTGTTTTGTGAGTGCAAAGTAATAAAATTGTATATTTCAAGGGTGTAAAGTGGAATTAAGCCAAATTTGCCTTGTTAACTTTAAAAAATATTTGGGGTGCATTCTAAATGATTTATTATATTTCAATGGTGCAAAGTGCTATTAAATTTTTTCGAGGGTGAAAATGCCAAAAGTACTATTTTTAAGGGGTGCAGAAGTGGAATTAAGCGCTACTAATATACATCGAGTGTAATGATTTTGTAATGATTGAAATATATATTCGATGATTATTTGCTAAGTGTTGCCATATTTGAATGTAATCACTTCCGATTTTATATAATTGTTGTTTAGATGCAAGTAATATATAGGGCATATTACAAATAAGCCCATCAGTGAGTACTTATTTATAAAGAGATCCAGACAATAATCTCTTTTACCAATAAGTCCACACATGGTCCTGATTTTTGTAAAGGACTAAAATAACCCCTCTTACTTTAATATGCTCCAATTTCATCCTTAACTTAATTTAACTTCAATTTGACCCCGAATTTCACAAATTATTCAATTTTGACCCAAAACTTTTTTTTTTCACAAATTGTTTTTTTCAAAAACTTTTTTTTTCCCGCCGGATTCCGGCGTTGACTTTTTTAATTTTTTTTTTCTTTCTTCCGGATTTTTTTTCCGGATTCCGCCGTTGACCGGCGGTCAACGCCGGTCTCCGGCGTTGACTTTTTATTTTTTATTTTTTATTTTTTATTTTTATTTTTATTTTTTCTGTAACTTTTTTTTTCCGTTTAAACAGCAATATTGCTGTGAATGACAGTAATATTAACTATATTACTGTTAAACACAGTAAAATTAACTAAACTATAGTTTAACACAGTGATATTGCTATATTAATCTCTAGCACATTAATATTTACACAACAAAACTCATTATTATTGTGTAATAAAGTAATATTACTATGTTGTCGGTTCAACAAATGTAAACATAATAAAAAAAACCAAAAGAATTAATATTACTGTGAGTGACAGTAATATTACTATAGCAACAGTAATATTACTATAGCAACAGTAATATTACAATAGTAGACAGTAATATTATTACGTTACTCCGTGAATAACTCAAACAAACAAAAAATCCAAACAAAATAATAATATTGATGTGGTTGACATGCATGAATATTACTATAACAACAGTAATATTACCGTCAACCACAGTAATATTATTGTGTTTACAGTAATATTACAATAATAGACAGTAATATTAATACGTTACTCCGTGAATAACTCAAACAAAACAAAAACCCCAAAAAAATAATAATATTGATGTTGTTGACAGTAATATTATTGCGTTTACAGTTATTTTACTGTCAACGACAGCAATATAATTACGTTGACTTGTCAATAAATCAAACAAAATAAAAAAATAATAATAATAAATAAAAAATAATAATATTGCATTAATTTACTGTCAACGGCAGCACAATTACATAAATGTAATGTCAACGGCAGTACAATTACGTTAATTAACTATCATTGACAGTATAATTACGTTAATTTACTATCAGTGACAACACAATTACGGTCAACGTTTAGCGGCGGACGTGGAAAAACAAAACAAACCAAACAAAAAAAAAACTTAAAAAAACACTAAAAAAAGTCAACGCCGAAGACCGCCGGAAACCGGCGAAAAAAATCCGGAACAAAAGAAAAGAAAAAAAAGAAAAAAGCAAAAAAAGAAAAAAAAAAAAAAGTCAACGCTGGAAACCGGCGAAAAAATCCAGAACAAAGAAAAAAAAGAAAAAAAATTGAAAAGTCAACGCCGGAGACCGGCGGCAAAAAAAATTTTTTTGAATTTTTTTTTTTTGAAAAAAAAAGTTTTGGGTCAAAATTGAGAAATTTGTGAAATTTGGGGTCAAATTGAGATTAAATTAAGTTAAGGATGAAATTGGAGCATATTAAATTATGCTCTAAAAAAAAGTCAAAATTGAATTTTTGTGGTCAAAATTGGATTTTTGTGGACAAAATTGATAAATTGGGGTTACAATTAAGAATTGGGTATAAATGGTTGAGGGTGATATTGGGATATACATGAATGTTTCCTTTAGTTATAATAAATATAAAGGGATGGGCTTATTGGTGAAAGAGATATGTCCCCTAAACCTAGAATAATAAACATGCTTGGTTGGGGACTTTTGCATAAAAATCCCTAATATATAATAGACTTATATGTATTTTAACATGTTATTTATAGTTAAACTTGGAATATATCATAATAATCATCGAATTTAAAGGAGCTTTTTGATGTAACTCCCTCGAACATTTCATTAATAGGAAAATGCCCTAACCATAATTCACTCTTTGAGATAGGCCCATACTCCTTTCAAGGAGAGAGGAGTGAAAGGTCGAGATGGAAGGTTGATCGGAAATAGGCGGCGGCCATGAAGAGGTCACAGAGGTAGCCGCAGAGGGTAACGGCGGAGCGGGTGGTGCGCTCTAGGACGTATCACTTGCTGCAAACGAGGGCGGTGGAGTTGCGGCCGCGGACGTCAAGCACGGCGGCGATTTTGTTTTTTTTCTCGCGAAATTTGGATTAAACTAGACGCTACTCAATTATTTTGTTAGCATAGTCGATTAAGAAATTGACTATGCAAACAACATAGTCGATTAGCGTCCAGTTTAATCCAAATTTCACGAAAAAACACAAGGTAAATTAAAACTTGCGAAAAAACATATGGAGGAGTTTTCTCAAATTATATTTTTGAAGGGGTTTCCTCACATTATTTTTTTAAGAGGGTTCTACCTTACATGATTTTTTCGAGTTCGGGAATCGCTCTAATTTTCCCGAGTTTAATATATTCTTCTTCCCCTGATTTGCAGTTACATTTAATATCTCCGATGACCAAAGTCAAATATTTTTCTTTTAAATACATTACCCTAAATCATTCAACATATATAGGGGTGGAAATCGGACGGATCGGATCGGATTTGGGTGTTTCGGAAAATTTCCGATTTTTTTCGGAAGTCCAAAATGCCTTCCAATTCCGATTCCGATTTTTTCGGAATTCAAAAATTGATTCCGATTCCGATTTTTTCGGAATTTTCAGAAAATCGGAATTTTTCGGAATTTTTTCGGAATTTTCCCAAAAAAAAAAAAAAAAAAAAGGGGAAAACTATAATATATATTATAGTTTTGTGATCCAGCATAATCTGGTGCTCCATAATGTCACCATACGAAGAGAAGTACTCCCTCAAAAAAAATATTAGTAATATACTAATATATATTACTAGTAATTAGTACAGACTACGGATAGATAGACATATAGTATATATTATATATAGTAATAAATATTAATAATAATTGGAAAAATCGGAATAAATCGGATATAATCGGAATAATTTTGGATCGGAAATCGGAAATTCCGAAATTCTGTTATGTATTTCCGATTCCGATCCGATTCTTTTCGGAATTTTTTGGAAAGCGGAATTTCGGAATTCGGATTTGAAAAAGTCGTTCCAAAATCGGAATATTTCGGATCGGATTCGGCGGAAATCGGAATTTTCGTTCCAATTTCCACCCCTAAACATATATATTGGTTGATTGTCTCATACTTAATACTAATACTTATATGATTTGTTGTATGTTCATAATTTATAAAATATTTACTTATTGAGGGTATATTACTTAACAATAAAAATGTGGTCTAACGCAATTCATCACAACATACATTTCATTTCATTATGCTATATGTACACAAAAAATAAGTAGAGTAAGCATCTACCACTCGTGTATTAAGCTTTAATTTGACACCACGTGCCGGGGTTATAACGGAAACCCTATTACGAGATTTTGAGTTGACCGAAATGTTAGTAGTATCAGTGTCAATATCAATATTAGTATAATTATTAGTATTATCCCTTGGCCCGACAAGTATTTGATGGAGGAATATAAATCATGGTGACTCAACGGTCCGTTAAGGTAGCGGACATGGACCTCATGCCCACAAGGAACCAACCTCATTGGAGTTGAAATTCCCACACTGCGGCTGCCAGAATTCGATCCTAGGACCTTGTACCAACTTACCACCTCCGGCCAGTTGAGCTGCACCCATACGGGCTAGAATTAATATTAGTATTAGTATTAGTATTAGTATTAACATTCGCATATTAATATAAGGATTAGTAATATTAGTATTGGTATTAGTATTAGAGCAACTCCAGTGCATAAATTAAATATTGTATTAAATAGTAATACAACATTACTATTACCTATTACCTTGCCCAAACCCAACGTTTTCCTATTACCGTTGCTGACGGACGACCAAAGTTGGAAACTGCTTCGTCAGACGGCATTTACTAGTGAGGACAAGTGCAGCCGGGAACTTGAAAAAATTGGGAAGAAGATTGCCAGAAACTGCGAAGAACTCCCTGCGGCAATTTTACAGGTTGGAGAGAACCTGCGCAGAAAATCTTTTCAAGAATGGAAGACATTATCGGAAAATGAAGATCCACTCGTCATCACAAGAGATGGCAATACACCCCTCTCAAAGGCACTATATTTCAGTAACATAATGTTGCCTCAGTATCTTAAGCTATGCTTTCTTTATATGGCCGTGTTCCCAAAACATTACGCGATTTTTCGATCCAAGCTCATCAAAATATGGGTTGCTGAGGGCTTTCTCGATCGACATGTTAGAAGTTCAAATGCAGAAGAAACTGCTGGAGAATATTTGGATCTACTTGCTAGCCGAAGTGTTGTTTTGAGCGAAAAACAAACGTCTATAGATATTGAGAAAACTAAGAAGTGTAGACTACATTTCACCTTTCAAAGTCCCTGTGTTAACGAAGCTAAAAATAAAAAGTTTTTCCATATCCTCAAAAAGTACGCCGATTGTACTCCAGAGAACTTGACAAGTCAGGAGCGTCTCTGCGTGCACAATAACGTGGTTCTTGCTTTCACACAAGTGCATGAATGGATGGAATCAGTTCCGGATGCACAATCTCTACTTTGTTTTGGTCCAAAACAATCATATCCAATAGTATTTCCTTTGCATTTTAGTTTGCTCAAGATATTAGATGCACTTGCAATTCGCTTCTACGAGGTTCCACATCAACTACTTGCATTAGTTCACTTGACGTACCTTGCCATCACCTGTGATGGAGAACTTCCCAAATCTATATCAAGACTTTCGAACCTTGAGGTCTTGAATTTTTGCCAGCATCATAACATAAAATTGTCGAATGGTCTGGTATTTTTGTCTGTAGAGATTTGGCACATGCATAAACTGAAGCAACTTTATTGCATGGGCTTTGACGTACCACCTCCTCCTCCTCCGGATGATTCTCATCTTGAGAATTTTTTAACACTATCAGCTGTGAGTGCACACAGTTGTACCATGGAAGTGCTTTCAAGAATCCCCAACCTACAGAGAATAGGTGTTCGGATTGAGTCAGCACACGACTCAATGGAAACATTCAGTTTTTCCGGTCATTTTTCCTCTATCTATGAGGAACTTGAGTCGGTCAAATGCGTCATTGTAAATCCAAATCTGAGGTCTCAGGTTGTTCATTGCTTTCCATTATTTCCGGTTTACATTAAAAAGATATGTCTGAGTGGATGTGGATTTCCGTGGAAGAAAATGGAAGTGATTGCACTATTACCGACCCTTAGAGTTCTCAAACTGCGATGGTATGCCTTTTGCGGCTCTGTGTGGAAAACGAATGACCCACAGTTCCCCGGGCTTGACTATGTGCTACTGGAAGACTTGGATATAGTGCACTGGGAATCCGTCGGTGAACAATTCCCATGTTTGAGCCATGTGATTATTAGACATTGCTACAAATTGGAAAACATCCCGGATCAATTGGAGTCCGTCACTCTAGTCGAGGTGGATGATTGCAGCCCATCCTTTGTGAAGAAGATGCGCGAGTGGCGATCCGTTGATGGTGATGAAGCTAAAATCCATTCTTCAAGTACTGATCTATAAAGGTAATCAATGGTCGTAAATTTCTATTTAAATGCATGTACACCGAGAAGATGTTCATCGGTCATTTCTTCGTATCATGTGTTTGGCACAAATTTTCTGCTTTTGTGAAACTTATTTTTGTGAGTATTGTTTCCTATTTGTGATTTTTGAATGAATTTTTTGGGGTTTTTAATATGCGGAAGTGTGGTGTTAAGAAAGAACACCAAGAATTGGTGTAGAGATTTTTATGATGTGAAGAACAATGGTATTACTTAAGAACAAGAGAGGTTTTTAGTGCTGGAAATTTTTAGTTTTTAGTTGTTATTATTGCTTTCTTGCTTACTTACAAATCTCATCTTGGGTACAATTTATAGGGTAGGAATGGATACAAAGAGACACTCCATTCCAAGTCCCAAGTTCTTAGGAAATGTAAAAGACTTAACAAATTACAAGAAACCTTCTTGACTTCTACAAGTCAAGTCTTCATCTTTGAATGATGTTCCAACTTCATTATTGAAAATATGAATTACTATTTTCAACACCCCCTCTTAATTCATAATTTTCAGCTTCTTCTTGAACTTTTCAAACTTCTCGATTGTCACGGCTTTGGTAAGAAAATCAGCAGCTTGATCATTGGTATTAACAAATCTCATTGAGATTTCTTCTTCTTCAACAAGATCACGTATGAAGTGATGTCGAAGCTCGATATGCTTGGACCTTGCATGAAAGACTGGATTTTTAGTCATTGCAATTGTAGACATGTTATCACAAAAGATAGTCGTAGCATGCACTTGCTTTTCTTGCAAATCCGAAAGAATTCTCCTAAGCCACACGGCTTCACAAGCGGCATCCGCCGCGGCAATATACTCGGCTTCGCTTGAAGATAAAGCAACCGTCTTTTGCTTCTTTGAACTCCATGCAATCACCTTCGAACCAAGAGAGAAAACATAGCCCGAAGTGCTTTTTCGATCATCCAAACAACCTGCCCAATCACTATCCGTGAAACCGATCAAGGCATTATTTTCTTCCTTTTCGTACTTCAACCCTTGCTTCTTTGTTCCTTGAAGGTATCGAAGGATCCTCTTTGCCGCTGCAAAATGAAGCTTGCTTGGCTCACTCATGTACCGCGAAACATAGCTAACAGAGTGCACTATGTCGGGTCTTGTGTTTGTGAGATAGATAAGCGAACCAACAAGACTTCGATATATTTTTGAATCAATTTTTTCAGCGCCATCGTCTTGTCGCAACTTCTCATTCACCGCCAAAGGTGTTGCCACGGGTTTGCAATTTTCCATCTTGAACTTTTTTAACAAATCACCAACGTATTTTTCTTGAGAGATAAAAATCTCTCCCTCGGATTGTTTTACTTGAATTCCAAGAAAATATTTCATGAGTCCCAAATAGGACATCTCAAATTCTTGCATCATATTTTTCTTGAATTCCTTCACCATTTTCATGTTAGTACCAAGATAAATAAGATCATCAACGTAAAGACAAATGATCAAAAAATCTTGAGTACCTTCCTTTTTTACATAGAGTGAGGGCTCACTTGGACTTTTTTGAAATCCATTCTTGCAAAAATAGCCATCGATTTTGCTATTCCAAGCTCGTGGTGCTTGTTTTAATCCGTAGAGAGCTTTCTTCAAACGATAGACTTTTTCCTCCTTCTCGGCAACTTCAAAGCCTTGAGGTTGATGAACATAGACTTCTTCTTTAAGCTCTCCATTAAGGAATGCGGATTTGACATCCAATTGATAGACATTCAGCCCCAATTGAGCTCCGATTGCAAGAACACACCGAATTGTCTCCATTCGTGCTACCGGTGCAAAAGTCTCATTGAAGTCTATCCCGGGCTGCTGCGAATACCCTTTTGCAACTAATCTCGCCTTGTGTTTTTGGATAGAACCGTCTTCATTGAGTTTGGTTTTGAACACCCACTTTAAGCCGTTCACATTTTTGCCTTGTGGCAAATCCACAAGCTCCCAAGTTTTATTTTTTTAATTGTTTCAATTTCGGCTTCCATGGCTTTTCTCCAAACTTCTTCTTTTGATGCTTCTTCAAAATTCTGAGGTTCACAACCAAAGAAAGCAATATCACATTGCTCATAAATATCTTTTAATGATCGTACCTTTCTTGGAGGATATTCGGAATCCGAACTCGAAGAACTTGAGGAACTTCTTTCAGGTGTTCTTTGAGGTGTTCCTTGAGGACTTGTTAATGGAGTTTCATTTCCATTTTGCTGCTGCCCTTACGGTACAAAAGATGACTCCAAGGAATCATTTGACACCAAGTTTGGTGAAGAATTGTCCTCTTTATTCCATTTGGCCATTTCGTCAAAAATCACATCTCTTGACACGATGAGTTTTTTAGTTTCGGGGTTATAAAGACGATAACCCTTTGACTCATCGCTGTAGCCAACAAGAATTAATTTTTCACCTTTTTCATCGTATTTGTCTCGGTTTGGAGTTGAGATATGAGAGTAGGCAATGCAGCCAAAAACTCTCAAGTGATCCACCGTTGGCTTCTTTTCATGCCAAGCTTCGTACGGTGTTTTATCTAGAACCGCCTTTGTCGGGGACCGGTTGAGTATGTAGATAGCCGTGTGAACAGCTTCAGCCCAAAATTGTTTTTGCAAGCTTTTTCCTTGAAGCATACTCCTCGCCATCTCGACAATGGTTCTATTCTTCCTTTCGGCTACACCGTTTTGTTGTGGACTTCTACGAACGGTGAGTTGTCTTTGAATCCCGTTTTTCTTGCAATACTCCATGAATGGTGTGTAGAGAAACTCACCACCATGATCCGTTCGTAAAGACTTGATTTTTAATCCACTTTGATTTTCAACAAGAGCTTTGAATTGCAGAAAAATGGAAAAAGCTTCCGATTTTTCACTCAAAAAATATACGAAAAGGTGCCAGAACTGCCAATGCACCTTTTCATGAAAAATACAACCATTCGTGACCAATGCAACTTGTCGCATATTAATGCCTCACCAATGTCCAATGCACGAAATTTTGGTGAAAGAAGACTGAATCGAAGAATAATGATGAGGTTTTATATTATTTTCGATTCATAAATATTATTTAATATTTTTTTGTGGTTCCATTGTAGGTGCAAATTTACAGCACACCTATTCCAACTTCGAGGCTTATTTTGATCATGATCCAGTCCGAATCTCAGAAAATGTAAAAGATAAAAGTTGTATAAAATTTTGTTGTCTATTCGGATCATATTGAATCAACAAAATCGGACTTCAGACGGAAGAGATATGATTAAATCATTCAGCATTGCCATAATATTGACACGATTTGGTGCTACCCACAAAATTTGAATTGATGAACATATAATTTATCGGGTACGCTTTTTGATTATAAGATATCTATTTGTGCAATAAATTGATAATGCTATATGATATAATGGTGAATTATTGCATGATAGCTTAATTTTCATATTGGAAAGCATGGTAAACCATATACAATATACATGCTTTAATGAATATTCATTATGTTTGTGTATCTACATTAATGATATAACTAATTTTATCCTAAATACAATAAAGTGATAGCGTATGTGCTAATTATTTGAATACGTTTATCATAAACCGCATGAAAAGTGCTATACTACATGACATTTCTCATGAAAATGCAATATTTATTTACATAAATTGCATATAGTTTTGATACGAGATTAGCTTTCTCCTAATTTTCATTTGATGTGGAACCGTCCAGTTGATTGATTTCCGAATATGTTATATGAAATTCGTGAGTACGTGATCTTATTAACGTTTTTATTATTGTCTATGAACGATTAGACTTGTCTCGTATATTAAGTATGAGTTACTTAGTAAGAGGAATATTAGTATACATATTATTATTTGCGTAAGCCATACTAATTCATTAGAATTGTGTTATTGCATGGACAAGCATTGATTACGTGCTTGAGAATTTATATCAATTCATTATGTTGGACATGAATTAATTTATGCCATGAAATATTACGTCCAAACTTGATGGTATTATATAATCGTGTGTACACTATGTATATGTTGATATAGTATGCTTGATCTATTGTTTCTTTCTATGATCAATTAGTATGAAAGTCGTGGTCACATATCAAATAATATGTTTATTATAATATTGATGTACATATGTTTTATATATGAATCATACTACATTGCAATTAAAAGCATGATTGAAATGAAATAGAAAGAAAAAGAAGCTCAATTCATGAGAACACATGAGTAGTTCTTGTCTCAAGAACATAAAAGAAGATCGAATCGTTGGTTCGATTTGATTTGATATCACATTTGCAAAATAATGATCTACAATGTGAATGGATGAGATCGGATTTTGATTTTTCTGAGATCCGAAATAGTTGTAAACAACAATGGATGTTTTGTTGAAATAAAATCCGAGCAGTTTACTTAAGAGCTCGTTTTGTAGAATTAAATCGTTGGATTTGGCTGAATTTTGAACAGCATATTTAGGAGATACAATCCTAAATTATGAATGATTAAGATTAGAATTTATATATTCTAACTTTAATGTTGAATAGTGGAGATAAACCACCATTTGAAGAGATTAATATTCTCTTGTTTATTGATAAGATTTAAGTATCTTGACGAATTTTCTCTTTTGAGGAAAAGGAAGAAATCTTACTATCTCATTTGTTGACAAGATTTAAGTATCTTGAGAAGATTTCTCTTTTTGTGATTTCTTGAAATACAATTTTTTTGTAATTAAATCATATTGGTGATCCAATATATTTTTCTAATTAAAGAAGATGTATTTTGTTATACGTTGTATCCTTATTAATAAAATAAAAATAAGGATTTCAAAGCATTTAAATGCTATGTGAATGAAAGTTGGAAAGTGCCAACTTTGACAAATTGAATTAAGAAATGAGAACTAAAACTTTTGGAAAAAGTTTATGGATATCATATTGATAAATTCTAGAATACATACTCTAGAATTTGTGGGGGAAATTAGATATCCCGAGCTAACCACATTAATATTTAGAAATGTGGGGGTCTTTAGGCCCTAACCACATAAATTAGATATGCCAAGCTAACCACATTAATATTTAGAAATGTGGGGATCTTTAGGCCCTAACCACATTAATATTTAGAAATGTGGGGGTGTTTAGGCAAAGGTAAAAAAGTACCTAAGTTAATATATAATGCCTAGTATAGTTAAGTGGATAAAATACTTAAGCATATTCATTGAATATGCAAATAATGATTGTGCATAAGATAGTCATTCTTGATGCAAATTACATTATATTTTTCTTGTAAAATAAGAAAATAAATAAGTTCTAAATAAGAGAACTTATAAATGTCTAAGTGGTAAATCATCAAAGTGATGAAAAACCAAGTTAAAATATGTGTGATTGGTAAATCATCAAAGTGATGAACAACCAAGATACAACAAGAGGACAAATAAAATCAATATGTTTGATTTTGATTTGATTTTATAATTTATGAGTTATAAAATGAACAAAGGACAATTATTGAAATATTGTCTACATTGGAAGAATGTACGTGGAAGTTAGTTTGTCTTCTTCCAAGTAGTAAACCATTAAGGTTTTGATGGACTATTCAAAGGAATGATTAAGGGTGGTCCTATAAAGCTAAATTAGTAGCTATTGAATTTTTTGATTATTTATAACAAGATATTGGAATCCCTTAAGTCCTTCTAAAGTAATATTTGATAAAATTGTGTTATCAAATAATTCTCGTAATAACGAGTTTGACCAGTGTGTTTATATTAAAAGCACATGGAAATATATGTCAATAGACTACATTATAATCATGAGATAATGATCATAATATTATTTTGAACTTTGAGAAAATAGAAAAATAAAAATTAAATGTTTGATGTAAAAGACGAGGGTCTAGACGATGTAATCTTAAAGATTAAATTCACTAAGACAAAGATAGTGTTATTGAAAGTCTCATGTTGAGACACTACTAGAAAACTGATCTAGTTGTCTAAAAACCAAGTCTTTACTTTGCCAAAAATAATGATGAACAATGGTTCAATTACAAATATTTTTGGATAATTTGACAGTATATTTTTTATATGTAATCCCAAAATAAATCATCATTCAATGATATTATAAGGGTTCTTAGGTAATCTAAGTATTGCCTTTAAATGAATTACATTAAAGAAAATATCCAATTGTATTAGCAAAGTACATTGGATATACGAGTCCACTAAGATTATGTATCTTGGAAATCCTCAAAGAAAAATGAATATCTCGATTCATGGTTGAATTCGAATATATAGCTTTAGATAAAGTTAGAAAATAAGTTGGATAAACTTCATAAACCTATTGGAGGATGTTCCATGTTGGACTAAGTCGGTGTCTACAATTATAAATAAATTGTGATAACCAATCAGTTACGTTAAGGGCACAAACGACATGTATAATGGCAAGTATCGACACACTCGTACACATAAGACCATTAGGCAATTGATCTCAAAATAAATAACATAACACTGATTATGTAAATCAATGGTTAATAGCGGATCCGCGACTAAAAGTCAACTAAAGAGATCAAACATATTGCCTGTCTAGGGGAGTGAGATCAAAACCCACAAATTAAGAATTTCTATAGTGGAAACCCAACCATGATGACTGGAGATCCCAAGAACTGGTTCAAAAGGGACAACTAAGTTATGGAAAATTCAGTGATGCACTAAGGAGTATATATTCCTATGGAATTATATATTTCCAACTCATTCCCGTGATAGACATTAATGCTGCCTGCAGAGAGGGTAAAGGATAAGCGAAACCTTTTAATGATTCCAAAACCTTGATAAAATGTGTGGTATTGGTAGGATACCTTTAATAGGACATCACCTATCTAAGTGTAGAAGTATGGGCCGCTTCAAAATGACAAACACTTATGAATCCAAGATGTGTTCCAGGGCAAAAATGGACGCAACCATGAGAACTGATGAAATGTGGGAAAACTATTGTGTGGATATCATTGTCTTGGTTTACACAAACGGCTGGCAGTTCAAGACATCGCGTTCACTAACTAGCCAAGTAAATCCGATGGTATACCGCTAAGGAAGGTTCAAAGCCAGAAGCTACCAATCCCCATTGCAATAGTATCCACTTGAACTATCGATAGAATCCATCGTTTTTCGTTAATTTCATTCATGTGGGGGATTGTTGGGAATTTTATTTTATAAAATAAAATAATTTTTGAATGAAAATTATAAAAAAAAAAGGTTTTTAGGCACCTATTTGATCAAATAGGTGTGACAATATGAAGAGGTGTGGCCACACCTCTTCACTTGTTTAATTTCCTAAGGGTTGTGCTCGTTAATCACAACCATTGGAAACTTATAAATAGAAACTCCACATGTTTGATTACAAGAACATAAAAAATCAATTCAATTCTATAATTTTGTTCTATGGAATTCTTCCTTCTTTAGCCCGGAAATATTCTTCGTAGAATATTTTCTTCCGTATTCGATTCGAGAGTTTGAGACACAAAGTAACGTTCGTTGTACTCGGGATTTTGAGTGCTCATATGCCGAGTTAGCCGTTGTATCTTGGGAGACAATTGCCAAGTAACCGTAAGCACCGTAGCGGGGCAATATTGTCTTAAGGAAAGAGTATTCTCGCATCGGCTAATCTTTTCGTATTTTTCACTAATTAATTTGTTCGACCATTTTACTAAATTCACTACCTGTTTTATATACCGGGAACAACAGATTTGACAAGGAACCGAATCGAGTTCAAACGAACTTTAATCCAGCCGAATAAGAATCGAACTCGAGTATTAGTTTGATTTCTTTTACATATTTTATCATTTTCTCCTAATCGAACTTGAACGAAAATACATGTTCAAGTTTCATCCGTTATGTTAATCCATCTATTTGTTTTTATAAGTCTATTAGCGAATTATGGTTCATACACACACAATAAAATAAAACACTCTTAAGCCAACTATGGATGAACAACTTTTTGTTGAGTTTTGAAAAGACAACAATATAAGGTAGCAGTTATTACATTATGCAGTTTTTGGGCATAAATCCCTCACCAACCATTTTTATTATTCTAGATTCAGGGGCTATATTTATTTCGTCAATAAACTCATTCATTTAATACGTATTATAAATATAAAGGAAAAATTAATGTATGTGAATAAATTACCCCCAACTCTTTGCACCCAATTGTTAATTGTAACCCCAATTTTGACCATAAAAATCCAATTTTGATTTTTTTTTTTAAATTTTTTTTTGTCAGAAATTATTTTTTTGCCGCCGGTTTCCGGCATTGACTTTTTGATTTTTTTTCTGGTCTGTTTTTTCCGCCGCCAGTTTCCGGCATTGACTTTTTCAATTTTTTTTTGATCTGTTTTTTCTGCCGCCGATTTTCGACGTTTACTTTTTTTTTTATTCATTTTTTTACGTCCGCCGCTAAAAGTTGACCGTAATTCTGTTATTAAAAGTAATTATACTGTCACTGACAGTACATTAACGTAATTATACTGTCGTTGACAGTAAATTAGCGTAATATACTTTCGTTGACAGTACATTTATGTAATTGTACTGTCGTTGACAGTACAATTAGAGTCAACGATAATATTATTATTTTTTTGGCTTTTTTTTTTATTTGTTGACAAGTCAACGTAATTATATTACTGTCATTGACAATAAAATAACTGTAAATACAATAGTATTATTCTCAACCACATCAATATTACTATTTTTTTGGTTTTTTGTTTTGTTTGAGTTGTTGACGGAGTAACGTAAATTACTGTCTAATATTGTAATATTAGTGTAAACACAATAATATTACTGTGGTTGACGGTAATATTACTAGAACGGTCAACATATTAATATTACTCTATTACACAATAATAATGTCTTTTGTTGTGTTAATATTACTGTGCTAGAGATTAATATAGCAATATTACTGTGCTAAACTGTGCAGTATAGTTATTTTTACTGTGTTTAACCGCCCGCCACATCATCACCGCGCCACGCATCTGGTCATCAGCGATTTTTTTTTTTCCGTTTTTTTTCCGTTTTTTTTTCTATATCAATTTATTAATCAACTATGAAGCATAGTCGATTAAGAAAATTCTTTAATTTTTTTTTCATTTTTTGTAACTTTTTTTGTTTTTTAATTTTTTTTTCTATATGAAGTATATTAATCGACTATGATGAAGCATAGTCAATTAAGAGTCTGCTACTAAAAATAACAAATCAAAAATGCAAAAAAAATGCAAAAATCAACTATATTTTACAAAAACAAAAAAATATAAGAACATTATAATTGATTTATACAATTGGAATCAATAAACAAAAAATCAAAAGAAAAAAAATTCAATTGGAGTCGATCAACCTTAATCGACTACTAGAGCACAGTCGATTAAGAATCTGCTAATAAAAATAACAAATCACAACTACAAAAAAATGCAAAATCAACTACATTTTACAAAAACAAAAAATATACCAACATTATAATTGATTTATAGAATTGGAATCAATAAACAAAAAATCCAAAAAAAAATTAAAAAAACTTGAGTTTATCAACCTTAATCGACTACCAGAGCATAGCCGATTAGCTTAATTGACTATTGAACAAGTACATAGTCGATTAAGATTCTAACCTGCGCGAATCTCTCTACACGAGCCGTCCTCCGCCCGATCCACAAAAAAACCCTAAATCTGCCTCCCCATTGTCACCACACCCACCGCCACACCAGACCATTTTAACCAATCCTTAACAAGGATAAAATAAATAATTCATACAAAAAAACACAAATTAGCATTTCAATGTCCAAAAAAAAAAAAAAAATTTGAAATGATTCAAGGTATTGACAAGTGACAACCAACTGCGTTCTCGACGACGAGGGCTAGTCATCAGCTTCAACGTCGTCGGTGGAAACCACCGCCGCCAACTACAGATCCGTCACCATCATTCACGCGGCGGGGGGAGGCGGCGACAAACACTCTTCCACCACCACCACCGTCGGTCGACGTCTTGCTTTTCCTTCAAATTTCAGTCGATAAGAGAAGAGAGAAGAGAGAAGATGAGAAGATGAGAAAAGGAGAAGAAAGAACGACAACTGAAATGGGTTAGAGTTTTGAAACGTAAAAAAGAAATTTAATATTAATAAGGGTGATTTGGGAACTATTAAAATAACATTGGGGTGGGATATTAGATAAGGGGGTTTTCTCTAATTATTTTTGGGAGGAGGTGCTTCCTTAACTCACTTTCCTAGATGAGGGGGTTCTTGCTAATTATCCCAATTAAGGGAAAATTTGAAAAACACCCCCATTTTATTTTCTATTTCTTCATTGTAGCAATTTATACACAATTAAAAAATTATTTTTTTCTCTTCATAATATTGAAGATTACGAAGAAAAAAAATATTTTTTTAATTCAATTTCCATATTTTTAAATATTGGTTTTTTGATTTTATCTGTTGTTAATACTGTAGTAGACTATAGTATACTACTGTCTATTGTAGCATACTACGTGGTACAATAGTATACTTGTGCTATAGCATACTACGGTGTACTATAATTTACTACGGTCTACTGTTCTAAACCCTATCCGCAAAACAACTCTCAGCCGTCGCCAAACCCTAGCCTCCAACAACTCGCAGCCGCCGCCAACTTCTATCCACTAAACCCTAGCCGCCAACTAAAACCCTAGCACCATCAAAAGAGGCCTAGCTTGATGCAACCACCTCCCTCCGTAAATTAACCTCACACCACCGTCTCCAATAGCCATCTACCACCATAACCATCCGCTCTAATACACGACAATTGTTGCCGCTCTCGATCTCAACCGTCATAAGCCATGAATCACCGCTGTCATTTGCAGATCTGTAATTCTCCGACCGCCATCCACCATAGCCACCATAATTGAGTGAGCGAGAGAGAGGGATACAGAGAGCGAGAGGGAGAAGATGAGGGAGAGGGAGAGGCAAGAAACAGAGGGGAGAGGCGAGAAAAAGAGGCGAGAGGTGAGAGAGAAAAGAAGAAAAAATCTGATTAGTTGAATAAACGTGAGATATTATATTTAGGGTATAAGGGCAAACTATGGATAAAATAAAAATTAGGGATGTGGGTCATATATTATTTCAAAATAGGGATTTAATTAAAAGATTGAATTTAAGGTTGTCATTTAGTTCAAATTAGGTTTCATTTAAGGGACTCTTAGCATATTATCCCTTATTTTATTGATGCCGTATGCTTTGGAAGAAGCTTGTACAGTTTGGGAAGGGGTTTTTATTGATCAAAAAGAGGAATCTACTTCAACCGATATGCCCTTAGGCACGGCCATACATAACATAGAAATCACACTTGGAAAGGGTGGACAATTAGTTAGAGCAGCGGGTGCTGTAGCGAAACTGATTGCAAAAGAGGGGAAATCGGCCACATTAAAATTACCTTCTGGGGAGGTCCGTTTGATATCCAAAAACTGCTCAGCAACAGTCGGACAAGTGGGGAATGTTGGGGCGAACCAGAAAAGTTCTGTATTATATACATAAATATATTGCCAAAACTAATGCAAAGAATTTAGGGATAATTAGTGAAAATCTCTTTTTACTTATATTAAGGTGGATATCACCTCCTTTTTATTATTAGTGAGACCCCCACCTTATATTAAATAATTTTTTTTTTAATTAATATTGTATTTGATATGACTAATATATCTAATT
This sequence comes from Erythranthe guttata, assembly GCF_000504015.1. Next base: position 334,412 of record NW_012194957.1, read on the forward strand.
TGCCCTTCTATGTTATATCCAAAATAATCAAACTTATTTCACGTTCTCTTTGTTTCTCTTATTTCCTTCTCTTTTTTCTCTCTACATACGTACCGCCGCCTCCAACCCTCTTCAATCTCTACACCGCCGCCGCCTCCAACACTCTTCTATCTCTGCACTGCCACAGCCATTCGCCGCTACCTTCTTCGCCATGTTGTTGCCCGACTAATGTTGCTCCTTGCAGTCACCAAAGATGTTGATCCGATATTCAGGTTGTCATGCCTAGGGTTCCGAGCGATTCTAAAACACCGGTACGTACAACAACGGCACCAACATCTTTATTCGTTGATCATCGCCATTCATATTCAAATCTGATATAGACGGATTTAAATTTTGGAATTATAGTGGTGGAATTAGTATTTTACAAAAGTGTGATTTGTTGAGTTGCTTGAAGGGTGATGAGAGAGAGTCATTCTAATTTGCTTTGTGTTAATAATTCTTATTCTTCTTTTGATGCTTTTGATATTGCTAATTGATGAACATCCTTTGAATTTTTTTATTACAGATTGTATATTTCTTTTTTATGTTTTTTCGATTTAAATACGTAGTTGATCATAGGCTAACTTAGGAACTGTTTAATTGTTGATTTTGATATGTTATAGTTGTTTTCGATATGTTATAGTTGTTTTTGATAATTTTGTAATTGATTTCAATACAATTTGGAGTTGATTTTGACAATTTTATATATAATTAATTTCAACAATTTTATACGTAGTTGATTTTCACACTTTTACTGTTGATTTAATTTTTTCATAGTTGATTTCGTACTTCGTAGTTGATTTTATTGGAAAAAATAAAAACAAAAGAAAAGAAATAGTTGATTTAAAAAATGCTTGAATAGTTGTATTGTAGTTGATTATTTTTTTATAAGCCTGTAACTGTAAATAACTATTTTTTGTAAAAAAATATTTTGTTTAGTTGTTTTACAGTTTTCATATAGTTGATTATGGGAAAACGAACAAAAAAATAGTTATTTTCAGCAATTTAATAGTTAATTATAGAAAAAAAAAATCGAACAAACTGAATATTTAAATAAATATGAGAAACTGATTTTTTAACCTTTCTAAATAAATAAACGAAAAATAACTGATTTTTTATAACCTTTTTTAATAAATAAATGAAAAAAAGGGGGAAAAATAAGAAAAAAAAAAAAAGCACTAAAATGGTGGGTAATAGAAAAGGAACAAAGAGATGGTAAATTTTGGGAATAAAGGAAGGGTGGGTCTCTCACTAATAAGTGAAAAATGGCTGGACCCATTCTTATTTAAAAAATGTTAGAGGGGTTTCACTAATAGACCCAATAATTTAATACAAAATAGTTTACATTAAACAGAAAATGATTTGCAGTTTTTCCGGGGAGATTATATGGTATGATTGGTTGGAGTAATCACTGGGAAATGATTGTCAGATTTGGTTGAACCGTAACTGATGGTTTATCATATGTTTTCACTCTATTTATGCGTAAACAACATATAGAGGACTAAGAAAAACGCGCGCAAAATTCATCAACTTTTATTTTATTGTGTAAAATTGTTATGTACTTTATTTTCTTTGCACAAAATTCTTCTCTCCTTCTTTGTTTTAATTAGTAGCTATGTATCACGGACACAAGAATACTGATAATGCAATACACGGATACGGCCATAGGATATTTTCAAAATACTAAATAATATAATTAAGGGTATATTTATAAATTGTAAAAAATATATAATTGTAGTGAAACTTTGAGTTGTGAAGCAATAATCAAAACACATAAATTAAACATGTAATGAACACATATATAACGTTGTTTGGCTTAGAAGAATCTTACATCCACGAAGCAGAAGTAGCTGAATCTATTCAAGGATCAAAGAGGCGAAATCTTACAGCACACAACACATACACTCAAGCTCTCAAAAATCCTAACAATGGCAGCTATGGTTTTAAGTCTTTGTATTATCTCTCCCTCACATTTTTAGTATTTGCAGAATACCACAATAACGCCCTAACTCATATATACATAAATTTGAGTGTATACACTATGGCAATACACATTTTCCACATGTACAATCGTTTCACTCTCTTAAATTAGTTGTGCGTATGACCGGCATTGGTGAAACTACTCTTGTTAAACAAGTTTACAACGACCCACGTATTGTAAATGAGTTCCAAACACGTTTATTTGTGCACATCAGCCCGATGTATAATCGATTCGCGGATATTCAGTTGCTTGTTCTCAATCAACTTGACGTCATCCACTATGAGAAGCTACTTTACAAAAACTGCGATTACTTGGATCATCAATTGTCGGAGGCATTATCTTTTAAAAATTATCTCACTGTGTTAGACGATGTATGGATTGGTATAATCAATTTACAAGATAATGGAAAAGGAAGTCGCTTCATCATCATATCTCATATCCAAAGCTTAGGTCGCTCTGTGCTCAACACCGATGTTTTCTTATTACCATTGATGAAGGACGATCAAAGTTAGAAACTACTTCGTCAAACAACATTTACTAGTGAAGAAAAGTGCAAGAACTTGAGAAAATTAGGAAGAAGATTGCAAGAAACTGTGAAGGACTCCCAGCGGCAATCATACAGGTATGAGATAACCTGCGTGGAAAACTGTTTGAAGAATGGAAGACACTATTTGAAAACAAAGATCCACTCGTCGTCACAAGAGATGACGAGACACCACTCTCAAAGGCACGCTATTTTAGTTACATGATGTTGCCTCAATATCTAAAGGCATTATTTATGTACATGGGTGTGTTCCCAAAAAAAATATGGGATATCACGATCCAAGCTCATCAAATTATGGGTTTCTTAAGGCTTTCTCAATCAATACTGGAGTATTTAGTACGCGGAAAATACTGTCAAAAGCTACTTAGATGTACTTATTGGCCAAATTGTTGTTTTGATAGAAAATGAATCATCTAGATATTGTTGTTTTTGTGCCCTAAAAAAGTACAATGTTTGTCCTCCAGAGAACAATATAAGCCAGCAGCTTATGTGCATCCACAATAACATTGTTACGTTCTTGCTTTTGAACAAGTGCATGAATGGATGGAATTAGTTCAGAATGCACGATCTATTCTTTTGTAACGGTCCAAAACAACCATATCGGGAGTGCTGCCCTTACATTTTAGATTGCTTAAGAAACTAGATTCACTTGCAATCCGCTTGTACGAGTTTCCACATCAAATACTTTCATTCATTCACTTAAGGTACCTTGCCATCACATGTGACGGAGAGCTCCCCGACTCCATATCGGAACCTCAAAGCCTTGAATTTTTGTCGACATCTAAACATCAAATTGTCGAATAATGGTACGGATTATCTGCATATAGAGATTTGGAATCTGCGTAAACTGAAGCAACTTTGTTGTATGGGCTTTGACCTGCCACATCCCCATTTGAATGGTTATCATCTTGTCCTTGAGAATCTCTTAAAAATTTCAGGTGAGACTGTTTACAGTTGTCTGATAAAAGTTCTTTTAAAGATCCCCAACCTAAACAGAATAGCCGACCAGATTGAATCAACACACGACTCAATGGAAACCTTCAGTCTTTTCAGTCATTTTACCTCTATCTATGAGGAATTTGAGTCATTTGTAATGCGTCGTTGTAAATCCTAATCTCAGTTCTCAGGTTGTTCCTTGCGTTTGAATTTTCCAATGGACATAAAGAAGATATGTCTAAGTGGATGTGGACTGCTGTGGAAAATATGGAAATGATTGCATCATTATCGACACTTCGATGCACAAACTGCAATGGTGCGCTTTTTGTGCAGCCCTGTGTTCCCCAAACTTGAGTTTTTGCTGCTGGAAGACATAGATATAGAGCACTTGGAATCCGACGGTGCGGAATTCTCAAATATGTACCATGTGATTGTTAGACATTGCTACAAATTGGAAAGCATCCCCGAACAACTGGAGTCCGTAGAGATGCTAGAGTTGGATGATTGTAGCCCATCCTTTGTGAAGAAAATGCGCAAGCGCTGATCTACTTTTGGTACTTAAACTAAAATATATTGTAATACCCCACATTTTCTAATCCCAAAATACAAATTTAAATTATTGCCTCGAAAATTTTATATTACGTGAGTTAAATTGATAAGTTACATGAATATTTTAGGTACGTTGATGTGCTATATTTAATTGGTAGATTTATTGTTTTTATGTGTCTAATAGATATGTGAATTTGTGATTACATGAAATATATGATTTACGTAAATTTTCTTATTTAATGGCTTAATTAAATTAATAAAGTGAACTTGCATTATCCTATGCGTGCTATGTGTACATGCATATATATATATATATATATATATATATATATATATATATATATATATATATATATATATATATATATATATATATATATATATATATATATAAACCACCATGAAAATTCCCTATTTAACCATGGCTCTAGAGTATGCAAAGAACACCATAAGAAATACTTGTCCATTCACTGGAAAAAACAACACATCCATCTTAGAAGCATGCACTATATCTTTCACTATAAATGTGGCTTGGCTCGAATTTGGCATCAACCCCTGAAGGTTCTCTCTTTTGTTTGTTCTTCATTTGCTTTTTGATGATTTAGGTAAGAAATTTTCAGTTTCTTGCTGCAATCAGAAGATATCATATTATTTAAAAGAATTTTCAAGATTACCTAAAGGATTTCTAAATATTTCGAAATATAGGGATTTTTTGGGGAAAATGGAAATAGTGTGTTAATTTTTAATTTCCTTTTCTTTCATATTTACTATGTTTAAAATCGGTAAGTACTACTATTTCTTGACTAAAGATTCAAAAATTTCAAAATTTAAAATATTTTTACAAGAAAAATGGAGTTTTTCATTTCTTGTGGCTTGCATGTACAAATCTAAAAGGTTTAAGGACTAAACTACAAATTCTCAAAATTTCCAGCTTTGAATAAGTTTTGGAACTATCTTTTAGTAGATCTTTAGTAAGAAAATATTTGATTTAGGGGTTTTCAACGATTTATTGAATATTTGGAAGAAAAATCAATTTTTGGTAAAGAAATGAGTTTTCTAGCTATTTTTATTATTTAAAATTAAAAAGAATTGTAAATATGTAAATCGGAATCTCGAAATTTATATAATTAGAAGTCTTAGGATTAAACTTGAGAATTTTTAAAGACCATTTATTATTATTTCGAATTTTAAGGGTTTATGTGCTAATTATGAAGATCTTGTGCTTTAATTGATGTGTCTTAGAATTGTGACATTTAAATTATAAGACATGATTATGAACCTGGATTTACAGCAGAGACATGTTTATGGGGCTGTTGATATTTATTAAGGTGAAATAAATGAGTAAAAGTGGTGAAAAATTCATTAAATGATGGAATAAAAGTGTCTTTACTTTATAAGCATCATTGGGCTTTGTATGTGGTATTGATATACGTGTTGGTTTAATTGTGCAATTAAGTAGTTACATTTTTTTACCTAGTTATGTGATTGTGTTGATGCAAACTTGATTGATATTTGTGATGTTTAAAATGAGGAATGATTTTACACTTTGATATAAATACTTGCAAATTTTGAAGTAATTCCATGACAAACATTTTTTTCACAAAATTTAAAGAATAATGGAATCTTTGGGTAATAAACAAATTTGATACGGTTGGCCGGTATCCAATTAGGTTTGAGAGGAGTGATACAAGTGATATAAGTGGTATTGGGTCCATTCGACGGACTCAAAATGGTTTATTATCCGAATATAGAAATTAATCTTTCACGGATCCGATAAATGAAAAGTGAATTTTTACACAGATTGCATTTATAAGCATTTTTGTGACTTGTATGTTTTATTTGGTTCTTGTTTGATGTTTGTCTGACTCAATGAAGGTGATTGAAGTGTTATATAATATATATATATATATATATATATATATATATATATATATATATATATAACCTGTTTTCGACTCGCGGCAATTCCTCGGATTTCTTATTGAGCTTATTAGCTGATGTAGATATTTTATAATTGCAGGTAGAGCTAGTGGTAACCCTCCCCCGGAATTGACTGGGTAGTGGATCAAAGTCTTGCCCGGAGTTTTTGGAAGTTCGAACAAGAGTACTATAAGTGTGGCTAAGTACTATTTTGGTGATGTAATCTAAGACAATTTCCGTTTTCGTTTATTATATTATCGTACTCCTCTTTAAAGGATGGGACTTTAATCGGTAACGGATCATATTTTGAACTTTGTAATATATTGATCCGTTTATATTTATGAATAGTTCTTTGTGTTATGACTTTATCGTTTATCGCCAAAAATATTTTTAAACTCTGAATTTTATTTTGAACCTATGTTTTACGATAGTGTAGCACTCGAATAAACTCCTTCTCAAAAAGGTTATTTTAAAACGCGAAGAAAGAAATTAAATTGACTAAAACTCTTCAAAGCATGTTCTCGAAAATTACTAGGATTCTAAATGTTCAAGTATGGTTTTAAAATCGCAAAGTTTTGATTCTTCTAAGTTTTAAAAGAGATCCTATAAGTTGCTTTCGATAAATAAAATATAATTCCAATAAACTGGTTCGATTTATCGCCTATATAAGAGGGGGTGCTACATCTATTCTTCAAGTACTGGCCTATACAGGTGATCAACATATGTGTGTATGGAATAAATTGTATTCAATTAGGTTTTGTTTTCGATAACTTATTGTTGGAGATGTTTTTGTTGGGGAGTTTCATATGACTTGTGTCAAAGATTGGCATGTTTTATTGAACTCATTTCAGTCTTTTAATGTCATCGACATTTAATTTATGTTTAAATTATAGAATCCATTTGGAGAAGTTGTTTACTACATGTTTCATTCGTTGATGATTTCAAGCTTGTTTGAATATTCTCCGGCCGCATTCGAGTTTCAAGTGGTGGTGGTGACCGCCGCAGCACCACCATGCTCCGCCTCAGTGTCGCCACTCTTTTTTACTATACGCCATTTCTTCTGCAGATACGGAACAACATACTTCTTCGTGTCAACATCCGACACTTCTATATGAGTGCCTGGCACTTTTATAAACTTAACTCTTCCCGCTTTGTCCAATGCTTTCAAACCAATCCAATCCTCAATGTACAGTTTTGTCTGCAAAACATAATTTAATTTGATGTTAATTAAACTAAAATTCGTTATATTACGATAAGAATTATATGGTACGTACTTGTCGTGGCTGCAATATTTTCTTCGTGATTCCTTCTTCGTAATATCCAAACCATGAGCTTTCCTTGGGCTTGATTACTGTCTCATTTTCACTCTGTTGGTTCGGTGAGTGATTCAGTGAAATATTTAAAATTCTTCCGAATGTGAATCTTTTAATGATTGATAAAAAATCAAGAAATATATATATATATATATTTTATATTTATTTATTTATTTATTTACCATTATAAGTATAAGATTCTTGAGGCTGGTAAACCTTTTCTTGTAAACAGGGTTTCTATCATTAGGACGTTCATTGTTGAGCTTTGGTAGAAACTTGCAGCTTTTTAAGTACCCTTTCATATTCTGCCAAAATCATATGTACAATTTTATAAAGTTAAGGTAAATTACGGCCACTTCCAAGGAAATGTCAAATTACGAGAAAAAAAAAAACCTTCTGTTTGGATAGTTACAACCACCCCTCAACTATGAAACTACTTACACGTCCACTTTTGCGGTGTCAAATTTAGTAGAATCTTCTAAATTAGGTGGAATATCCTCCAGTTTGTACCCCTTTTATCCTATTCGAGCTCTACATTTTGAAACAGGATGTTATAAGATGTGTCTCTTGGCTTGTATATATCAGATTGTGGTGCATACAAACTAGAAAACATTCCGTAGAATCTAGAAATTATGTTGAATTTGACATTATAAGGGTGGACGTGTAAGAAGACTCATAGTTGAAGAAGCTGGTTGTAATCATCCAAACAGGAGAAATTTTTCGTAATTTGACGTTACCTCCTCGAAAGTTACCCTAGAGTTAAATAAGAAAAGAATGTTGTGGCTAAAGCCATTTGAATTTACCTCTGGTATCTTGGTATAGCCACTTGGAGCAAACTGATTCTGCAATATGTATAGTAAATAAATCAAATTGTTAAATATTTTTGTTTCTTGAATTTAGTAAAAGAAAAAAAGAAAAAAGATATGTAAAAATAAATACTTGGGCATATTCAGAATACACTCCAGCTCTTAGTATGTTATTAGCTATAGCACGGACGGCTGAAATGTTTGTCTGCAAAGCTTACAAAGGATAAGAGCTTGGAAAAATATATGCTTTTCTAATTAATTTATTATTTTAAAATAGTTTTAATTATCTTACCCCTTCGACTTGCAATTTATTTTAGTATTTGAATTCCAAAACGAGTTTTAATCGAGAAGAAAACGAATCAAACTGGAGGGCATGTTTTAGTATTTTTTTCTAACCAAGTTCAAGCTCGAGCTGAACTTCATAACTTATGTAACGAAAATATATGTTCAAGTTTGGTTTTTTATGTTAACAAACTGAGTTCGAAACGAACTTTTAACAAATGATCTTGAATCGAGTATCGAGTAGTTTGATTCGATTTTCAACGCGAGCTATGTAATTGTCATAATCTTTTATCATTCACTTAAGAAATTGTTTTTAAACTAGGATATGATATCTTATAAACTTTAATATATAGATATTTTAAATAAACTTAGACAAATACCTAGAAGCACACTTACATAAGTGTGAGTAGGTACTGAAGCAATGCCAGCTTGTGGCCCACCTATAGATATAAAATTGTTTACCTGATACATTTGAAAAAATGAATGACAAATATATATATATATATATATATAACATTAATTAGTAATCAAAATCACAAGTTTCACATTTTGCAAAAAGAAATATATATGTAACAATTAATTGTCCTCAAATTATTATATTATTACCGGTGGTGCTCCTTCACAAAACTCCACAATTCCTCGACCAATCAGAGTCCCCTGAGAGTATATTAAAATAATTGATATTACTGGTACAAATTAATCAATGTATTTGTTTTTATTGGCTATCGGCTACTTATTCGTATCCCTAACCTCTTTTATAAAAAAATGCAGATAATATTCAGACGTGTGTAAAATATTAAAATACTCCATCGCATTTTTATGCTATAGTTTCATTCCTTTAACCCTAATTTTTTTTGAACTTTCTTATTCCTAAACACTTTTTGCTTTGTAATATTGTTGTGTAATTTTTTTTTTGAACTTTCTTATTCCTAAACACTTTTTGCTTTGTAATATTGTTGTGTAATTTTTTTTGAACTTTCTTATTCCTAAACACTTTTTGCTTTGTAATATTATTGTGGTTGGCAGTAATATTTTCTTTATAAAATTACTCTCTCTATAAAGAAGATTATCTCAACGTTAATTTTAACGTGATACATCTCTTTAATATCGTTTCTATTATTTCATCTCCTTATTATATAATGATGATAAAAGAATAAATAAACTTGCATGGATTAAATAGTTTATATTATAAATTTATAAACGTGACACTGTAAGAACAAGGTGAGGATTAATTAGGGAAATGTGATAATAAATAGAGTTAATTATGGATTAGACCTGTGAAAGACCAACAATGTTGTATCCCTTTTTCAGTTCCTTCATTGCCTTAACCTGCACACTCAAATCAACTTCATCATAAACTGAAATAAATAAATAAATTATTTTTTTAATGTTTTTCTTTTAATTGTCAAAAGGGAAAAAAAATAATAATTAAGTTGAAACAAGACAAGAGTTTTCTCACTTTCTTGCAAGCTTCTTCGACCTATTCAAAAGGGAAAATTTAAAGAAAAAGAACAAAAGAAGAAAAAAAAATAATTAAAATTCACCATCTAATGGTAATAAAATTAGATGTAATAAATTATAATTGTTAGAAGGGAGAAAAGAACACCTGTTTCTCAAGGGGAACAACCCATGAACTCCAAATCCCATTTCCTATTTCTCTGCAAAATTATGAAAAATCATATTCAAGGCAAAAAGAAACATACATGTGCCAAAATTTGAAGTTCGCGATGAATTAAAAAAGTTATGCCAAAAGGGGAGGGGGCGTTGATGTTATTATACATGATTTTTTTTATTTTATTTTTTATTTCCCCTAGCCCTATGCTGGTTCCGAAATTGTATATAGGACTAAAAAAAGCACGCATAAAATTCATCAACTTTTATTTTATTGTGTAAATATGTCCTATACTTCATTTTCTTTGCACAATTCTTCTCATTTTATTTTCACATTAGTAGCTATATAGCACAGACATGGAATGCCAATAAGACAATACGCGGACACGGACACGGACACGGACACAGCCATACAATATTTTAAAAATACTAAAAATATAATGGTATATTTATAAATTGTAAAACATATCAGGGTATATTTGTAAATTATAAATTATAAAAAAATATATAACTCTAAGGGTCTCTACTTATGTATATCTAATATGTCTACTTACATTCCAAAACAAATTCTTGAAAGTTGAAAAAAAAGGGCCATATTCAGCGAATAGAAATATTATTAGAACTGCTAACAGAAAATGTTTTGAAAAAAACAATATTTATAAATCGTAAACATATTTGGGTATATTTATATATTAACTCGTTCCCCCCGCCATCATCGCTTCCGGTTCCAATGGGCGGGGGCCGATCCAGACCACTTTGTAAGGGGCGCAAACTTTTTTGGAAATAAAACATCTAAAGATAAGGGTAAATTATTTGGGGACTCGGGGCACGGCCCCCAAATGGTTTTTACATGTATAAATTCAAAAATAAAATAAAGAAGAAGTAATAACTAATAATTGAAGAAAGTAAGAATGAAGAAATAATTGAAGATAATACATACAAGCAGTATCCTGTGGTGTTGGACCATTCGCTCAGGCGATTAACGTACCCTGCGATTTCGGAACTCGAACACTGACTATTTATCCCTATATTTATTGAAAATAAATTCAAAGATTTAATTAATTAGGACTACCATAAAATAATTAAATAAATAAAATTTGAATTGAGAAAAAAAAAGGGTAAAATACCGTGAAGCAAAATGAAAGGGAGAGGGGCAGAAAATGGGCGCCAACAGGAAGCATGGACGATCAACACTGTGAACGTGAAGATCACTACTATATGTGATCTCCTTTCTGATTGGTCAACCATTATTTAATTAATTTCTGATAGAGAAGTTTATTTTTCCTTATTGAATAACAATGTATATATATGTAAAAATTATTGTTTTTTTTTTTTTTTAATATATAACTTGATGGTCGCGCGGTGGAGTAATGGCGGCGGTGCGGTGGTGGTGGATTTTCCGACCCTTTAAATCAAATTCAACAAAGCCTAGCTAATAAGATATATAAATGCATGTGTGCTTTGTTCGTTGAAGATATGTCAATATATATATATATGCAGATAATACGTGAAATAATTTCATGTTTTGCTTTTCTTTTCCACTACTTTGACTTTCTTTGACTTTACATGAAAACTTATTGCAAAAGAAAGCTCTTTAAGTTTCGGGAGGAATCAAATCATGAAAACTATCTATATGTAGTAATTGGTAATTAATATGACTAACCTTTTATAAGAATATTAAAAATCTTAAAAATAAATGAACGTGTACTTTTAAGGACAAAATAGTCTTTTTGTTTAGTCGCTCCCTACAAAATTCATCTTAGAGGGAGACGGAGGGGTGCTACTAATTTAATTGCAGGTTTTAACTTTTGTAGAGAATTTGAGTGAGTAAGAATCTTCTCAACCGATTGTTTGTACTATTTAATCACTTGAACCTAATGAGTAAGTACGAATCTTGTCAATCGATTGTTTGTATTATTTAATCACTTGAACCTAATAATGATAACCGAACGAGCTCTAAGGTTGCTTGGCTGGCGGGATAAAACCAATTTGTAAGTGATGATCAAAAAAGCAACCTTAATGGCAATCCTAGAATATATTTAAATTTATAGATTTTTTTTGGCACGTGCAGAGGTGTAAATCGGACTGATTGGATAGAAATTAGCGATTTCGAAAAAATCCAATTTTTTTTCCGAAGTGAAAAACTAGTTTCAATTCCGTTCCAAAAAATGGAAAAAAAAAACGGAAATCGAAATTTCGGAAATTTGAATGAAAAAACTTGTTCCAAAATTGAAAAATTTTGTATCGGAATCGGAGAAATTCGGAATTATCCAATTCTTGCTCACCTTAAATATAAAATGCAGCATAATATTTGTATTTGAATTGTAATAATCGGGAAAAAAATTCAAATTTTCGGAATTATTTTCGGAACTTTAATCGGATCAAAAATAGGAATCGCATATGTATTCCAATTCAGATCCAAATAATTTCAAAAAAATTGAAAGTCGGAATTTCGGAATTCGGATTGAAAAATATTGTTCCAAATCGGAAAATTTCGAATCGGAATCGGCGGAAATCAAAATTTCGTTCCAATTTCCACCCCTAGGCACGTGGTTGCGCAAAATATAGCACTACCAAATTTCTCTTTAGAAAGGTCCCCTTAGGCGCCTCCGAGATTTCTTTGATGAAGAATTCTTGTAAGGAAAAATTACCAACACCCTCCTCATTTGGAAAAATGATGTGAGGTAGACCTCCCTCAAATAAATAATTTGAGAGAACTCCCTTAGTTACTACGTTGGGTGATTAATAGAAATAAACTTTCAATTGTACCCTTAATGATTTATATCTTCTTTGACCATAATTTTTCATCTATATTTTCTACGCCGTGTTTTTCTTCTCTTCAATATGAAATTTCTCTTTTTCACTTTCTCTTCTTCTCCTTCTCTCAAGCTCCTTAATAATCTGAGGGGGCAAGATGTCGTCGTTGTGATTTCGGAGTCACTGAGCTTGGGGGTGTTACAACGGTAATTAACGACAGATCTATGATGTGAGACGGGAGAAAACGACGGCAGAGCGGCGTACAATGGACAACATCAGTTGTGATATGTGCCAACAAGTTGGCAATATTTCAAAAAGTATGAACTACCCTTGAACAAGTTGGCAATATTTCTACGTATGGGGTATTAATTTTATCAGACCCTTGGTCTCTTCTTTAAATAACCTATATATACATCTTAGTAGTTGTTGGCTACGTATCGAAATAAGTAGATGCAACCACTTTTCCTACTAATGATGCATCTACTGTCTATAAATTTCTCCCAAAAAGAAAAACGGATTTTTCACGCGATTCGAAGAGCCGAGAGAAATCATCTTTGATGGAAAACGCGGTTATACAACATAAGAGCAACTCCAATGGGAGAACTAAATGGAGTATTAAATTACAAAACTACCATTTTGATTCCCTAAAGTGTAAAATATTTCACTCCAGTGGAGGCATTAAAGTGGTAGTTAATTTGATACTCAATCTCCTAGAGGTGCAAAAATGCACCCAAAAAAAAAGAGGAACCAAATATTCCTTAAAAATAGCTCTACCAAATTCAACGAAAAAAAATAAATAAAATATCAATAAATTTCAATGAAAAATGGATAATAATTTATTTAATGCCTATTGGTTGGAGCATATGAGTTTTTTAAAAGTATCAAAGTATTAAGCATCAATTGAGTGTTTGATGCTTCATTTTAATACCTCTCCATTGGAATTGCTCTAATTTGATTCAATGATGTGAAAGTACAGGATCAAGCACAAGGTGTCGTTAAACTATCTTCCACAAACGAAGCATCAAGCCGATGTATATAATACTAAAATCAAAGAAATTTCGGAAAAGGTCGTGATCCGACTCGTAACGGTTGGTCGATGAAACTTGATGACGCACTTTGGACATATAGAACAATGTACAAAATGCCTTTGTGGATGACCTTGTTGCGCATCGTCAATGGAAAAACGTGTTGATTGGGTCAATTTGCCATATCAGGCCACGATCATACAAGCTATTTTGCAGGCCACAATAGCGAAGCCCGATTCTTGAAGGATTCGTTAGGTTAGTAGATCAAATAGGGAACTAGAATTTTTTTTTTTATGATTTATGAAAGACAAGGATTTCTGATACTTGTGGGACAAGTATGATAATGCCGTGAAAGTAGAATAGATAAGGATATGGGTGGATTGGTTACCATATTGCCCTACAAACCGATTGACCTATCGAACCATACCAATTCTACTGAAATGTTTCTACTGAATAATTGTCGTGTCATATCGTACCGTAATAAAATATTTTTGAGGACATGCACAACAGGTCTCTATATTATTAAAATTGTATAATTGTATCGTACCGTACCAAAATATTATCAGTGAATAACTTAAATTAAATTTTATTTTAATTATTTATTAATTTTACATATAGAGAGAAAATAGTTTTACTTATTGAGAAAGAGAGGGGGCTATGAATGGCTCAGGCCCAAAGGTACATATTGACATGCTAGCATAAATCAATAGGTCTATATTGACACGCTAGCATAAATTCTACTTTTGGAAATATCCTTTCTTGTTTAAGAAATGCAACAATTAGAAGATACAACTCGGAGAAAGATACGTTCGATATTCTGCACCATTGCCATTCCGCAAACTATGATGTCGGACATTGTGGAGGAGAAACAACAAAAAAAGGTAAAGACAATAGCTTGAAACCATACTGTAATCAATCAGTATTATGTTTGTTGTAAGATTGATTTATCGGCTAATGATCTCGACTTTACAAATTTCCTTTAACATGTGAAAAGTTCTCATGCCGCAAACTATCATGCCGGACATTATGGAGAAAAGCTAACAACAAAAAAAGGTAAGGACGAATGCTTGAAGGCCACAGTAATCAATCAGTATTATGTTTGTTGTATGATTGATTTCTTGGCCAATGAATCTCGACTTTAAAATGTGCCTTTCTTTTTTTGGCCAAAAATGGTTTTATTATTCCATTATGATAAAGTGTTTGGGGCCTCTTTAAAACCCTGTAGGCCTATCACATGGAAAAAGAAAAGTACCCCTACAATGGCAATAAAAAATCGTAGACGACCCTATCGAGTCTATAACAATGAAACACCAAAATAGAGTAAAATGAGAAAAAAAAAAACTTCTATTCCTATGGCAGTTTTGATATTTCTAAAAAAGACCCCAGGCAGGGGTTAATCTGCAATTCCGCCCACTTGAATATACTCTCCACATGACTCCATGGAGCAGATTTTGAACTTGAACATCAGTCCTCATAATGGGGCATCTATGCAATATCAAAAACTCAAACCATCATCTTCATTATCGTAACTCCCATAAACCCAACTGATTGCAACGAAACATACCTCAAACAGAGTTTGGAAGATCCCCGAGTTTGAAAAAAATCTTGATAACCCTTGTGATTGTATGCCCAAGCCGCTAGCCCATCCGCCACAATATTCTTTTGCCGAAAAATATGACTAATTGAATAACCTGACAGAAATATTTCACTACATAGGCGAAGTAAATATGTGAAGTCCCAACTAATTGACGATCTCCCATGTATAGCATTGACTACAATCGTAGAATCACTCTCGATAAGTATGTTACTCAACTGCAAGGCTTGACAGACTTGTAATCCATCTAAGAGATCGATAATTCACCTTTATTATTCGAACCATGGCCATAAAAAGAAGAGAAAACGGCCACTAATATCCCCTGACCATCTCGGATTATTCATCCACCCGCACACAACCCCTCCATATACCACCCGTTCACATTCAGCTTATAATAACCTAACGGAGGCTTCTCCCATTGGAACCACCGGCGAACCGGTTCGCGCACCGGAGCACTCGGCAGTCTCAAACTTCCAAGAATGTTATCTTGGAGCGCAGAGTTCTTCTTTTTCGGGTTTAGCTGCATCGCCACCAATCCAGTTGATGCATGATTCTCCGAATAATCGATAAAGGATTTATAGTTTCTTCGTCAAACCGAGCACTACACCTGGATTTCCATATCCCATGCATAACTAATACACAAGTCGACAATTTAATTGCCGCAAACGAGGTATAGTCCTTCGTTTGGTAAGACCATAAAATCAAGTTGTACACAATAGAGTTTTTTTAACACGTAAAAAGTTGTTATTCTGCAAACTTTAATGCCGAACATTTTGGAGGAGAGCGAACAACAAAAAAGGTAAAAGACAATTGCTTGAAACAACATAATAATCAATCATTATTACGTTTGTTGTAAGATTGATTTATTGGCTAATAATCTTGACTTTACAAATTGCCTTTAACATGTAAAAAGAAGTTGGGATACTAACAAAGCCTGGTCCATTTGCCTTATTTCAAGTTGCATTGTATACTATTATAGTGTATTACATTATTATACTTTGCTAAAGGCTTGCTTTTTCATTTCTTTTGTTCCCTCATAAATATTCCCATCCTCGAACAAATAACTAAAAGGACGTAGTAAGTAATAATAATGTCATATAGTATGGAGGCATGGTAAATTGGCCTACTCCTTTGTATGATGCGTAATTGTTAGTAGATGTTATGTGTGCCAACAAGTAGGCAATATTTCAAAAGGCATGAACTAGCCTTGAACATCATGAATGAAATCGAGGTTTTCTACGTATGGAGTATTGATTTGATCGGACCCTTTGTTTCTTCTTTCAATAACCTATATATATACATCTTACTAGTTGTTGACTACGTATCGAAATAGGTAGAAGCAACCATGCCTACTAATGATGCATCTATTGTTTATAAGCTTCTCAACAAAAAAAAGGGTAAATTACACACACACTCCTGAGGTATGCTTAAATAATTTAAAGGTCCCTATGGTATCGATAATTACACTCACCACCTGAAACGTAGTTAGAAACTCTGATGGGATAATGCATTGGATACATTATTCCGATACGGTTCTAATGGACTATTACTTTTAGCTAGTAGTGGAGATAACATAGAGTTGTGGGGAATTATGAGGTGACATGGCTCCCTCAATATTTCTTAAATCACCCATAACTCTTTGTTGTCTCCACCAGTTCATGAAACCAATAGTCCGTAAGAACTCTATCGTAATAACGTATCCAATGCATTATCCCATTAGAGTTTATAACTACGTTTCAAGGGGAACCACATGGACCTTAAAGTTATTTAAGCATACCTCAGGGGTGTGGGTGTAATTTACCCAAAAAATAGACTTTCGCGCGATTCAGAGTGTCGAAAGAAATTATCATTGATGGAGGAACGCGGTTCTACAGTAGGTGGGACGGCCGTCCCAAAATATGCCTAAAATGTGGGACGGCCGTCCCAAAACCAGTAAGGCTTAGCAACTTTCGGACGGCCGTCCGAAAATCAGCACAAAAACCGAGACGGCCGTCCGACTATTTTCAGGGCGTTTTAACTTTAAAAAATTAGATTTTTTCCCCCATTATTTCCTAAACCCTCCTCTTTCCTTCTCTCAAACTCTCACACACAAAAGGAAGCTAGAGAATCAAACCAAATTCTCCAAAGTCTACTCTTTCAAGGCACGCCCACAAGGTGTTCGATAATTTGCTCCAACCAAATTTTGAGTTCGATTGTCAACCAATTCTTACCGAATCTATTCCAACCTCTCTCCCAACTTTCTTGTCCAACAAAAGAAGCCGCACGAGTGAAGCTTCATCTTCTAAAGGCAAAGGAAAAGGCAAAAAAAGTGCCACCAAAACGACGATTCCTCTTCCAAAGCTGCTCCTCAAGCCCGAGACGACCCCGAAGCCTCAAGCTCCCGTGCCGATCGACGATTCCGAATGAAGATGGAGCGAGAGAGCTTTCCGATGATGAGGAGCATGAGAGAGCTAGGGAGGAGCATCTCGATCACATCGACTCCGACTAAATCAGGTGTTTTCTATCCTTAAACTTTGTGCTAATTTCGTTGAGGGCAACGAAAATTTTAAGTTTGGGGGTGAAAAACATGTTATTTTTTTGTGCTTATTTGTTTTAGTTTGCATGCATTAGGTTTTATTCGTTTTTATTGTTTTTATCGTTTTTCCGGAATATATATAAAAAAAAAAAAAATTGCTTGAGTCGAATGCATCGATGATTTATGATGATGAGAGATGATCAATGTTTGATGATGATATTGCTTGTTTTGTGTGATAAGGATTTGATGTTTGTTTAGCTTTCGATTCAACGGGACTTAGAAGCGAATTATTGCTAGGAATCACATTTTGTGCATTGCTTTGGTTGAATGTTTTGTATTTTAAATTTGGAATTAATTTGTGCTAGATCATGATATGTTCGGTTTTAAGACTCACCTTAGGAAATTTATGATACGAAGTATTGAGTAGTGAGTGATTTGGGATATGATTTGGGCCTTCTTTGAACCGTTTGAGCCTTTCAAGCCGACCTTTTTATCGAAATTATCCTTAGAACCTTGATTTGAGCCTCGGAGAAAAGGTGTTCTTTCTTTTAGCCAATGAGTAAGGTAGAATAGGTGGAGATTCTTGAAAATTACCCCTTGGAGTTCGGTCGAAAATTTTATAAGGTCCTTCTTCTTCTCTAAAAAAAAAGTAAAAGAAGAAGAAGAAGAGACTAGAAGGGAGAAATAAGGACTAGTTGTTGAATTATTTTTGAAAACTCAATCCATTGCCTCAAAAGCAAAAGTGGAGACTTTTGAACTTTTGAGAATCGAGTTTACTAAAGTCCGTAGAGGTGAATTCATTGTTTCAAACGCCACGCATTTTGGCGTAATCACCTAAATTCAAGAAGAATAGCCACACATACCCATATTTCCTACCTCGAACCAAAGAGCCTAACAATTGAAAGCCACAAAGCCCCAATGATCCCAATAGCTTAATGTTCGATATTAGTAGAGTAGAATAATTTGGTGAGTATTTGGAGTCAAGCATATGCATGTAAGTATAAATTCTTTCTATCTTTAATTTGCAAATATTGGATGCTTGAAGCAATTTTATGAATTGTGGTTTTTGGTAATGGTGAGTGACTAAGTGTTGTTGAATTTTGAGCTTGCGAATGCCTAAGAATTGTCATTATAATTACAAGTTCTGAAAACGTGAAGTTGATCATTGATCTATGTGATGAGATGTAATAGTTGAGTTATTTGCTTATTGGTAGATTTTGCTTGAGGACAAGCAAAAGTTCAAGTTTGGGGGTGTGTTAAGTGTATATTTTTACACTTTATCGTATCTTTTTATTTGAGCTTTTGGTGTGTTTTAACGATAATTGGTGCTTAAAAAGTTGATTTATTGTATTTTAGGTACAAATTGAAGAATTGGAAAAGTATGGGGTCAAAACTGCAATTTTGGCAAAAATATGGGTCAAAAGTGAAAATATCAAAATTGTGAAGATTTAAAGCTCGGACACCCGTCCCAGTTTTAGTGCAAATTGTGGGACCCCCGTCCGAGACTCCGAAGTTGCGCAGTAAAAGGATTTTAATTGCACAAAGAAACTGCCTTCTTCCCCAAGTTCTTCACCCTATATAAGACCAAGCCAAGCACACAATTGAGGATCTTTCGGACGCAATTTGAAGAGCAACAAAGCAATAACAAAGACGAAGAATTCGAAGACTCTAAGCATAGATTTATCGTTTATAACTTATTTTATTTGTGTTTTTCCTTTAATCATGAGTAGCTAATTTTCTTATTTCTAGGATTTTATTTGGAACCCTATGTGGGATTTATGAACCCAATTCTATGATTTTATGCAAGTTTTAATTCCGGATTATTTCTTCTACTTGTTTTATTAAGTGCATGAACTTGATCAACTTATGTGCTTTTATGTTATTGTTAATCGCATGAATCGGAAGATCGGGTTAATAATTAGAACTGTGGTAGAAGAGCCTTTGTGGTATTAACATAGGAATATAGTTAATCTCTTAGGTAGCCATTATTGAGATTTGTGCTTAATGCTGTGTTCTAGAATTAATTGCATAGGAATATAGTAATTGAATCTAGAGTATTAGAATCGTAATACACGCGGAAGCGGGTTATGATTATTTTAGCGTCTCAGGTTAATAATCCCGGATTAATTGCTTGCATAATTGAAGGAATTGGGGGGAATAATAATCACATAGGGGGAAGAAATAAAATCCTAGGCTCGTTTACTCTGATAAATCTTCGTGTTTAATTTGCTTTCTTGCTTTGTCGTTTTAATTTGCCTTTTTAATTTAATTTAGTTAATTCTCTCTAAAATTCGACTGTCTAGGGTGGGCTTGATCATAATTGGTTGAAATTAGTCCACTATATTACTTGTACGATACGTGCACTTGCGTGTAGGTTTTCGGCCAACAATCAACATATATCATTATTTAGGATTCATTTAATATTTTTGGTTTTTTTTTTTATATTTTCTTCTTTAAAGAAAATAATTTTTTTTTTTTTTTTTTTTGATTCTTTTTTCCCGAACAATTTACTACTTTGAATATGACTATATACGACTATAGTACTATTATTGCTTCATATTACCCTTTTTTACATTTTTCAACTTATAATTGTATATTTTCGATTATATAGTGTAGTATAGTCATATTAATCAACTTATATTAAAAAAAAAAAAAAAAAAAAAAAAAAAAGAGACTATCATTCACGAAAAAAAAATCTAATCAACATTCACAAAAAAAATAATAATTTGATTCTTATTATTACCAGCCAACTTGTATCCCACAATATATATCCAAAAATTTATATGTTTAATTACTCAACCAAAACAACCATCAACAGTATTATATATTAAAAGAATCTACAAATCTCTTATATATATGACCACATATGACTATAGAATTATTCTCTTTAATTGGCTTATTGTTTGTCTATCTTCTTGAACATCATCGGCTTGAGATAGAAAGAAATCGTATGTCTTCACATCTGGAAGAGAAAATAAAAAGAGAAAAATCCAAACGTAGATAGAAGACAACAAAAGAGAGATAGAGGAGGCAACGACGGCGGCGGTGAACGAAAGAGAAGGTGGGGGAGGAGGCGACGATGGCAGTGGTGTACAGATCTGGAAAGAGAGAGAGAGAGAGAGAGAGAGAGAGAGAGAGAGAGAGAGAGAGAGAGAGAGAGAGAGAGAGAGAGAGAGAGAGAGAGAGAGATTATGTGGAGACGAAGGCGGCAGCAATAGCGGTGGAGGAAGGTTGGATTTTTTTGCAGCGGCATGAATGGGGTCGGTAGGAGAGTGGAAAAATTTAGATGAAAAGATGAAAGTGATAGAGATGAAGCAAATAATTATTATGATTTAGAATTACAGTGATTAAGGATATTTTTATGTACATTTCACAAATTTAAATTTGAAATAAGATATAGGTATGTGGAAAAGTTAATAAAGTCAATGATATTTTTGTTAAAAACATTTTCAAAACTAGGAGTATTGCACATTTCATCTTGATTAATTTGCACCCTGATGAAATAGGGATAGTCAAATAACATACAAGTTACTTCTACTACACTTGATTCTTAAATGTTAATAACATATATCCATAAACAAAACAAAAAAAATCACCATCAAAAGCAGCAAATTTACACCAAATATCGGTACTAATCAACGATCAATCTATAAATATCACTAATTAAAAAGGGATAATGACAAATAAAATACAGAGAGAATCTTTCAGATATCCCTCCTAAATATCAATCATCATTACAATTATGCATTTCTTTCAAGTAATTAAAAACTCCCTAAAAACCCGAAAAAGATCAATCAAGAATCATATCATCTCGAATGCATAATAGCATCGAACGGCCGGTGCAGCTGCTGCTGCTGCTGACTAGGCATGACGGCAGCCCACGGATTGAATGTGATCGGCCGCGGCTGAACTGCCGCGGCAGCGGACGCAGCTGGTGGTGCTCGGCCGCCGTTCGACGGTGGGCCCCCCATTGTCGGCACCGCGACTCTCTCGCAAGAAGGGCACATGGTGAGAGTAGTTGGAGGGGTCATCTGCATGTAGAACTGTGGGGATAGCTTAAGTGCCCTTAGTTCTTGGACCTCTTTTTGCAGCCTTCTGTTCTCTTCTGTTAGGTTTTCGCAGCATCTCTTTAGGAACTCGCAATCAACCTCTGTTTGCTTCAGTTTTGTCCTGTAATTTAATAAATCTTTTCATGTTAATTATTGTAAGAATAATTAATTAATTAATTAGTACTAATAAACCACCATTAGTAAATTAAATAAAAGATGAATAATTAACTAACCTAGCCCTTCTGTTTTGGAACCAGACTTCAACTTGTCTTGGCCTTAGCCCTAATCTTTTAGCCAAAGCCATCTTTTGCTTCTGCAGAACAAAATAAAAAAAAACGTCAAACACATTTCATCAAACACTTGGTGTGCGTGTATTTGTGTGTGTGTGTGTGTGTGTGTTTCTGACTTACGGGATTGAGTGTGTTGTGTTCTTTGAAGCTTTCTTCGAGAGTGGCGGACTGGTCTTTGGAGAGGCGGAGCTTTTTCCGGGCGTTCTCAGCGTCTTCTTCGTCGCTGATGCCGCGGGAGCAAGCTCTCTCGCCGTCGTGCTCCTCCGTGGCGTCTTCCCTCTCGCTCCGCTTCCCGCTCACGCTTGAGATCGTGCTGTTGGGGGAGGAGACGCCGCCGCCTTCCTCCTCCTCTTCCTCCTCCGCCGCCGCCGCCGACGGGAGGCAGTTGACATCGATTCCTTTCAGAAAAGACCTCGTCGTCTCCACTCTGCATGTCTCCGAGCTCCGATCTGCATGGAGTTAACTCAAATCAAACACTGGATCTACCGATTAACAGAGAAACAAAAAAAATTAGAGATCTGGATTTTGGGGGAATTAAACAAACCTGAGAAGGGGAAAGCAGCAGCAGCTTGTTGCGTCGACGTCCAATTGAAATTATTATTGAAAATGGTGAAATTGGGAGAAGGCGAAGAAGGCATGAGATTGAGGTGCAGTGAGCTCGGAATATTCGAAACGGCCTTCTTCTCCGGCGGGAAGGTCAGGCTCAAACTCAGCCCCAAATCTTCTTTTCCGGCCGTCATCATATTCTAAATTTTCTCTCTCTAAAAATGTGAAACGGAGAAAAACCAGTTCAATTTTACTTTTCTCTTCTCTCTCTACGAAAGAGGAGAATATAATCAGCAGAAAAGAGGAGTGGACTTTGATTTGATAGAGAGAGAGAGAGAGAGAGAAAAAGTAGAGAGAGAAAGAAGAGAGAGAGAGAAGCGTGGTGGTGCTTTACAGAATGTAGGAATGGGGCGTGCTGGGATGCAACTATGGAGGGAGGACTGTTATATATATATAAAGAAAAATGATCATAAAGATGTGTGTGCGTGTGTTTGTGTGTGAGAGAGAAAAGGAGTACTGTGTGTATTTGTGTGTAAATGTGTGTGTGTGTGTGTGTGTGGGGTTGGAGATTGAGATAATGATGAGCATGACCATTTGGGACTGGGACTACTCTGTCTATTTACATAATGTGTTTTCAATCATGGCTTCTCACTCTCTTTTTCTTTCTTTTTTCTTTTTTTTTAGTTTATATTAATCAGCCAATAATATGGTTCCACTCATAGATATCATCTATAATTTTATTTTTTAATACATTCTAAATTATGGTGTATTTTATTAGACAAAATGATATATGTGTTTACTGAAATATTAATTGTCATTTCAATTTTATTAATATTATTTGAACTTCCAATGTGATTTTGATCTGCTTATATTTGATTTTTGCAAAATTCAGAACATAAAATTGTAGTCCCTTGAGATAGCTACCTAAACCAACTTGAATCAACTAATTTCAGTGTCCAGTGACGAAATTGTATATAAATAAGTTACATTTTAAATTTTAACTAACTCGACATTCAATATTTATTATTCAAATTTCTTTAGAAAACAAACTCAAAAAACTAAAATATTGACTCAAAATTAATTTTTTGAAATGATTAAAATTGCGTTTAAAATTAAAATGGTATTATTAGAAGTTACACGAGATTTATATGCTGGAAGTTGATTACTAATACGATTTATACTAGGGAGTGTGCTGGAATATTAAATAAAATATATAAATATCATTTTCGAATATAGAATTCAATTTAGAATATAGAATCCAGTCGGGTTAATCAAATAAAAATATTTCAAATTCAATGTTTTTAAAATAAAATATTTAAATCAATAAATTGCTAACAATGATTGAAGTCGTTGCTTCATGTCATTCGCAAATCTGGCGCTTGTTCTGGCTGAGCTTGGAAAACCGGCTTCAAGCCGAAGCCGAATAAGAAAATTTTAATATTTTGTATATTATCTTTTATTAAATGTTGATTACGACCCCCAAACAAACCATAATTTCTGTTTGGCCACATTTTGCAAAAACATTACTTTTTCTTTTATTTATGGTTAATTTGCTTTTTGTTTCCTTCCCTTTCTTGCAAAACTAGCTATTGTCCCACGGGAGATGGATGTAATTGTTTATAGTTGTCTTTTAAATCATATTGATTATATATAGGCCTTGTTTGGCTTGAAATATTTATCATGATTAATCGATTACTTGGATTTTATTTGATATTTTGTAAATTCACTGATATTTTTGGTTGACCCATAAATAATATTTTATCATATTTATCTTGCAGCCGTAGCCGGTTCTGACTATAGACGAGAGAAGTCGTCGTCTCGAGCTCCCGATTTTAAAAGAAAAATAGGGGCCCCAAATAATATTTTATATTCTTTATATATACTAATCATAGTATTAAATGATATTTAAAATTTATAAATAGTTAAAACAATTTAAATAACATAGCTATATTATTTCACATAGTTTTAGTATTTATTGGAAATTTTACACTAATTCTAGCATTTTATGTGAATGAAATGTCTTAGATCAATTACATTTAGTTAGATATTGAGTTCTATATCAAATTTTTATAACTTTTATTTCGAACAATCTTTGCATTTTTTTAATAACTTCAAAGGATTTTGGCAAGTTGAAATATACTATATTTTATTTTATTATATTTAAACATAGGTTTTATATATTTACTTGTTCAATAATATTTTTATACTAGTTTGAAAAGAAAAATTATATAACTTAACTTTGTCAATATTTTAGTCCAATTTTTTCCCAAAATTCTTAACTGCTAATCAAAAAAATTGTTCAGCTGTGCTCGTTATAATGAATTAATGTGTATATTACAATACTAATAGAGACCCATTTTTTACAAATTCTTAAAACTCGCTTAGGGTCCCTAATTTCTCAGGAACCGCTCTACTTGCAGTGTGTGAGATGTTACACCATCGGGAAGTCTTGCACCATAGTTCTTACAAGTAACCACCTACCAAACACATATACATATGGGTGTATGTTATTATATATAGATTAATGGTGTAAGATCACTCGATGTATTTCATCGGGTCTAGAATCTACGAAATATTTATATTGCCTTTTAAAAACAATTATTTAATGGATATACATGTTATCTACACTATGATTAGGTAAGAAACATTATGAATGATTGACCAATCTTTTGGTGTACTATAGGACAAAGCTAATGTTAGGATTTACTTTATTGAAGAAGATGATGCTTCATAAAATTGAATCTTGAGTATCCACGTTGTGGGGCATATATATACACTGCCCAATCTTTGAAAATCTTCAATCCAATGGCTAAGATTAATTCCAATAAAAGTTTGGACAAACATCAATATAATTATGGGCTGACAGTTATTATTGCAACAAACAAATGAACTTTCCCAAAATCCCCACTTTCATTTTGTCCTAACCCCCTAAAAAAAATATAAAAAATAAATAAATGGTTGTCTAGTAAGAGAACCTAGCAGATGGACCAAGTGAGCTTTTGTTAATTGAATGAAGTTCAAATTCTCTTGTCAACGGTGGTCGTTAGATCGAGTTTGCCACACATGGTTAACCTAGTACAGTTTACGTCTTATACGAAAGTGTAAATATATTCAGTGCACATATATGATTAG
>NW_012194957.1:360379-379664 GCF_000504015.1 Erythranthe guttata
AAAACAACCCAAGCCTTTTGTAAACTAGCTGGCACGTTAATGGAGACTTGAGCAAGTCGTCATAAGTTGTACTATTGTATTATTTCATTGGTGTGTCATATTTTTCTTTGATGGCATCCTAGGCGTGCTTTATTTTTCTTAGTTGTACAATCTTTAGTTTCGATGGATAAAACTACAAGACTTTGTGGGATCATAAATTTTAGATTTATAATTTTACTTTTTATTAATAAATTAAAAAAATATCTTTTTTGTTGGTGTATAATTTCATTTAAATGATTTTAAATTCTTGGAATCACATTTGTGTACTTTGAAACTAGCATTTTCCATGATATTATTTTAATTTAATGATTTAAAATCGACATTCGATATCATTTTATCGTTGAGACGCCATTCCAGTGACCTAACTATGAAAATTAGCAACTAATGATCCAAAATAAGTTCGTAAAAGAAAAAAAAATTGTGGTTTCATCCAAGAAAGATTTATAAATTTGTCATGCTTTGGAAATTAAATCTTTATGATATGATTAAAAAGTATTTACGAAATATTTATATAGAGTTTATAAGTGAAACTAAATATTTGCAAAGGTCAAAATGCAAAAAGTAATTGGAGCCGAGCCAAATTAGAAAAAAAGGAGCGGCTGAAAAAAAAGGAAGAAGCCAAAATATCATGAATATTATGAATCTATGATAATGGAATAATAATAGAGATAAAATAATATGTTTGAGACAGAGGAGAGTGGAGTTCACGTGGGACTACAATTTCATAAACTAACTTTTCTTCTTTTCCATTAAAAGCAATTTCGTTTAGCAGGACTTCACGTGGACCATCCATGTCATGCTCCCACGCACGTGGCCTTCCATATCTTTGTCTCCTCTTTCTCTCTCCCTACTCTCTCTCTCTCTCTCTCTCTCTCTCTCTCTCTCCAAATACTTCTTTTACATTTCACTTATTATTATTATTATTATTATTATTATTATTATTATTATTATTATTATTATTATTATTATTATTATTATTATTATTATTATTTTTCGTGGAATATTAAGTTCTACATTGATGTAACATCAAATTACGGTTGCATTATTCTTATTTACTCCATACTTTCCCATTTTATTTATCTATGGCAAATTACGGCCACCCCTGATGTATGGTCAAATTACAAAAAAAACCCCCTTGTTTGGATAATTACTGCCACCCCCCCCCCCCGCCCTTTTAAATATTTTTACGTAAAATTTATGTAATTCGGTTATTTACCGAACCAAATCGTATATTTAGTTCGGTAAACGGTATGAAATGTTGGCGTACCGAAATTTTGGTTCGGTTTTACTGAATTAACATCCATAAATTTACCTCTGGATGGGTCTTTTCGTAAGATAAATACATAGTTGAGGGGGTGGCTGTAATTACCCTAACAGGAGGAGAGTTTTCGTAATTTAACCATAGCTCAGGAGGTGGCCGTAATTTGCCCTTTATCTTTTTTAGAGATATTTTTTTATTTCAAAATAATTATCACTTTAGGATTCTAATTAAATATTTATTGTATTTTTCTCAATTATGCC
This sequence comes from Erythranthe guttata, assembly GCF_000504015.1. The sequence goes on from NW_012194957.1 coordinate 361,940, forward strand.
TTTACTATTCTTAATAGAATTATTAGTAAAACATTTATAAAAGTGATTTTTTAGTCATTTTATTATATTTTTTCTAGAATCCATGCACATTTATTAATTTTTTTAATATATGTGAATTAGCCTAAACCCACAATTAAAATGTGAAGAAGGGAGTATCTAATCAAACATCACAATATATTAATTTATATTGGTTTAATACATAGTGCATTTCTAGTTATTACTAGGCAATAAATGATTCAATTGTTATTTTTCTTCTTCATGAAATTTCATCTATTTTATTTTATTATCATACTCAGTGGTAGAGTCAGAATTTTACATTCGTGAAAAGTCGAGAGCGCATCAAAAAGTTTCTAAAGGGTGGCTATTAATGCTATTTTCACAAAAAAATTATATTTCTAAATTATTAGAGATTTTGAAAATATTGGCTGACCATGACCCTCCTTGCTCCTATGCTGGCTCGGGCAACTGAACATAATAATTACTTTTGTTGTAATTCTATCATATCAACAAAAAATTATTCATGTCATTATTTTTTTAATAACTTTGAAAAAAAAGGATGTGACTCTACCATAATAAATTTCATCATCTTTATTTCATTATTTTATCATCATTCAACGATTCATATTTATTTTACAGATTAATATGTATTATTTTGTCAATTATTTAATCTTAGTTTTATTAATATATAGAGATTATATATGTAGTGAGGAAAGATAATTATTTCCATCCAAATCTTGAATTCGATCAAAAATGAAGAAAAAAAAAATTGAAAATGTGTGATTGTCATTTGTCAACATCTATTTCTTTTAATTTTCAGTAGGTAGGGATTTTTTTTTCTAATTTGTTTTTACACCTGAACTATTATTAAGTAATAATATGCATGGTAATGAATTAATGATAGGAACATGACAAAATTAAAAAAATAAAATAGGAGCAGCGTGGTGTGTCGTGTCGCGTGAAGTTGCATCAAAAATAGCGGGCGTGCGTGTGATGTTTGTCTGTTGCTCGGCCGACAGCCATACTTCCTACAATCATTTGAACTCATTCATACTCTCTCTCCAACTATATTTGATATCCCATTCTTTTTAGGGATTTTTATGCAAAAGTCCCCAACCAAGCATGTTTATTATTCTAGGTATGGGGGACATATCTCTTTCACCAATAAGCCCATCCCTTTAATATTTATTATAACTAAAGGAAACATTCATGTATATCCCAATATTATCCTCAATCATTTATACCCAATTCTTAATTGTAATCCAAATTAATCAATTTTGTCCATAAAAGTTCAATTTTGACCACAAAAATTCAATTTTGACTTTTTTTTGGAGTATAATTTAATATGCTTCAATTTCATCCTTAACTTAATTTAATCTCAATTTGACCCTAAATTTCACAAATTATTAAATTTTGACCCAAAATTTTTTTTTTTTTCAACAAATTTTTTTTTTTCAAAAACTTTTTTTTGCCGCCGGATTCCGGCGTTGACCGGCGGTCAACGCCGGTCTCCGGCGTTGACTTTTTAAACTTTTTTTTTTTTTTTTTTTTCTTCCGGATTTTTTTTCCGGATTCCGGCGTTGACCGGCGGTCAACGCCGGTCTCCGGCGTTGACTTTTTTTTTTTTTTTTTTTTCTTTTTTCTTTTTTTTTTTCTTTTCTTTTCTTCCGGATTTTTTCGCCGGTTTCCGACGGTCTCTTTCTTTAGGGTTTTTTTAAGTTTTTTTTTTTTTGCTTTGGTTTGTTTTGTTTTCCCCCCCCCCCCGCTACACGTTGACCGTAATTGTGCTGTCACTGACAGTAATTTAGCGTAATTATACTGTCAATGATAGTTAATTAACGTAATTGTACTGCCGTTGACATTACATTTATGTAATTGTGCTGCCGTTGACAGTAAATTAATGCAATATTATATTTTTTTATTTATTATTATTTTTTTTTATTTTTTTTGATTTGTTGACAAGTCAACGTAATTATATTACTGTCGTTGACAGTAAAATAACTGTAAACACAATAATATTACTGTCAACAACATCAATATTATTATTTTTTAGGGGTGTTTGTTTTGTTCGAGTTATTCACGAAGTAACGTAATAATATTACTGTCTACTATTGTAATATTACTGTTGCTATAGTAATATTACTGTCACTCACAGTAATATTAATTCTTTTGGTTTTTTTTATTTTGTTTACATTTGTTGAACGGACAACATAGTAATATTACTTTATTATACAATAATAATGAATTTTGTTGTGTTAATATTAATGTGCTAGAGATTAATATAGCAATATCAATGTGTTAAACTATAGTTTAGTTAATTTTACTGTGTTTAACAGTAATATAGTTAATATTACTGTCATTCACAGCAATATTGCTGTTTAAACGGAAAAAAAAGTTACAGAAAAAAAAAAAAAAAAAAAAAAAAAAATTAAAAAGTCAACGCCGGAGACCGGCGTTGACCGCCGGAATCCGGAAAAAAAATCCGGAAGAAAAAAAAAAAAAAAAAAGAAAAAAAAAAAAAAATTAAAAAGTCAACGCCGGAATCCGGAAAAAAAATCCGGAAGGAAAAAAAAAAAAAAAAAAAAAAGTCAACGCCGGAATGCGGCGGGAAAAAAAAGTTTTTGAAAAAAAAAAAATTTGTGAAAAAAAAAAAAGTTTTGGGTCAAAATTGAATAATTTGTGAAAGTTGGGGTCAAATTGAAGTTAAAGTAAGTTAAGGATGAAATTGGAGCATATTAAAGTAAGAGGGGTTATTTTAGTCCTTTACATAAATCTGGACCATGTGTGGACTTATTGGTAAAGGAGAATATTGTCTGGATCTCTTTATGAATAAGTTCCCACTGATGGGCTTATTTGTAATATGCCCTTCTTTTTACACTTGGAAATTATTTTTGCCACTTGAAAATTCTATACCGGATCACTTCTGATTTAAATGAAGTTTTGGGTTATTATGCATATATGAAAAGAATTAATAAATGTGCATAGACTATAGTAAAAGATATAGAATTACTAATGATCATTCACATTAATTGTTTTAGAAATAATTAATTATAAGCGATAAAGGGTAAAATTGAAAATAATGTAATTAATAATTCATTTAAAATCTGAAATGACAAATAATTTGGGATAAAAAAAATTCTCTAAGAAGACAAATAATATGGGACATAGGGAGTATTTATTTTCGAAGACTCTATTGTAGTTTTGGAATTCATTTACATTTTCTGAAATATGATTTTGAAAAGAATTTTTGAAAATAAAAGTAGTATTTGTTTATATTTTGGAGAGACATAAAATATTGAAACAGTGTAATTATCGTTAAAAGAACAAGAGAAAACGGTGTTGAAAAAATTGGAAAATAAAATGATGTTTAGTTATTTTTTAAGGAGACAACTTTTACTGTGGCAGATAAATCTTGTTCGAAGAAGAGAAAAAAATGGGAATTTTTTGGAGAAGAAAATTGAAAACCTTAACAAATATGAATTTGTTTAGCGGAAAGAGTGATAACAAAATGAAAACGGTGCCAAACATTCATCAATGCTTCAGGCGAGAATAAATCACCGCCATGAGGAGAGTAGCGAAGAATGTAACAGTTATTCACGGGAGGCTTGTTGGGCATCGATGGCGCGATGAGCTAATTAATCAGGCAGATAGTTTGCGTATCTAGGAACCCATCGTGAGAAGAGCGTGGATACTATCTCCACTCTTCCCTTTCCCCTTTTATGTTGTTGCCTAATCGGGGCTGACGATTCTGGTTTGATGGTGGTGGTCATTCATAAACTGACTATTCGGTGGAGCAATGTTCTTCATGTTCATTGTGGATGACTGCTCAAGAAAGGTATGGATCTACTTACTCAAAGTTCAAGGATGAAGATTTTATCACCTTAAAAATTGGTTGACATTAGTTGAAAATCAGACTGACTGGAATGGAATTCGGTAATGAACAATTCAATAACTTTTGTCATGAACAAGAAATTGCAAGGCATATATAAGACTGTTAAAGGGAATCCTCAACAAATGGATTAACTGAAAGAATGAATAAAACAGGTGAGGCAGTCAAGACAACTACTTATCTCATAAACAAAAGTTCATCAATTGCATTAAATTTCAATTGTCATCAAGAAAAAGAAACCTCACATTGGAAATTTAAGAGTGTTTGACTGCACAACATCTGCACACTTAAAGCATGTAAACTTCAACCAAAGGCAAATAAGTGTATCATGCTAGGCTGTCCAGAAGGAGTCAAGGGTTACAAACTGTGGAGCATTGAAGAAGGCTCGTAGAAATGCATCATAAGCAGAGATCTGTTGTTCAATGAGACTGAAATGCCTTTTCGGAAGCCAAAAGTTTATGTATCTCAAGTCAAAATGGACTATCAGCTTAAGGTGGAGCTTGATCAAAACTCAACAACAAAAACCATTACAAGCATTGAAGAAGAGGCTGAAGGAGAAGCACAATCACACGGAGGTGATCCCGTCTTCAAAAGAAGAAGATGATCCCAACTCTAATTATCAGTTGGTAAGGAAAAAAGATAGGAGAGTTAACAAACATATATTATGCATTATATGTAAGTGAATATAGGCTCTCGGTATGGAACGAGAAACGTATCAAAAAATAAGAAGTTGTAGTGAGAAAGAAAGTTGGTTGCAAGTAATGATATAAGAAATGAAGTCTCTTGAGAAGAATAAGACCTATAAAAATGTTACTAAGTCTGAAAAAATAAGAAGTTGGTTGGCTGCAAATGGATATTCAAAAGAATGATGGAATTTCTAAAGTAGAGATCAAGCCAAAATACAAGGACAAACTAGTTGCAAAGGGTTTCACACAAAATGAAGCAATAGACTATAATGAGATATTCTCACAATGGTCAATCAAACCTCTATTAGAGAGATTATGTCACTAGTTGCCAAATTTGATCTGAAACTAGATCAAATGGATGTTATAACACATTTTATGCATGGTGAGTTGAAAAGGACAATTTACATGAAACAACCACATGATTTTGAAGAAACAGACAGTGAGAAAGTGTGTAGTTGAACAAGAGATTTGACACGTTCATGTTGTCAATTGGCTTCCACAGAAGCATCTACGACAGGTGCGTGTACTTCAATGGAGAAACACATTGATCAAACAAATAATATTACTACTATATGTTGATGATATTTTAATTGCTGGAATGATAGGAAAGAGATTGATATCATAACGACCGGTCTTGGAGGAGAATTTGAAACGATGAATATGAGAAAAGAAAAAGGATTTTGGGGATTGACATCATGAGAAACAGACTGAAAGCTATTATATTCTTGTCTCATATGGAGTAGCTACTAAAGATACTTCAGAAGTATAGGATTGCTGAAGCAAGCAAATATCTACTCGCTTGAGTATTCATTTCAAACTAAGTGTCACTAAAGTTCCAAAGTACATAATAAGAAGATAAGAGCTGTTTAGAGATAAAATTTATGCATTCAATGATTTGCAGTAGACCTGATCTTGCCTATGCTATAAGCATGTCGAGCTGATTTATGGAAAATTTAGTAAAACTACATTGGAAGGTTTTGAATGGCTCATGGGTACTTAAAGGGATCACAACCTAGGCTTATGCTACAGTCAAGGTGATGAAGGTTCTGAGATGCTAAGAGGGTTTGTAGATTCTGATTATGCGGGTTACATTGACACCAGAAAATAATTCTCTAGTTATGTCTTTACAGTATTTTGTAGAATGGTCAGTTGAAAAACTAGTTAGCGAAATGTAGTGGTATTATCATCTGCAGAAGCTAAATACATAGTTTCCACGGAAGCAATCAATGAGGAAATTTTGGCTCAAGGGAATAATTAATGATCTAAATCGGACGAGAATTGATGTCACCGTCTATTGTGACAATCAAACTGATATGCACTTCATAGAATTCATGTGTTCCATGAAAGGTCAAATCACGTGGATATCAAGCTATACTTCATTAGGGATGTGATAGCTAAAGATCAAGTGAGTTCGCAAAGTTCATAACATAATCATGCAGATGCATTAACTAAATTTCTAACGGTCACTAAGCTGACGTATTGTCTCAGGAACATTGTAGAATGAGATGTTTGGGGTAACGAATTGAAGCAACTCAAAAATATCTACTCTATTGGGTATTCATTTCAAACTAAGTTCACTCAAGCTCCAAGTACATAAGAAAATAAGAGCTACATGATAGATAAACCTTATGCGCTCAATGATATGCACTAGACTTGATCTTGCCTATGCTATAAGCATGTTGAGCTGATTTATGAGAATTCAAGAAAGCTACATTGGAAGGTTTTGGAATGGCTCATGAGGTACTTGGGATTACAACCTAGGCTTATGCTATAGTCAAGATGATGAAGGTTCTGAGATACTAAGATGGTCTGATTATGTTGGTTACATTGACACCACAAAATCAATCTCTATTTGCTCAATGTCTCTCTCAAATGATGTACACATACATGTCGTAGTGCTTCTGTTGAAGTCAATTGACAATGTGAAGAACCAATGTGGAGAATTATTGGAATATTTGGTTCAATAGGTGGTTCTTGTTGGGATTGATCAAGAGAGGAATAAGCTCTACATGCCACATGCCATGCATGAGGAAAAATGGTGAAATAGTGGAATCTGTTACGGAACTCTAAAAAATTTCTGGTGAAGGCACCTGATCCGCACACTTCCCCTACATGTCACTAATTTTAATTATTTCATTTTTGCAAACATTGTATCAAAATTATAATAATTGGATAATGTATTTTGTCTCCATAAATTTCTAATATTGACTTTAAGGTTGTGTTATGTAGCATGAGTTTGATTAGTCTAAATATTGACTAACTAACTATTTAATTGCTAACATATTATATTTCTCATATTTATTTTGTTAGATTCTAAGAAATGGATTTCCACAAAACGGTCATACTTGGGGTGCAATTATCGTTTTCTTTTATAATACTCACCTACAAAATTAACCCATAGTGAGATCACTACTATTTGTTGCATGGTGACATTTAGTTATCAACTTCAAAAATTTATGCGGGTACAATTGACTTTCAGAACTCGTTTTCAGCACCTATTAATAAAAATTGATAAATTCTTACATCTGATAAGATGTTTTAACAGTCGATATGTTGCTAAATCTTATATTTACACTTAACTTTCAAAGATCTTTATAATCTTTGAGATTTTAATAAGAAAAAGGTGGGATATAATAATAATGAATATACAGGTAATCCTTAAAATAAAAACTTAGGCAATGTTTGGAAGTATTTTCATTGATTTTCCAAAACAAAATTGTATTTATTACACTTCTCAAATAATTCACTTCTCAAATAATTTTCTCAAAACAATATCGAAAGTTTCTCTCTCTCTTTCAGACATGATGTGACTGCTACAGTAAAATGATTTGACTGCTACAGTGAAAAAGGTTTTCACTAAAAAATAAATAAACATCACATCATCTTTCAATTTTTTTCTTCTAAAATACATTTTTCTAGCACCTTTAAACATGATTTGACTGCTACAGTGTATTTTGTCTCCTTCCAAAATATAAACAAACATTACTTTCATTCTCAAATTCTTCCCCCAAAACATATTTTCTCAAAATGAAATCAAAATAAGTTTCAAAACGCTCCCAAACATTGCCTTATAAGCTTTTCAACCGCTTATATTTAAATTTTTATATTATTTAAAATTTATTTTATCAAATACTGTAGGAGCTTAGCGATTGTGCAATTAAAAAAAAAATATTAAAGGAGCTCTTATAAAAATACTGATTTTTCCATATTTGGGGAGATAATTTGTAAAATAATCCCCATCATCAATTAGTGGTGTGAAATGTGAGTTGTGATGATGATAGATATGATTGTGGAATAGATGCCAATAATGAAGTGGTCCGACAAGATGTCGGGTTATGATTGAGTGCGGCAGCGTGCTAGCTGTCCCACGTGTTCCCCCTTCCAATTATGATCCACATTTCCATACCCGACAATAACCCGCCCGGACCGGTACGAGGCTCCTTTCTCCCACGTGACCTGCGCGTGGGTGTGGGGTCCCAATCCCAATTGAAATTGATTTGATTACTCATCAATTTTCCAATCCCTGACCAACCATACATCCTGGCCTCTCTTCACATGCTCTTCGCTTTCATCACAATTTCCATACACAAACCAATCATCATTACATTATTTAATTAATAGGAAACCTAATTACTTTTGGAGATCTTATATAAAAAAATAAAAAAAAAAATTAATTTTGGAGATAAAATATATTTGAGAAGTTTTTTTTTTTAATAAATGAGACTAAGGTTATGTTTCACAGAATTAAACAGAGAACACTGATTACTGAACACGTGACTAATTCGCGTTAAGAGCAGTGTCTGAATACTGAATGTTGAATGTTTAAGCTTGTTTGGTAAAATATAAATGATTGTATCAGAATAATGTAGTTTTACTATATTAACCCTCTATATTTATGTACTACAATTATCATTAATATTTAAATAAAAAATTAACTATGTACTTTTTAATTGTAAATTTAAATTCTATCATTCTAATAGATAAATAAAAATAAAAATTTCAAAATAATTTAATTATATTTAACTATATTAACCCTCTATATTTATTTACTACAATTATCATTAATATCTAAATAAAAAATTAACTATGTACCTTTTAATTGTAAATCTAAATTCTATCATTCTAATAGATAAATAAAAATAAAAAATTCAAAATAATTTAATTATATTTAGCAAACAGCCCTAATCGATAAAATGTGTTCAATTGAATAGTTGCTGTTAAATAATTGTCCAACTAGAGAAAGTTGAAGTTGTTAATTGAAGAGGACAAAGCTATCATTATCAACAATAATTCACCATGACTTCTTTTTCAACCAATTTTCTGATTTTCTTTTTTCTATATTATCTATTATTTTAAAATTTCAATGACATATTAAATATAGGGTAATTTCATATATTTATAAATTTGCATATAAGGGTATGGAGAACAATAAAAAAACTAAAGGGATTAGAATCTTTATTTACAAAAGGTTTGGGGGCAAAATCTAATTTACAAAATATTACTTATAATTCATTTTTTTTCATCTCCAAAATATGTTATGAGACAATTTTTGTCATAAAAGGCTATGAAATGAGTGGATATGGTAAAAAAAAAGTTGACATATTTTTTTTTAAGTAATTGAATGAAATTATTTTGAAGGGTGGAAAAATTAAAATTTTAACACTTTGCATCAAGAAAGTAAATAATTAGTTATTCTTCTCATTAGGGTTAGAATGTCATTCTTCATGAAATTGTGGTGTTTTTAACCATGGCACATGAGTTGCTTCTATATATATATATATATATATATTGTGGTGGAAAGTGTCTTAAATTGTTTGTTTTCCTCCACTATAAAATCATTTTCTCGCTAAATTACATTATATAAAGTCCACACGTTGTTTTATCAAATGCCTATCAAACAAATAATTTACTGAGAAATTAAAATATCAATTGGTGCAATGTGAATAAATTATCACCCTTTAAGAGTGCAAAGTGCTATTATTTTTTTTTGAAAGTGCAAAATGTCAAAATATATATATTTTGAATGTTCAAAGTGAAATCAAGCCAATAATTTGAAGTAGAAAGAGATTTTGTATACTTTTATTTGTATTCTTTCACGTGCCTCTCAATCTACGTAGGATTAAGAATATTCTCTGAGAAAGCTTCATCGTATTAACGCGGAATCGACTATCTCGCATATATATATAGGCCTTGTTTGGCTGCTAAGACAGATGTAGCTAATATACGACTAAATATTTAGTGAATTCCAATTGTATTATTTGACGGTAGAAAATGCAATAAAAATGTCCCTAAAATACAATATAAACCGTAATAATATAATATTTTCGAACTATCCGAGAATTTATGGAATATACTAAATAAAATAACTATAAACATCAGTCATAAATAAGGGTTGAGAAATAATAGACTTAAAACCTAGTCACATGCACTTACGGTCAACGTAGTAATTTTGACCATGACCGGCTACCTCAACAATATTGATGTGATACCATTGGGGAAAAGATATATGTAGTTTTTAGCAATTTTGATTTTGTTTTTTCTTAAGTGAACAATTAATCGAAAATTTTGTTCCGAAAAATTTCCGAAAATATTGTTACAAATCGGGATCTTTTGAATCGGAGCTGACCCAAATTTTGACTTTTACTTACCTATAATATAAAATAAAATAAAATAGATATTATACGTGTAATAAAATTGAATTTTTGGAAATTAAGATACGATCGAAGATCGAAATCTCATATGTATTCAAACTTTGATAAATAAAAAAAGAAAAAAAAAATCCCTCGAAATCGGACTATACATTGTGGGTTAATCAACATGAAACGGCTTAAATTTATTTATGTTTTCCTTTATTTTGTTGATTATGTAATTATAAACGACTAAACGAGTACGATATTCCAAACTATTATACTAAATTAAAAAATCAGATTAAAGATTCAGTATGAAGCCCAGACACAACGGATCTTTCAACTATAATAAATTCTTAATTTTTTTTAATATATATTTTAACAAAATCAGATTTGAATTAATTAATTATTAGCCGTAATGATATGCAAAATTTTTGGGGTAGCTAAACAAAGTTGTAATGTAACATCAATAATTAGGAATCATGTGCATCCTAGGTGGTTCCACCAGCATTCCAAGAACAGCCCAACTACAGCAAGGCGCACGTGTAGCCTACGTGTACCCCACACGTGCACATCTGGTCAAACCCACTTTGTCTTTGCTGGATCTGGTCAAACCCCAAACTCCACAATATTATTTTTATATGGTTGTCAATTTGTAATTTTAATTATAATTCGTTGCACATATTAATTGTTTTTTAATCCATTTTCCTATATTATTTGTTATTTTAGGAGTCTAAAGAAGAATACATGGTGAAATTACAGTGTTACAATTTTAATCATCCCTAAAACTATCTTGTAATGTAGGGCAATTTACGAAATTCTAATGGCATTTTTTTTAATTTTTTTTATCTCCAAATTTTTGTTTATTATCTCATATTTTAAAGAGGTTCGAATTTAATTTCCCTAGCAAATCTACCTTCAATTTTCTTGCAATTTTGCAATTTATTTTAATTATTTTTACCTAATGTCATTTTTGTAATTATTTTTGTTTTTATGTTGTTTATTTACTAAATTTCTAATTTATTTGTTGTTTCGCTTTCTTTGAATCGGATTTATATGAATATTGATGCTCTGTAAATATCACTAGTAAATTTTATTAATATAGTGTACTATATTTTGTTTATTTATTGTTTCATTCATGTATTAAATTAATCATTTTTTATCTTTAAAATGATATCTCGTGCATTGCACGAGAAAAATTACTAGTCTTATATATAAAAGAAGAAACACTACGATAACCCTAACAACTCTAATAGTATTTTGGCTGCGGCTATATGCAATACTCATTCCACTTGTGCAAGACCAAATTAAAGAAAGATTCCAAAAGATTCTATTTTATTAAGATGGAATGACAAGTATGCCCATAAATTAAATTGGCTTTTCTTTCTCATGTAAGACCAAATACAAATAATGAGGAAAAAACAAAAATCGACACCAAGGTGTCGAAAAACTATGCTACAAATCGACACTTAAGCGTCGAATTTCATAGGTAAAAATCGACATTGACATGTCGAATTTATAGCACAAATTCAAATGTCGAATTTTATACCTGAAAATCGACATCTAAATGTCGAATTTTATACCTCAAAATCGACATCTAAATGTCGATTTTTACCTGTAAAATTCGACCTGTACATGTCGAATTCGTTTGCGCGGGGTTTTTTTTTTTGGAAAATCGATATTCTAGCTAAAAAACCCATAAATGCATACATTCTTGGGTTCTTCCATCCTAGAATCTTCTATTTTGATGTCTTTTGACTCCATACTTGCCATCTTTGTAGGATTTGTTGAGTTTTGATGATTTTGAATTTCTAGGTTTTGTGGGTTAATGGAGGAGGAAGGAGAAAGGTCTTGTGGGTTTTGGAAGATGGAGAAGATGAGAGTTGGTCTTGTGGTTTTGTGGTCTTGTGATAGGGTTTTTTGTGTTTTTGAATTTTTGGTCTTGCATACTTGGATTTTTTTTATTTTTTTAATAGATAAGGGTATTATAGTATTTATACATTGAAAATTTTAATTTGGTCTTACACAAGTGGAATTAGTCTTGCATATAGCCGCAGCCTAGTATTTTTTTGTAATTTTTTTTTCACTATTAATTTTCTAATATAAATAGTTCAAAATTCAAAACCAACGGTGTAGAATCCTTTTAATATTATTCTATCTTTTTTTCTTTACCATATCTTTAATTATATGTGCAAGTTTCTTGTTTTTTTTTTCAAAGTTTTGCTTAATACTTGCTTCATTTCTTTAACGATAATTTCATTTTATAACAACTAAGTTTAAATAATCTTTAGCAGAGCGAGTTTGTATTATCATATTTGCATGAATATTGTAACGTAAACATGATTAACAAATTCTATTATAATTATTTAAATAATTATTTTTTCTAACTTTTAAATAATATCTCGTGCATTATACAAAGCGTAATGCTAGTAAAATTAAAAGACTATTTAATAAGTTTCATCGTCTGTTCGTTTAAACCTAAAACAACTAATAGAAGTACAACTTTAATATGTTAAACTGAAATTGAAATTGAAATTGAAATCGGATTAACCAATAAATTTATAATTCACTTAAGAAAAAAACACCAAAACATAATTTAATCTTCAAAATCAATTCCGTGATAAAAAAATAGGGTATATTACAACCATCCCCTGAGGTGTGGTCAATTTACGAAAAAACCCCTCTTGTTTGGATAATTACATCTACCCCTCAACTATGATTTTTTTCTTACACCTCCACCATTATGGTGTTAAATTCAACATAATCATCTAGATTTCATAAAATCTGATATATACAAGCTTAAAAACACATATTATGATCATCTTGCTTTAAAATGTGGAGTTCGAATAGGATAAAACAGATACAAAAGTGATAATAATCCATATAATCTCGAAAATTCCATTAAATTTGAAACTGCAGGGGTGGACATGTAAAAAGATTTATACTTGAGGAGGTGGTTGTAACTATCCAAACAAAAGAGAATTTTTTATAATTTGACCATAACCTCAGGAGTGATTATTATTTACCCTATAAAATAATTCAGACAATGAAGCAAGAACCGGTCAACGATACAAGTCTACACACACGTGCAAAGTAGCACGTGCTCAGAAATATGTAAAGAAAAACAAATAAAAAAAAAGAAAAAGAAAAAAGAAAAGGAGAATGTTATTGGGCATTCGTGTGAAAATACTTGCCTAGATATCTGGCCCATGTGAAATCCCAGCTGTTCACCATGTGAGAGATTATACTACTAATTAAAAACCTTAAACCTTGTAATTAAGAGAATCTTTACTTCTAATCTCCTCATTAACTCTTAACCAAAAACTACAGCTCGTTCGGAGTTGGTTTGCACGTGCGATGGTACGGATTGTTCCCCGTATCTACTTGTATGGACAAGTTTACCCCTATCTGAACCGGAGCCAGCCCACTCCAATAGGGGTAAGTTTGTAAAATAACATTATTGTGATGGTGGAAGGTGGGAGCTTGCACGAAAAAACATGTTTGATGGGTTGGAATGTAAGTATGATTGCAGGAATCATTAACATAATTAGATATGATTATTTAATTATTTTAAGTTTAGTTTATGGCTAATTGGCATTAATTAACATTAATGAATGTCATTATTGGATTCTTGGATTTTAACGACCTAATGATTTCATTGTCCAAATGATGATGAGAAGCAATCTCTCAATTGTAATTATTTATCAAGCACTTCCACATATTCTATTCTTGATATTATTATAACTAATTATTGACCATCTTTAAAATTTAAATATATTGCGTAGATTTGGTTCAATACATTCAATTCGCTTGTTGATTTGGAATTACAAGATGGTGTTTATAATCGTATGTAGGGCAGACAATCGGGCCATGTGAGTCGAGTTTGGGTTGACTCAATCTTATATATTATTGAACCTTATTACTAAAAGCTCAAGCTCATATACCATTGAGCCATAGACTCAAGCTTGACTCATGTACTTTTTCGGGTTTGCGATTTAGATCGGACTTATATCGAAAAATATATAAAATACATACTCTACAAAAAAACCTATGCAACTAAAGAACAAAATTTAGAGTATTTATGAAGAACAAAATAAGATAAAAATCAAGTCGCAAAACAAGATGAAAATCGTAGTCTATTCCTAAAAACAAAGAAGTTTAATGTTGCAAATGTTTAATCTTTAAGTAATTATATGAAAAAAAAAAAAAAAAGCACTAGTGTCTAAAATGAAGACACATAAAACGAATAGAAGTAATTCTAGACGTACTACTAACTCCTTTTGACTATTGTTACAAACACCACTTAATTCCCTTTTTTTCTTTTGATTTTTTTTGCAAAATAAAATAATATAATATGGGCCGTAGGCCCGTAACTTATAAATTGAATGTTGAGCTATATCATTAAGATAATAAATATATTTTTATTTAATTATTAACCTAATCGGGGACCTTATTCTGGTTGAGCTATAATAAGCTCAAATTCGGCTCATAAATGAACATAGTTTAATAAAACGGCTCAAACTCGGCCGACTCACTAAATATTAGGCTCGACTCAAATACATGGCAGGTTCTGACTATAGGCGAAAGAGGCGGTCGCCTCGGACCAATAACTTTTAGAAAGAAATTAGGGGCCCCTAAATAATGTTTTGTACTCTTTTTATATACTAGTCATAGTGTTAAATGATATATTTTTAATGTATGGATAGTTCAACAATTTGAATAATCATAACTATATTATTTTAGATAGTTTAAGTATTTATTGAATTTTTTTACAATTATTAGTGCATTTAATGTGAATGAAATGTGTTAGATCAATTATAATAAGTTGAATATTGGATTCTTCCATCAAATTTTTATTTATTTTAAGATTTAATTTTTTTTTCTAGCAATCTTTACATTTTCTAATAATCTACATTGCTTATTTCTAACTTCAATGGCTTTCGTCAAATTAAAAATATACTTTACATTTGTTTATTGTATTTAAACAAATGTTTCATATATTTATTTAATTACTTGTTCAATGATATTTCTATGACTATTTAAAAAAAAAATCGGGGCTCTGCTCTGAACCGCGTTAACTTTTAATTTATCTTAACTTTGTCAACATTTCAGTCATAGTTTCTCCAAATTCGTAACTGCTAATCAAAAAATTCTTGTCCAGCTGTGCTCGTTAAAATAAATTAATGTGTACATTATACAACATAAATGGATGTCATTTTTACAAATTCTTAAAACTCGCATAGGGCCCCTAATTTCTCAGGAGCGACCATGCTCAAATATAGTCGAGCCGAGGCATCGACTTCGGTTAGGCCCAACTCAATTGTCGGTCCTAATAGTACGACCATTTTGATCTCACAGTTGAGAATTTCATAGTAAGATACCATGGTTAAAAATGCCCTAAACCAAATAAAAATTGTAACTTTTATTGTTTTATTTTATCTTAGTTTATAGAAAATGAAAAAAAAATTAAGAGATTAAGATGAAGAGAAAAACATTACTACACGATTAAGAAACATTTTGCATAGTGAACTATAGTTGTCAATAATCCTGAAAGTGGATTGTTAACTAAGCGTAGGGTTGAGCACGATTTGGTTCGGCTAGATTTTTTGTTAAAATCATATGTATCAATTTTTTCGTAAGACCTAAAACCAAATATGTCGGTTTATAATGGTTCAATTTTCATCGGTTTGAGATAAGTTTTTTTCGGGTCAAGATCGACCGCTTGTTTCATTTGTATAACAAAAAAAAAAAAAAAAAAAAATTAGTTTGATTATTTATTTGAACTTAACTTACATAATGCAATGAGGCATACAAAACTCAGAATAAAAAATTGCATAACATAATAATAATTAAAAGATGCATGTACTCCGTTTTACTTTCATCAATCTAATAACTGAAATCATTGTAATGATTTCGTTTTGTTTTTCGACTTTTCGGTTATATTCTCAGCCCTAACTAAAGGCCTAATTTGTATCTTTACACATTCTGGACCTTAACCACTATAAAAGAAGGCCCATGTAAAATATGGAGTTAGTTAACAAATTTTTATCATATGGGTCAAAGGAGTCCATTTGATTAAACTTATTTTAAACATGGATAAACTTTTACAGCTGATAAGTTGTTTTAAGAGTTGATAAACAGTTATGTCTTATTTTTAAAATCAATTCTTAAACTGTTTCGATAATGAACTTATAAATTATTGGGCAAATTATGGTCACCCCTTGAGATATGACCAAATTACGAAAAAACCCCTCATGTTTGGGTAATTACAGCCACCCCCTCCTTTTAAATATTTTTACATAAAATTTATGTAGTTCAGTTATTTACCGACCAAATTGTATATTCAGTTCGGTAAACAGTATGAAATGTTGGCGTACCGAAATTTTGGTTTGGTTTTTACCGATTTAACATCCATAAGTTTACCTCTGGAGGGGTATTTTCGTAAGATAATACATAATTGAGGGTGGCTGTAATTACCCAAACAGCAAACATGAGGGAGTTTCATAATTTGACCATACCTCAGGGTGGATAAATGTATTTTTTTTTAAATCTTAAAAATTCTCCAACAATCGGTTTCATGGATCTTAAAAGTATTATTGCAACCGCCACTTCGTAGAATATGAACAATTTTGGTGGCGGAGCTGGGCCATCAATTGATGATGATGCGTTCTTTGCTCAACCGGCGATGCATGGGATGATGACGTTAGGGATCGAGGATACTGATGTTGCATATGCTGATACCTCAGGCCTTGGGGATGTCGTCGATTTAGGCAGACTTGCCCCGAGATAGCGGTCTTCCCGGGGCCTATTGAGGTAGTAGACTAACGCCTCGTTTATCGAATTATATAAGATGATATTAGATCAATTTTCCACCGCCTAACTAAATATTGAGTCAATATGACGACGTTTGGTTCCTTAGATTAAATTTTCTGTTAAATTTGTTAAACTATAATATTAAATTTGAATTGTCTAAAAAGTTTTTTAATTGACAAAATTAAGACATTTTTAGGGGAAAAAAAAAAAATCTTCTCCTTTAGACACCATATAGAAAATTAATCACGGGGAGGGGCAGTGGCGAGGCCAGAAAGTTTGTTGAGGGGTGGCTTAAACACACGGGGGGGGGGGGGGGGGGGCCGGCAAAACCCCCCAAAATTTTTTTTCTCCCAAAAAAATTTGGAAAGAAAATTCCAAAAGGATTTTTTTTCCCTCCCCTTCCAAAAAAAAAACCCAAACCAATTTGGAAAGCCAAATTTTTTTGAAAATTTTAAAAAACTGAAAATCCAGGCCATTTTCCAATTTGCCCCAAAAAATTTTCCAAAGGTAAAAACAACCCCGGGGGGGGGGAATTTAACCCCCATTAAGGGGACCGGGAAAAAAAAACCCGTTTTTTTTTTTTTCCAAAAACCTAATGAAGTTTGAAAATAAAAAAAGGAAGCCCGTCCTCCCTGAGGGCTTTTAAAAAGGGGACCAAAAAAAAGGGGGCTTAAAAAATTTAATTTAAAGGCCTCAAAAATTTAATTGAAAAA
>NW_012194957.1:389844-409484 GCF_000504015.1 Erythranthe guttata
ATTTGGTAGCCCTTTTGGGGGGGGATAGGAACGGTTTCCACTTTTTTTGGAGAAGGGCCCATTAAATCTTGGGAAAATTTATTAGGTTTTTTTTTGGGAGGGGGGCCCTGGGGAGGGTGGTTAATTTTTTGTTCCTTGGGACTTACAGGGAATAGTTGGGGGGGTTAACTTTTAGGGGAAAAGGGTTTTTTTGCCCCAATTCCACGCAGGGGGAAAAAGATTTTTTTTTTTTCCCGTTTTCCGGAATTGGAATGGGATCCAAAATTTCCTCTTGGCAAATCCCTTCCGGGGATTTAACGGGGAAAGCCCAACTTTTCCAAAAAAATTGGGGGAATTTCCCGTTAAAAAAATTCACGGGTTTGGGGAAATTTTTTTTTCAACAAGCATGTGGGGGAAATTTTTTTCTTTTCAAAATCCCCCAAAGGATGTTCCCCAAAGTTTTGGATTTTTGTGTTAAACCCCCCCCCCCCACCCCCCCCCCCCACCCCCCCCCCCCCCCCACCATCACGAACGCTGACTGTGCTTTATCGATAATATTTGGTAGAACGTTGGCTAAACGGGTCGTTAGGACTTTTACAATGACCTTGTAGATCACATTGCAGCAAGCTATTGGTCGAAAATCCCCCACTACTTGTGCTTGTACTTTCTTCGGGATGAAGACCAGTACCGTGTTATCCCACTGCTTAGGCAATGAGCCGTTCTGAAAGAATTCTTGCCCCGTTTCCGTCAAGAGTGGCCCAACCGTTTCCCATGCTTGTTTGAAAAAGTGGGCGGTGAATCTGTCTCACCCCGGATCTTTGTTGTCCAAAATATCAAACAGTGCATCCTTAATTTCCGAATTTAGGATCGGCTCCATTAGTGTAACCCGATCATCCTCGTGAATCCTCATCCCAAAATGTAGAACCTCCAAGTCAATAGCTTCACACGGCTGACGTGTTCCTAAGAATTCCATGTAAAACTGCAAAAGTTATGCATGGACTTGCTCACGTGAGGTGGTCATCGTCCCGTCCGCATGGCGAATAGATGCCACATGATTCCTTTGTGCATTCCGCTTAACCATTCCATGAAAGAACTTGGTCGACTGATTGCTATTATTCAAATAATGTAGCTTCGCCTTTTGATAGTAGAAGCTCCGTTCCGCCTTTGTGAGAAATTTTGCCCTCGCTGATCTAGTAATGGTTTCTCGTTGTAGGACTGCATTGTTCTGGTCGTCATGAAGCTATTGTTGGGTCTCATCGAGTTCAAGAGACGCTCGTTTAGCTTGTTCCGAATGTGACCAAATTCCTTATGATTAAGGCTCTTGAGAGGGGATTTCAGAGCCTTCATATTTTTAATCACCGCCCGTTGTCGGCTTCTTTGACAATCTGTTGTCCATACTTCTTGTACAAGGATGGTCTTGAAGTCCCCATGCATCATCCACGTGTTGAAAAACCGGAACGGGCGTGAGGTCGGATCTCCATCCACCCCCATCTTCACTAAGATCGAAGAGTGGTCCGAGTTCTTCCCGAACAGTAAGAAAGTTGTTGTAGTATCTCCATAAGTTTGCAGCCAAGTCGGATTCACCATAGCTCAGTCAAGTTTTCTCCACACAGTATGATTTGACCAAGTATAATAAAATTCCCTAGTGGTTAAGTCATCCAACCCCGTTAACCGGAAACACTCCTGGATATCATTAACCATATAAGGGGTCACCACGTTTCCTCCCAATTTTCAACCGGTCGTCGAACCGTGTTAAAATCCCCTGAGCGTAGTCACGACAACGTAGAGGTTTGCCTGTAGTTTGCAAGTGACGTCCATAACGGCCTGCGAGAAACAATTGAAAATCATCCATATACAAAGCTCACCTGAATTTGCCGACGCGACACGAGACAAGATACTTTGCAATGAATGAGTTGGCACGTCATTCCCATCGTCTCCATCTGAATCATTGACGGATTCCATATCAGTAGAGTGCGGCACGCCCTATGAAGTTGGAAATTGTTCACCTGACCCCAGTGCCGCAATTTTCGTGCCATGATCCCATCCAACAACACCGGATCCTATACTTTTTTCTCCAGTAGCCCACAAACATCCACCTTATGTCTCCTAATGAGGTCGGCGACCTTGTTTTGCATGAGGGTTTCCCTCATGTTCCAGCAAGCAACAATCATTTAACTATGGGAGGAACAATGCCCCTCTGGAGCAATGGCGTAGTTTCATCAGTTGCACTAGGCGTCTTCTTCTCCATGACTTTCACTAGGAATGCGTCATCCCTTCCTTTCGCTACGAAAACAGCCGTATCCGGGAGGTCCTTCTTCTTGATCGTAACAAAGGGTTTATCCCCCGAAGTCGAATCAATAGGAGTTTGCAGATTATCGTATTTCTCCAAATCCCCTGTGGTCTCATAGGCGTTCCACAGCAATCCGTTGAGGAATCATCATCGGCCATGTCTATCTCCTCAACTTCTTCATCTGAAACGTCATTAACACTTGAATCCTCAAATACCGCGTGGGTGCCCGTTCATGGAACAATTGCATCCTCCACTTCTTTCATCGGCTTAGGTTGATTCACGGCCATGACATCATCCGGGGGCGGGGGGTTTCTTGCTTTGGTTGAACGAGTTAATCAGTGTCAACGATTTCCGTAGAGGTTTCGTAGCATCCACCTTCATCTGAATCTGTGCGTAGCCAAGGCATCCCAAGTCCTTTGTGATCTTGTCCATTTGGATTGGTCTCCCGATCTTCTGGGCAATCATGCTGAGCAACTTTGGTTGTACAATCCTCTAGAGATGTTGAAAAGCGTCACCCAAACCGGAACGTACACCATCTCCCGAATGTCGAAGTTGAAGAACTTCAGCATCGTCCGAACATACAGTGTGGAAGTACAAATTATACTTCCATGTATCCATGACCTTCATCCTATCTTGGTCCGATTCGAATTTGAACAAAATCCACCCGGAAGGATGGATTTGATACTTAAACGGGACACCCCCCCCCCATCTTGCTTTGATGTCCTTGATCACATCAATTCGAGGGAATGGCCCCGGAAAATAACCGACACTCAAGAACACACCCCTCGTATCCAAGTCTTCAACATCGTCTTCTCCGAATCGTAGAACACCGGAGTCATCCAATCCATCCACCGTGTGGAGCGCCAAGTCAGCCGGCGGTGGGCACATTCCTTTGAAGAAACTTTCCCACGTTTTTTGGAGCTTCCTTGTCGTCGGTGGGTACCCAACATTGTTCAGCCGCCTTAGATGTCTCAAGGTGAGAGACAGTCGGAATAGTTTGCTCCGTTGATGTGGGAACAACCTCAGCCTCCCCCAAGCCCTTGTCGAGTGCCTTTGGCAAGGGTTTAGCAAAACCCTTGCCCGTCTCCAATCCCTTATCGGCCGTTGCATTGCCACGACTTCCTCGCCATGTGCAGGGATGAGGAAGGTTAGCCGCTGCAAACGAAGCCAAGAAACCCTAGCCAAGGTCCCTTGGATCCCCAAACACCATCGCACAAGAGTCCTTGTGACTCGCGCTTCTTCACCACTGTGTGGATCTCTCTCCTCCATCTAGCACCAACCGCCGCCAATAAACCCTAGCAACCACCGATGGTCACCACCAATAAACAACGTAATCCCATCGCCGGAACCTCCCAAACCAGCGCCCACACAATCGGATCAATTAGATCAAACATTAATCACGTAGAACTCGCACAAGACAAAAACAAAACTCCTAACCGATGAGCAAATCTCCCCCAAATTCATAGTCAATATGAGCGCGTCGATGAGACGAAGCCAACGGTGGGTACACCGTTTGATTCCGTCCACCAGAGAAGGAGCACCGCCGCCGAAAGCACCCCAAGATGGCCGAGAGAGACCTAGGGGCGGAAATCTTCTTTTCCTAACTTTTGAGAGAGTTTTTTACTGAGTATCTCGGTCGTTTAGGTTCTTCAACATGTGGACCATGCATGAGGACTTCAACAGTATTGTGGAGGATCTATGGATTGCTGATCGTCGCGGGAGGCGAAAATGGGCGGTGATTCAAAATTTAGAAGCTCTTAAAAACCCCCCCTTAAGAGCCAAAATCGTAACGAGTTTGGCCATATATCGGGACAGGCCGATCGTGCGCTCACGAAGTTAGAGGAGACCCAACGCAAACTCCATGATGACCAGGATAATGGGGTGTTGCAACGTGAGGTCGTAGCCAAAGCGGAGAAGAGTTAAAATAATATTGTTTTTAGATGGGGAACAGACGGAATGGTTACCTGTTCTTGCGAAGAGGTCCATGCGGAGTTCTTTACTTTCTATACGGAGCTCATGGGCACCCGACTGTCATGTGAACCGATTGACATGGAGGTGTTTAGATCGGGGCCGTTGATCGGGCAGGTTTGAGAAGTCCGAGTTTGGAGTCAGAAATATTTCGGAAAATAAAGCCCTAGTAGGCCCGGATGGATTTACCGCTCATTTCTTCAAACATTCTTCGAAAACGTTGGGTCCACTATTGACGGAAGCAATACAAGAATTCTTTCGCAATGGATCTTTGCTAAAGCAATGGGATATTATAGTGCTCGTTCTTATCCCGACGTCTGCCCACGCCCGAACCGTTGGGGATTTTTGGCCAATTGCTTGTTGCAACGTTATATATAAGGTAATTGCCAAAGTAATAACCAAACGATTGGAGAATGTTTTACCTCGGATTATTGATGAAGCCTGATTGGCGTTTGTGGGAGGTCGACTTATCACAAACAACATCCATTTGGTTGAACACCTGATGCGCAATTATGATCGCAAGAGGATCTCCCCGTGATGCCTCTTGAAGATGGACCTACGCAAAGCATATGACTCCGTCAATTGGGATTTTCTTCTAACTATGTTGGAGAGTTTGGAGTTCTTAGCTAAGTTCAATTTTTTTTTAATTTTTAGTTTTTTATTCAGTTATTTGAAACCCTAGTTCTAAATCACAAACAAAGGGTATGTGAAATAATTAACTTAGGCATATCGATTTTTATACTTCTAATTGTTCTTAATGATTACGAAACTTTATTTTAGTGTATTTGCTGCTTGAAATTGTTTCACCTCTTCATTTTTTTGTTGTTTGTAATGATAATCTTTCAATTTTGCGTAGTCAAGGGTCTTAGTTGATGACAAGGGTTTTGGCTTTGTACTGAATATGATCTACGTTTCTCTTATAACAGTTGAAAATCGAAGTCCTATTACTGTTCAGAAAGGGGACGGATTGAGAGAGATTTGTCTACTTGTGGCGGGGTAACTTAATTTGCAAATGATGACTGATATTTTACATTACATTTTAAGCTAATCAATGATGAATTACGATTGTTATAGGCATAGATGTTTTTTTTTTCATATTCAAACAGGGCCATGATGGGAGACGGGCATATTTATCTGTCGTTTCATTTTGTTTGTCAAGCTAACTACAACTCCATCCACCACCACCAGTAAACAAACACCCAAATCAAATGGAATAGTTTTTTTTTAGAAGCCCATTATTATAATCGAAGTTATTTTGTATGTTGGTCATAACACCCAAGTATTTTCTTTTATATATAGTTCAATATTTAGTTTTTACATCATAACATCAATTTTCCATCTTTCCAACGAAGAGAATTTTTTCTTGAAGTAGTCGAACGAGGAGACGAAACAGAAGGTGTTGATTTAGCACATTGGGAAGACGACGAACTTTGGTAATTGCTCACTTTTTATCCAAAAGTTCTTTTGAAGTAATTTTTTGGTAATTGCTATCTAGAGGACTCGTATATTAGTTGTGGGCAAGTTATCCACATAACTCTTGCATATGCTGTGAGTTTGCCACTGAATATTAGTTGAGATTTGTTCCATCTCATCAAAATAAATGGAATTGATTCTGAATTTTTATGAATTGATTTGAGAACACGAATTATGTTCTATTTTCAATATATATGTAATTTTTGGTAGATTTATTCTTTAATTATAAGGTGGTTGCACTGTCATTTTATTGTTGTTCAGTGCCCAAATATAATATCTGATAAAACATTTAATTTTATCACTAATTTTTTAATGACATTTATATGTCTTATTATAATTTTTTGAGACATATGTCCCATATAAGTTTGAAGGCACAAATAAGTGTCCCAAAAAAATTGATTATTAACTACGTAACTAGGCATTTGGGACATTTATTTGTGTCTTGTAAGCAGGTATTAAGACATATATAAATGACCCGATAAGGTATGATATGAGACATTTTAACCCTCCCTAACTTAATGAGACACACATACATGCGACACATATGCTAAGTGCCCCGAAACCTACAAATGTCCCCATACCAACCATATTAGGACACCATATTAGGATACTTTTCCGTGTCCCAATAGGGACTTTTTGTTGTAGTGACAAAATGTCCTTTATACTTCAATAACTCTCTTTTTATAAATATTTTCATCAAAATAGATATTTATTAAAGATAAATACATGAAAAATATTTATTAAAATAAACTATAGCACCAAAACACATGACACATATATATTAAACAAATATTCTTTAGGATAATTTTTTTACATATAAATTACCTTTAAAATCTCATGCTGTTGCTTTTAAGTATTAAATTAAAAGAATAGAATGTAATAAAATTTATTAAGGGGAAATATGCAATACCTCCCTGAAATGAGAAATATCTTGAACTAAATTCAATTGTCTTTAGAGATTTTTGCCAGCATCCAAATTTCATTCTTAATTAGCGAGACCCCTTTAGACTAGTGTGAGAAGAAAACAATACCCTCAACTACTATAACTCTAATTATTTGTCCACCTCTATTACTTTCATCTTCTCTCTTCTCCACCTCTCAAATCCCTCAATTCTCTTCGAACATTCCGACCTTCCTCCACCGCCGCAGCCGCGCAACGGCCGCTTCCTCATTCGTCTCCACATAAATCTCTTTCACTCTTATTCCTTATCTCTCATTTACATCACCATAGTCTCCATATAGACATGTACACCACCACCATCGTCCCACTCGTTCCGCCGGCGCCTCCTTCATCTCCACGTAAGGCTCTTTCTCTCTTTTTCATTATCTCTCCTGATTTCACAGTTTTTTTTTTTCATTTTCAGATCTGTCCACCACACCACCGTCGCAGCCTCTCTCACTCTCACTTTCGTTCACCGCCGCCACCGTCGTTGTCGTCGACTCCCCCTTCATCCCTTTCGTTATTTTTCTATCTCTATTTATGTATTTTTCAATTTCTTTTTTTTTCTTTCCAGATCTGAACATACAATTTCAAATTTGAGTAGCAGCAGTAACCAAGGTAGTTAAAATCGGGATTTTACTTAAAATCGGAGAGAGGTAGTTAAATCGGATCGTAAAATCGTAAGATTTTACACGGCTTGTAAAATTAATTGCAACCCATTATGTATATATAAATTGTTAGTACTTACTACTTAAAAATCATCTCATAACACAAATACAATAAGTCCAAACAAATATAAAACATCCAAACATTATTAACATAATTTAAACATACTCTAACATAAATTGAACATAATTAAAATCTAATGAACTAGCTTAAATCTTCAAGGTTGATATTAGAATCAAGTCCATCGTCACTCTCACTCTCATTATCATCACAATCATCTTCCTCAACCAGCTCCATACTTCTTTTCCTTTCTTCATCTTCATCTTCATCTTCATCTACATCTTGCTCACTAGCATCACTCTCATCAAGAGGATCACCATCAACAAAAAATCAATGAGTGTCATCTTCTCCTACCACATCTCCATCCATCTCAACAACATCATCTCCATCAGGATCAACACCTCTACTCTTTCTGTAATTCATTCATCATCTGAATGTACTTCTTCGACATGGATCTCAATATTTCAGAACTTTTTTATCTTTCAACTTTGAATTGTACATGATGTACACTAAATTATTCATTTTCTTTTGAAGCAATTTGTTTCTTTTCTTCGTATGGACCTATAAATAAGTCAGAAAGTAAATATACAAATTAAGATGTTTAATAAAAATATTATAAATTATAATAAAATTAAAAAAGATTTTTACCATCTCGAATGCACTCCAATTACGCTCACTTCCCGAAGAACTACAAGTCAGACTAAGTATCTTTATAGCGAACTTTTGAAGTTCGGGAACTTCATCTCCATAAGTATTCCACCAATCGGCTGTATGTTTTTTCCCCCAACAATGCTCTTGCATTTTCCCAAGAAAACATGCCTTGTGCGTGATGGAATGCATCAAGTTGTAATGACGGTGTGCCTTTCAAACCGATCATTTACCAACTTATCAATTGAATCACAAAGTCCATTTTTAACCTCCCTATCATTAGCATTGAAAGTTGGACGATAATGAATCCTAGGGTTTAAATAGTGGGTTGTTGCATACAATGACCTATGGAGTTGATTATTCCACCTCTCATCAATGATCTTCCATATAGGCTCATATCTATAAAATTTCATAAAAACATAAATAAGAAAACTCAAGTCTTCACGAATAAATTAATAGATAAATTAATTAGAATTGTATGAAATTATTAATTAACCTTGATTTCACATTGTTGAAGTTATTTTGGATCTTTTTTTTTTTTTTGCACAATCCATCTCCTCGTACAAAAATGGCATAGCAGGTTGCTGATCTGAATCCACCAGCCATAGTACCTTCATTAGTGGTAAGGCAGCCCTAAGACATGTCACAACATTACTCCAAAATTTATTATCCAACACAATCTTTTGAACTTTCTTGCCTTTCTCCCTACGAGCATGTGTGCTTCCCTTCCAGCTTGGCGAAGAAAATATTGCAATTAAAGAACCCTTATGTTCACTAAGGCAACCAAAGTCAAATATGCAGTTGCAAACCGAGTAACAGCAGGCCGAATCAAATCTCTTCATTTGGTGTAGTTTTTCATCGAAGAGATGAGACTTGATCTATCATAAATAAATGTAGTGATCTTTCTACATTTCCTTATTTTTACTCGGTGAGTTTGCAACTTCTTCTCGAAATCCTCCAACATCAAGTCTATGCAATGGGCTGCACATGGTGTCCTAAATAAATTCTTCATTTTCTCCATCAACAACGATCCAGCTACTTTGTATGAGGCAACAATATCAGTGATCACTTGCACCACATTCTCTTCCCCAACCTTGTCCACAATTTTATCCAACATCTCAAACACCTTTTCAGCTGTTTTAGAAAAGGAAGATGTATCGATTGACTCCAAAAACAGTTTCTTTAGGACTATTAACCAAGAAATTACATATCGATCTTCTCTTTCTGTCAGCCCAACCATCCAACATGATTGTGCATCCATACTCCATTCGTCCTTGTTGACATCAAGGAAATTGTAATTTCCTTGACTTATTCAGTAAAAAAAGTCTCTCTAATCTCGTGGTAACAATGACCCTTAAAACATGGACCATGTCGAGCTATCTCCTCACATGCTCTCTCAAACTCGGGATTTCTCACTGTGTTGAAAGGGATCCCAATCGTATAAAACCATTTTGCTATTCGGTTGCATCTGCTTTTTCGCAAATCTTTCTTGAGTAGTTGATTCATAGTTGTTTGGTACAAGCCTGCTTTTTCTTTCCCCTTTGAAGCATGATCCATGAATCTCGAGTGTGTTTCATTCATCGAACCCGAGGTGTCATACAATTTCTTTTTTTTCCTTCTCTTTGATCTCAGCAAGAGTTGCTAGATTCTCAATCACACGGGTCTTCACATCATCTGGCAAACTTAAACATGCAATAACATTTTCATTTGTACCGGCAAGATGATTCTTCAAACGATAGACACCTCCGGAAAAAAATTTAGTACAATATTTGCATTGAGATCTCTTCGCATTATTGTCAATGTCAATGCCATGCTCCCACCCAATATCAGGTCTACTTTCACTAGACTTCTTCGATTTACTCTTCTTTTTTTTAGACACAATTGAACAACTAGAAGCAACCCCCGACATTTTAATAAGAATTTGAAAAATAAATAATAATGTCTAAGTAAATATTTGATTACAAAGACGGGAAATTGTCGAAATTTAATTTGAAAAACAGTCTGCCTTGCAAACAAACAGAGACAGAAGAAAGGAAAAAGAAGAAATGAAAAAATAAAAAATAAATACTCACCACAAATAGAGACATAAGAAAGAAAAAATAAAAAAAATAAAAAACAAAAAACAAAAAAACTCACCACAAACAGAGACAAAAGAAAGAAAAAAGAAAAAAGAAAAAAAGAAAAAAGAAAAAAGAAAAAAGAAAAGAAGAAAAGAAGAAAAGAAGAAACACTCACCAGTTACTAGTGCCGTCTCCTTTGCCGTTGCGCCGCCATACCACCGCCTCCTTTGCTACCGCCTTCCCTCACGGTTCGCCGCCTCCCTTGGTAACTCACAGATGCGGGGGTTGTTTTTCTCTTAACAGAAGAGAAATGTTTTCTTCCCGTTCACGACATACTGATGATTTAGGGCCAAATCAAATTGGGACTGTAAAATTAATGATTTCCTTGCTACTGGGCTGAATCTTTTTTAGTTAAGTATTGAGTTTTTTGGGCCCAAACTCAAAATTCTAGCCCAAACTGAGACAAAAAATAAAATCGCTTTAAAATTGCGTTTTAACGATTTTAACGATTTGGAAAACGATTTCACCCGATTTTGAGGCACCTCGATTTAAGTCCAATTACTCATTCTTAGTGTGTAAAATCTTAAAATCGCATGATTTTAAGATCTAGATCTCGATTTTAACTATCTTGGCAGTAACATGACTATAGTCATATTCGAATATGACTATTGTTGAATATGACTGTAGTCATATTCTAATATGTTGTATCATCTCGTTTCAAGTTGACCTGATATACATAGATTCAAATTATAACTTTTTGTGAGGATGTTGATTGGATTGTTTTCGTAAACAATAGCCAAACTTCGTTTTTTTATATAATTTGGTAAACATCACTGTACCATACTATATAATCGGTATAATCGGAATTTTTAAGTTGAAAATGTAAAAAACAGCAATATACATAAATAATATGACTGATATATTCACATATCGTCATATTAAACTATAGTCCTATTCAACTATAGTCATATTAGACTAGCATATTCAACTATAATAAACCTGTCGAGAAAATCAATTTTTTGTTCAAAAAAAATTAATTTTTTTTTATTAAAATCTAAAAATAAGAAAAAATAAAAAAATGCTAAATAAAGTCCGAAAATATTATAAAAAATACTAAATAAAGTCTGAAAATAATAAAACATAAAAATTCAAATATATATTTTTTTTAATTTGGTAGTAGATTTTTAGGAATTAGGTGACGTGTTGTTACGGAAAAAGAGGAAAAAAAAAAAAGAGAATAATTGGGATAAACTGTGCTAATTGACACAAGGGTAATATCGGGAATACAATTTCTAAAGGTTATCAAAAATAAAGATTTGATGGAATGACCCATTTTATTAATCACATAGAATGTAGTTTAATGTTAAGTGTATATTTTTACACTTTATCGTACCTTTTTATTTGGGCTTTTGGTGTGTTTTAATGATAATTGGTGCTTAAAAAGTTGATTTATTGTATTTTAGGTACAAATTGAAGAATTGGAAAAGTATGGGGTCAAAACTGCAATTTTGGCGAAAATATGGGTCAAAAGTGAAAATATCAAAATTCTGAAGAAACAAGGCTCGGACCCCGTCCCAGTTTTAGTGCAAATTATGGGACCCCCGTCCCATACCCCGAAGTTGCGCAGTAAAGGGATTTTAATTGCACAAGGAAACTGCCTTCTTCCCTAAGCTCTTCACCCTATATAAGACCAATCCAAGCACACAATTAGGGATCTTTTGGACGCAATTTGGAGAGCAACAAAGCAATAACGAAGACGAAGAATTCGAAGACTCTAAGCATAGATTTATCGTTTATGACTTATTTTATTTGTGTTTTTCCTTTAATCATGAGTAGCTAATTTTCTTATTTCTAGGATTTTATTTGGAACCCTATGTGGGATTTATGAACCCTTTTCTATGATTTTATGAAAGTTTTAATTCCGGATTATTTCTTCTACTTGTTTTATTAAGTGCATGAATTTGATCACCTTATGTGCTTTTATGTTATTGTTAATCGCATGAATCGGAAGATCGGGTTAATAATTAGAACTGTGGTAGAAGAGCCTTTGTGGTATTAACATAGGAATATAGTTAATCTCTTAGGTAGCCATTATTGAGATTTGTGCTTAATGTTGTGTTCTAGAATTAATTGCATAGGAATATAGTAATTGAATCTAGAGTATTAGAATCGTAATACACGCGGAAGCGGGTTATGATTATTTTAGCATCTCAGGTTAATAATCCGGGTTAATTGCTTGCATAATTGAAGGAATTGGGGGAGTAATAATCACATAGGGGGAAGAATAAAATCCTAGGCTTGTTTACTCTGATAAATCTTCGTGTTTAATTTGCTTTCTTGCTTTGTCGTTTTAATTTGCTTTTTAATTTAATCTAGTTAATTCTCTCAAAACTCGACTGTGTAAGGTGGACTCGATAATAATTGGTAGAATTTAGCGTCTAGGATTAAGTAATTAAATATTCCCTGTGGGTTCGATATCCGGACTTAATTGTCCACTATATTACTTGTACGATACGTGCACTTGCGTGTAGGTTTTCGGCCAACAAGTTTTTGGCGCCGTTGCCGGGGAATATTTGAATTATTTATTTTTATTCTAGCTCTAGATTTGAACAATTTTCACGATTCACCCATTTAATTTTTGTTTTATTTTATTTTTATTTTTAGGTACTGTGTATGCGTAGGAGACTCGATCTTGCTAGAGAACCGTTTGATCCCGAAATCGAACGTACTTTTCGAGCCGCTAGGAGACTTCAACGCGCAAACAATATAATGGAGGACGAAGAACGCAGGGCAGCGGGTAATTTACTCGGGGCCAACGGAAACCAAGTCCAAGAACCACCCCCTCAACTCCCATTACAGCCAGCAGTTAGGCCACGGGCACTTCAAGATTACATAATCCCGACTCATGATGGATTCCGCCCGAGCATCCAATATCCACCTATTGAGGCGCACAATTTTGAGATCAAGCAAGGCCTCTTGACGATGCTCCAAAATAACGGGCTATTTAGCGGATTGGCGGGTGAAGATCCCCATCTTCACATTGTCAATTTTCTAGATACCTGTAATTCTCACCGTCAAAACGGCGTTTCCCAAGAGGCGCTACAATTAATCCTCTTCAAGCACTCCTTACAAGGAAGAGCTCGCCAGTGGTTGATGTCCCAAGCTCCCCACTCTATCTCGTCGTGGTCTCAACTCCTCAACCTTTTCATGAAAGTTTACAGCTCACCCGAGAAGGACGAGAGAATCCGACGAGAAATTCATAATTTTGTCCAAGAGCAAGGCGAGCAATTGTACGAGGCATGGGAGAGATTTAAAACTCTTTTGCGGCAATGTCCAACACATGGAGTCGAACAATGGCGGCAAATCCACATCTTCTACCAAGGGATTAACGAGAATGCACGAACCGTTTTAGATGCCTCAACCGGAGGAAATTTTATGAGCCAATCGATACCGGATGCTTTCATCATGTTGGATCAAATTGCTCAAAATCGGTTTGCCAAGTCAAGCGAGAGGACGGTTAGTGGAGCCAAGAAAGTTCCCGGAGTGTTGGAGTTAGATGCAATTACGGCCCTTCAAGCTCAAGTGACCCAAATTGCTCAACAAAATCAACTCCTACTACAACACATCAAAGCAAGTCCACCACAACAAGTCCAAGCAATCGATTCTCCATGTTGTGAAATTTGCGGTGGAAATCACTACACGCTCCAATGCCAACAAGATGTGGAGTCGCTCAACTACGTCAACAATGCGCCTCGCCAATTCCAAAATCAAGGGTGGAGATCACAAGGGCAATATGGAGGAAATCAACAAGGCCAAGGATATCAAAGACCTCAAGGTCAATTCCAAAATCAAGCCCCTCCTCAACAAAGCTATCAAGGCAACAATCCACCGGCCCAAAAATCAAACACGGATGAGATATTGGCCCAATTCATGACCGCTACCCAAGCCTCGTTGAGAAATTTGGAGAATCAACTCGCTCAATTAGCTTTGAATCAAGAGAACCGTCCGCAAGGAGCATTGCCATCAAATACGGAAGATCCTCGAAAGCAAAAGTTCGAGACGTGCCAAGCTATCGATGTCAAGATCGAGAAAAAGGAAGAAATTCAAGTCAAGCCGCAAGTCACTGTAGCCGAATGGGTCGAGCCAATCCCATATCCACAAAGATTGCTAACGAAAAAGATCGAGGTTGAGACGTGCCAAGCAGTCACCTTGAAGAACGGTAAGCAATTGGAGGAAGCCCCACGAAAAGAGAAGAGAAACACGGTAATCGAGACGCCGAAAAAGAATGAGGAAAAAGAATCATCTCATGACGAGCCACCATCGACGGTGCCTTCACAAGTCCCTCCAATTCCTTATCCTCAAAAGTTTATAAAGAAGAAGCTCGATGCCGAATATCAAAGATTTTTGGACAAGTTGAAGGAAATTCGCATAAATATTCCTTTCATTGAAGCACTTCAAAAGATGCCAAAGTGGGTGAAGTTCCTCAAGGACCTCGTGAAGAAAAGTAAGAAATTGCAAGGGAACGAGATGATCCAACTCACGGAGCAAATTAGTGCAATTCTTACTCGGCCTCTTCCACAAAAACTCGGCGATCCAGGTAAGTTTACTATTCCTTGTACAATAGGAGGTAAAAATTTTAGATCGCTCATTGATTTGGGCGCTAGCATTAATCTTATGCCTTATTCTACCTTTAAAAATCTTGGGTTCGGTGAAATTGAACCGACGGCTATAACTCTTCAATTAGCCGATAGATCTTTAGTTTACCCAAAAGGTATTTTAGAGAATGTGCTAGTGAAAGTCAATAAATTTATCTTCCCTGTTGATTTCGTGATACTAGATATAGATGAGGATAGGGAGATACCTCTTATCGTAGGGAGACCTTTTTTAGCCACGTCGAAAACGCTAATTGATTGTGCTAGTGGTGATCTTACAATGACTGTTCATGATCAAACAATCAAATTTAATGTTTTTAGTGCTAATAAAAATACATGTGATAATAATGATTGTTTTGCTATTGAACTTATGGATTTTACAACTCATGAAAAGTTTGATGTTTTGATCTTGGACAATGGGAAAGCATCTTTGAGTGCAGGAGATGATGGCAGAAACGAGAATCGGAAGGAGCAAGTTTACTTCATGGACTCAATTTCAACTCCTCCGAGAGAAAGTCATACGAGTCGAGGTCTTAACGACGATGAGAATGCAAGGAAGATGTTGCCAGCCAAAGAATCGAGCAATCCACGAGAGAAGGATGAGTCAAGATATTGGGGTCGTAAGGAGAAAGTCAAAAGGAAATTGCACAAAGGACAATTGGTGTTATTGTGCAAATCACGGCTGTGGTTATTCCCAAGGAAGCACAAGTCAAAGTGGTCGGTACCATTTATTGTCCAAGAGATTCTTCCTCACGAAGTGGTCAAAATAAAGGAGCGAGATTCAAATCGTACGTTCAACGTAAAACGGAGCCGGCTCAAACCGTATTGGGAAGCGAGTGAAGATTGCCAAGTGACTTCGGTCACTTTTGCTTGAAATTAAAGAAGCAACGTCCGGCTGAAGACTTTAAACTTAGCGCTTCTCGGGAGGCAACCCGAGCTTTATTGTTTTTCGTAGTTTTCTTTAATTTTTCGTTTCATTTTTATTATCATAGGCATGCAATCTAATTAATTTATTTGAATTTTAATTTTCAGGGTCAAAAACATGGTCAGGGGGTCGAGACGGCCGTCTGAAATTGCAAGCAAAATCCCGGACGGCCGTCTGGGAAACAGAACGATCAAATTGTCATCTCTGTCTATGGGACGGCCGTCCCAAAAATAGGTGTAAATGTGGGACGGCCGTCCCACAACCAGTAAGAGGAAAACAATGTCGGACGGCCGTCCGAAAATCAGCACAAAAACCGGGACGGCCGTCCGACTATTTTTGGGGCGTTTTAACTTTAAAAAAATCGATTTTTTCCCCCATTATTTCCTAAACCCTCCTATTTACTTCTCTCAAACTCTCACACACAAAAGGAAGCTAGAGAAT
This sequence comes from Erythranthe guttata, assembly GCF_000504015.1. Next base: position 405,947 of record NW_012194957.1, read on the forward strand.
CAAACAAAATTCTCCAAAATCTACTCTTTCAAGGCACGCCCACAAGGTGTTCGACAATTTGCTCCAACCAAATTTTGAGTTCGGTTGCCAACCAATTCTCACCGAATCTATTCCAACCTCTCTCCCAACTTTCTCGTCCAACAAAAGAAGCCGCACGAGTGAAGCTTCATCTTCTAAAGGCAAAGGAAAAGGAAAGAAAAGTGCCACCAAACGACGATTCCTGTTCCAAAGCCGCTCCTCAAGCCCGAAACCTCGAGCTCCCGTGCCGATCGACGACTCCCAAAGAAGATGGAGCGAGAGAGCTTTCCGATGATGAGGAGCGTGAGAGAGCTAGGTAGGAGCACCCCGATCACATCGACTCCGAATAAATCAGGTGTTTTCTATCCTTAAAACTTTGTGCTAATTTCGTTGAGGGCAACGAAAATTTTAAGTGGGTGAAAAACTTGTTTTTGTGCTTATTTTTTGTTTTAGTTTGCATGCATTAGGTTTTATTCGTTTTTATTGTTTTTCTCATTTTTCCGGATTAAAAAAAAAAAAAAAAAAAAAAAATTGCTTGAGTCGAATGCATCGATGATTTATGATGATGAGAGATGATCAATGTTTGATGATGAGATTGCTTGTTTTGTGTGATAAGGATTTGATGTTTGTTTAGCTTTCGATTCAACGGGACTTAGAAGCGAATTATTGCTAGGAATCACATTTTGTGCATTGCTTTGGTTGAATGTTTTGTATTTTAAATTTGGAATTAATTTGTGCTAGATCATGCTATGTTCGGTTTTAAGACTCACCGTTAGGGGTGGGCATTCGGGTCGGGTTATTCGGGTATTACCCGACCCGGTCGGGTATTACCCGACCGGATCGGGTAATTTTTTACGTAACCGGGTTTTTCCCGGGTTCGGGTACCCGGTGCTCCCAAACCGGGTCGGGTCCGGGTATTAGAAATCCTACCCGGGTACCAGGTAGAATAGGTGGAGATTCTTGAAAAAATTATCCCTTGGAGTTCGGTCGAAAATTTTATAAGGTTCTTCTTCTTCTTCGAAAAAAAAAAAGAAGGCGGCGGGCAATCTCGCGAAAGGGAAGAAGAAGAGCTAGAAGGGAGAAATAAGGACTAGTTGTTGAATTATTTTTGAAAACTCGATCCATTGCCTCAAAAGCAAAAGTGGAGACTTTTGAACTTTTGTGAATCGAGTTTATTAAAGTCCGTAGAGGTGAATTCATTGTTTCAAACGCCTATCTTTCAAATTTTGGCGTAATCACCTAAATTCAAGAAGAATAGCCACACATACCCATATTTCCTACCTCGAACCAAAGAGCCTAACAATTGAAAGCCACAAAGCCCCAATGATCCCAATAGCTTAATGTTCGATATTAGTAGAGTAGAATAATTTGGTGAGTATTTGGAGTCAAGCATATGCATGTAAGTATAAATTCTTTCTATCTTTAATTTGCAAATATTGGATGCTTGAAGCAATTGTATGAATTGTGGTTTTTGGTAATGGTGAGTGACTAAGTGTTGTTGAATTTTGAGCTTGCGAATGCCTAAGAATTGTCATAATAATTACAAGTTCTGAAAACGTGAAGTTGATCATTGATCTATGTGATGAGATGTAATAGTTGAGTTATTTGCTTGAGGACAAGCAAAAGTTCAAGTTTGGGGGTGTGTTAAGTGTATATTTTTACACTTTATCGTACCTTTTTATTTGGGCTTTTGGTGTGTTTTAATGATAATTGGTGCTTAAAAAGTTGATTTATTGTATTTTAGGTACAAATTGAAGAATTGGAAAAGTATGGGGTCAAAACTGCAATTTTGGCGAAAATATGGGTCAAAAGTGAAAATATCAAAATTCTGAAGAAACAAGGCTCGGACCCCGTCCCAGTTTTAGTGCAAATTATGGGACCCCCGTCCCATACCCCGAAGTTGCGCAGTAAAGGGATTTTAATTGCACAAGGAAACTGCCTTCTTCCCTAAGCTCTTCACCCTATATAAGACCAATCCAAGCACACAATTAGGGATCTTTTGGACGCAATTTGGAGAGCAACAAAGCAATAACGAAGACGAAGAATTCGAAGACTCTAAGCATAGATTTATCGTTTATGACTTATTTTATTTGTGTTTTTCCTTTAATCATGAGTAGCTAATTTTCTTATTTCTAGGATTTTATTTGGAACCCTATGTGGGATTTATGAACCCTTTTCTATGATTTTATGCAAGTTTTAATTCCGGATTATTTCTTCTACTTGTTTTATTAAGTGCATGAATTTGATCACCTTATGTGCTTTTATGTTATTGTTAATCGCATGAATCGGAAGATCGGGTTAATAATTAGAACTGTGGTAGAAGAGCCTTTGTGGTATTAACATAGGAATATAGTTAATCTCTTAGGTAGCCATTATTGAGATTTGTGCTTAATGTTGTGTTCTAGAATTAATTGCATAGGAATATAGTAATTGAATCTAGAGTATTAGAATCGTAATACACGCGGAAGCGGGTTATGATTATTTTAGCATCTCAGGTTAATAATCCGGGTTAATTGCTTGCATAATTGAAGGAATTGGGGGAGTAATAATCACATAGGGGGAAGAATAAAATCCTAGGCTTGTTTACTCTGATAAATCTTCGTGTTTAATTTGCTTTCTTGCTTTGTCGTTTTAATTTGCTTTTTAATTTAATCTAGTTAATTCTCTCAAAACTCGACTGTGTAAGGTGGACTTGATAATAATTGGTAGAATTTAGCGTCTAGGATTAAGTAATTAAATATTCCCTGTGGGTTCGATATCCGGACTTAATTGTCCACTATATTACTTGTACGATACGTGCACTTGCGTGTAGGTTTTCGGCCAACATTTAACATATTCAGCGGTATACGTATCGAGGTATACGTATCGATATAGATATTTTTTTTAAAATAAACAATGATGGAAGAAAATTTTGAGTACAACAATCTTTTCTAAGTTTTAATAATATTTATATCTAAAAAAAGAAAACAATATATTACTTGTTTTGGTATAATTTTTATTGGGGTTATTTTACATACCTCTAGCTATCAAATAAACTAGGGATAAACTCAAGCCACAATCATCATTTGACATACTCCTCTCGATAGGCGAAAGTGTTATACTACCCTTATATGCAATTTTCGGCCAAACTGCATTCAACATTTTTGGTCCTGCATTTAGTGTTTTCGCTAATTTATTTATTATTATTATTATTATTTTTAATAAACATGTTTGTTATATATATATATATATATATATATATATATATATATATATATATATATATATATATATATATATATATATATATATATAAATACCCCTATATATATATATATATATATAAAAACCTCTAGATAAATATATCTACATATATAATTTTTATAATTCCAAATCTACCCATAATTATTAACATACTATTTTAAAACCATATATTTCCTTTCTCATATTCACTTACCTTTAATCTCCCCCTCTCATAATTCCAAATCTACCCTTAATTGTCAACATACTATTTTGAAACCCTAATTTTCCTTTCTCAAAT
>NW_012194957.1:416024-509923 GCF_000504015.1 Erythranthe guttata
CTAGTAATGTATAGTAATATATAGTAATATAATGTATAGTAATGTATAGAGTCTGTTGAACATTGTAACGTGAAGCAGATGTAACTTCAACTAAATTTTTGACACCTTCAAGGAGATGATCAATGACTTTCATTAAGCTGCAATTGCAAAATCAAAAAAAAAAGACATATTTTAGTGCGAATCAACAAAAATTAAAAAATATCAAAACACCCAAAAATCAACAAACACTAAGAGATCGAGAGATAGAGAGAGAGAGAGAGGCTATTGCTGGAAAATGCTACACATTTTAAACCAACAGCCAGTGACTCCTCACCCCAATCAGCTCCTACCAAAACCCTAACCGCCGCTAATAATAACTACTCAAGGTTCCGCGCTCACCAATGAAAAAAAGTTATAAAAATAACCGTGACTATATAAAAATGAACAAAATTACCATCAAAATATAGATCCCGACGAGAGGAATCCAACGGTGGGTAGCCCGTCAAAATCCGACTGCCGGAACACAAAATACACCTCCAGCAAGACCCACCGTCGTCGAAATATGCGTCGACCGAAAAAAATTGAGAAACAGACCCAGTGCTCCAAACTGAATGAAATCATCACCAAAAGAAAGAGTTCGACCAGAGAAATCCAACGGTAGTTAAACCATCGAATTCCGACCATTGGAGAGAGAGAGTTAGGACTCCGGGAAGCAACTTCGCCGGTTGGAGATATACGGAGGTGGGATTTGAATCTGGGGATTGAGAAAGGAAGAGAGAGACGACCGTGAGTGGCTAGGGTTTAAAACTGATTTTAAAAGGGCATTATAGGTACTTTAGGATGGCCGAGGGGAGTATGCCAAAATATTTTCGAAATAAAGGGGTTTCCCCTAAAGCGTAATTGTTAAGTGTATATTTTTACACTTAATAGTACCTTTCAATTGGGGCTTTTGGTGTGTTTTATTGATAATTGGTGCTTAAATGTTGATTTTTGTATTTTAGGTACAAATTAAAGAATTGGATAAATAGGGGGCCAAAACTGCAATTTTGGAGAAAATATCGGCGAAAAGTGAAGAAGTCAAAAATCTGAACAATTATAGTCCAGACGGCCGTCTGAGAAATACACTTAAATCTCAGACGGCCCTCCGAGAAACAGGAGGCAGTCTCTGCTTTTGAGACGGCCGTCCGAGTTTTAGTGCAAAATCTCAATCGGCCGTCAAAGAAGACGTAGAAGCGCAGTAAATGAATTCTAATTGCACAAGGAAACTACCTTCTTCTCCAAGTTTTCCACCCTATATAAGACTAAGTCAAGCACATAATTGAGAATCAATCTTTAACGCAATTTCAAGAGCTACGAAGCAATAACAAAGAATTCGAAGATTACAAGCATAGTTTATCTTTTCATGAGTTATTTTGTTTTTACTTTAATCATGAGTAGCTAACTCTTTAATTTCTAGGATTTTTATTTTGAACACTATGTGGGATTTATGAACCCAATTCTATGATTTTATGCAAGTTTTAATTCCAGATTATTTCTTCTACTTGTTTTATTAAGTTCATGAAACTGACCACTTTATGTGCTTTTATGTTATTGTTAATCGCATGAATCAGAAGATCGCGTTAATAATTAGAACGGTGGTATAAGAGCCTTTGTGGTATTAACATAGGAATATAGTCAATCTCTTAGGTAGCCATTATTGAGATTTATGCTTAATGTTGTGTTCTAGAATTATTGCGTAGGAATACAATAATTAAATCTAGAGTATTAGAATCGTAATACACGCAGTTACTTGCAAAAGCAAAGAAATTGGGGGATTAATAATCACATAGGGGGAAGAATAAAATCCTAGGCTTGTTTACTTTGATTAAATCTTCGTTCTAAATTGCTTTCTTGTTTTTGCTTTTTTAATTTATTTTAAATTTTTTAGTTTAATTTAGTTTATTAATCCTTTTTCGACTGTGTAAAGTGGGCTTGATAGCAATTGATAGAATTTAGCGATTAAATAATTAAATATTCTCTGAATGATCGATACTCGGACATAAAAATCCACTTTATTATTTGTGAGTCTGCAAAATAATCCCAATTTTTGTTTGAGAACAAATAAAAATAAAAATAAGTGAAATCAAATAAAATGAATAGAAATTAAAAGAAAAGGAAAAATAGAAGCCCCTTTACGAATTGATTGATTTGCAGCTCAAAACCTTAAAACCCCAATTCAAAAACGCTTCGGTTTAAAAACCTCTCCCCTTTCCCCCTCTCTCTCTCTACAATCGCTGCAGTTGAAGTAGATTGACGAAGCTTTCTCTCTCCTCTTCGTTGTTAATTTTATCGATATCTCCACAAATGGTTGGTCGGAAGTTCGCCGAACCAACCGCTCCCCGGAGCCAGGTACCCGTACCATTTCTTTTCGTCGGAATATGCTTTGTATCACTGCTCATTGTTTCTTTCATAAACCGCATGAATTTAAGTGTGTTTTCTGTGATTTTGCTGTAATTCAATTCAATTCTTACATAATTAGTTGCAATGAATTGTTTTTCAGAAGGCACTGGTTCAATTGGCTTCAATTGACCCAATCGAGCTGCGAAACGAAGCTAAAGTGGAGAGATGTAGGGCGACTAGGGATTTACGAAGCTGCGGGCGGTGTGTGCAGAGGGTTCTTATTACCTGTGGCCACGCCGCTTTATGCGAGGAGTGTAGTCAGAGGTGTGATGTTTGCCCTATTTGTAGAGTTTCACTGCCGAAAGGGGGTAACGATTTCCCGCTTCGCCTTTACTACGAGTGCATCGAAGCGGGTCTTATATCGAAGATGTGCGACGATAGACTTCTCGATAGTAAAGAAGATGGCGGGAATCAACTTGTTGCTGATGTTGAACGCCTTTACTCTCTGTTTGACGTTGCCTTGGAGAACAATCTCGTTTCGCTAATTTGCCATTGTATCCTCCCACACCAATTAGTGTTTATTTTACGGTTGACGAAAATGCATTACCTTTATTTTGCATGGCTGGAAAATTTTAATTCTCTGTGGTCAAAAGGGATTTTGTTTCGGTCATTCTTTTCGAAATCGGTGAAGATGAAACTGTGTATGTTTTCTTTATTTTGGGTTTGATTTGTTCTCGGTGTAACATTTGCATAATTGTGTTAGAGCTAAATCCTTACGGGGTTTTGCAGGAGAAGTTTTTTCTTATTTAATTTAGTAATAATGGCTGCAACTTTCTGTGTTTGCGTGTGCACATTCGTGGTCGGAGTTGTTGAGTTTTTTTTTTTTTTGTTTCTTTTGTTGTTGTCTCAAGAGCCCGAACTTAAGTGTATATCTTTTCTATCTTTTATTAGTGCTGTCACATTTTTGGGTAGTTTTTTTCCTTAATGCAAGCACACAGATGTTACGGATGTATGCATGGATGAAAGTGCTGTATCCAGTGATCCAATTATCGCATTCTTGCTCGATGAGAAGGTTGTCAAAGACTGGTGCAGGCGGACATTCAAGATTATCTTGGCTGAACTGCAGGCGATATGTATCCTAATAAAACGACCCTGAATTTGTTTCGTATGTTCTTGACTGGACAATGATTGCACCACAACTGTGTGCTCCTTGACATTCTTTATAGATAATCTTACCGTATTGGAGATGAAAACAAAGTTGAGTTCACTTCTAAAAATTTCTTCAAAGCTAGCAGGTATGTCCAATGTTCTTGAAGTGTTAGAGTCTTCGTTCAGAGGCCACGACATGAATCATCTTCAGGAGACTATATTGAAGACTAAACAGGTCAATACCTTTTGAACGTTCTTGTCACGTATCGACCGTATATTGATCACTTTAATGCTATTTCAGTAATAAGATAATTTAAGGAATTTATTTGGCCATTTTATTCGTCACTTACCTGAATTTGCAGTGAGATTTTGAACTATATCCGACATTGCCTTCCATTAATCTTTTAGAATTATATATTCAATGCCTGTTTTACTGGGCTCGATTTTTTGAAAATAAATAAATAATTGCCACTAGATATTTTGTGCCTTTTTCCTAATTGGATCTTAGTTTACAATTTTTTGTATTTAACAGCACTTGGAAGTCATGATGTGGTGCATTAGACATCAATTTCTGGAGGATGTGCAATCTAGGTATTCTGATTTTGCATCATGGAGTTCATCTGTTCGTGAAAGGAAATCAGCAGCCGTTCAGCGAGCGTGGCCTGATTCAGTGAATCGTATATCGGAATCTGCTGAGCAGAGTACATCTAGCCTCTTTATTGAAGATGCACTCTCGAATCTTGATACAGAGCAAGGTTATGCTGACAAAGAGGAGAGGGAATTAGCAATTACATCTTTGCTGACAGGTGGCGGCAATTTATTTTTTATGTCCAAGTTACATGGAATGGCAGGATGCTACCCCTTTGAAAATCTCCGCTCTGCTGCCGACTTGCTTTTTCTGCAAGGAAATTCCGATTTGGTGCTTGCCAAACAGGCTATTGTATCCTCTTCTAATTTGGAAAACGGAGTTTTAAGAGTGTTTTAAATTAACATGATTGATGTTTCTGTTGTGTTTATGTTTATGTTTTTTATTTATTTATTTTTTTTTTTTTATTATTATCGTTCCTTAACCTTTTTGGCACAGTTCTTGTATTATCTGTTTGATCGGCACTGGACAATTCCTCGTGATGACTGGAGAAACATTGTTGATGACTTTGCTGTCACATTCAGCATAACGAGGCACGCTTTGTTGGAATCTTTTGTCTTCTATCTTTTAGATGACCACACCGACGAAGCCCTAAAGGTATATAACACTGTTTTCCACAACACTTGGTAATATGAAGTATGATTATTTTCTGATTTAGCTACATAAAATATGTAATAGTGCAGACAATCAAGAACCAATTATGGATGATCTGATACCTTAAATAACGTTACACATATGGATGATGTGTTTTTTGCTTTTGGTCCTTATTTTTTCCCATTCAACCATCGTTTAAATATTTTCCATGGCTTATAACTTGTGTGTTACAGTGAATCTCTAGTTCTTTAATTTTATTTGAGCACTTTTGTGCGTGTATACTGGAGTTATTTAGCAAGACTTGACGAAATGTTAAGTATTACGGCATTCCAGAAAAACAAATGATGACGAGAAAAGGGGGAAGAAATAAGATAATACTATTGGAATTTCAGAATATGATAGCTACGAACTTCTGAGGAGCGTTTATGTAATATTCTTGTTTTTACTTGGCCAGATGAAGAATTCCATGGACTGATGTAATAAAAACATTGATTGAGAAATGAAACGTTAATTTACGTTCTTTTTCTGACTTTGAATATTTTAGCAAGTCCAATTCTTCCCCGAGGATCTTGTAAGCTAAAACGTTATTTGAATTTTACGCATCTCTGCTTCTTTTCATCTTACAACTTTACGTTCACTTAAAATGTTTATTTAAGCACAAATCAGTCTTTTTTATTATTGGTGGCTTTGATATTTCTTCACAATGCTATACTGCTAGGAAGCCACTGCCCTTCTCCCCGAAATCGCAAGCCCAAATACACATCCCAAAGTTGCACAGGCACTGTTAGAGAGGAATATTCCCGATGTAGCTCTAATGGTTTTAAGGTGGTCAGGTCGAGACGGTGGAGAAACATTAGTTGAAGCTGTTACTGCAGTTCGTGTTCGTGTAGAGTGTGGACTTCTTACCGAAGCTTTTATGTATCAGAGAACAATTTGCGCGCAAGTCAAGGATAAGAAATCAAAGGATGAAATGAAAGAACCGAGTAGCAGCGTTTGGTTGGAAGTTCTTGTAACTGAAATTTGCTATCTTTGTCTTAGGGGTAATATATTGGATCGCATTATTGAGCTGCCTTGGAATTCCGACGAGGAGAAACATATTCATAAGTGCTTGTTCGATTTCGCGACCAGTGATCCTTCTTCAACTGCTGGAAGTCTTCTTGTAGTTTTCTATCTACAGGTTTCACTATTTCCTAATGATCCTTAAATTTTTTGTCTCTTTTTTATTTTTATTTTTAGTTTCAGTATGTGTTGAAATAAAAAAAAAAAAAAAAAAAAAAAACTATTAATTAATAATCTTTGAAATTGCAGCGTTATCGGTATGTTGAAGCATATCAAGTGGACTCTAAGCTTCAGAATATGGAGGAAGATTTCATTTCGAAAAATCAGGACGACAGGATTTCGTATAAAGTGAGATCAATGAGTCATTGGAGGAAGGGATTAGTTGTAAGTTGTCTTAATTTTCCGATTTATTACTAATTTCTTACTATGGTTTGTTATTTATTTATCAATACTTATCTAAGTTAAGTCAATGTGATCTAGAAAACAAGAACTAGTTGTCGTCTGCTTGCACGGAAATTCTCCCTTATGTTTTTTTCTTGAACTCTTTTTTATATATGTATTTGCTATTTGTATACAAGGAAGTACAGATGTCAAGCCATTATTCACCGATTTTTGGCAATTGAAATTCTAAATCTGATTTTCGTATTCTTTCTTTTCGCAGGGCCAAAGTGTGGATCTATTACCCGATGTTTTGCAACAGCAACTGAAGAGTGGAAACTTACCAGAAGTCGGTGTTTTTCCCAATAATGAAAATATTTCCGTAAAATCCAATTTTGGGGCGACAGTGCAAGAACCAATCCTGGGCAATTTGCTGTTTAATGCTCCAAAGGTGCAATGGGAGGGCAATGGCGTCTTTGCACATCCCCTTATGCAATAAGATTTCTAAAGTTCGATTTTAATAGGAAATTTCTACTTACTGTTTATCATTAAACACTTGAGCATCTCTAGTTTTGCCATTACGTTTTACTGCAGAATAGAACACAACATCTGTAGATCGAATTACTTCATTTTTGAAGTGTTTAACTATTCTTGTTGTTGAAACGATTGTTGAATTGGTTTTCTATTATTTCATCGAACGTTAATTTTGTACTCACTGACGGTGCGTGTGTATTTGGTTGGTTATATCTAGGGGTGCAAGTTGGAACGAAAATTCCAATTTCTGCCGGTTCCGATCCGAAAAATTCCGATTTTGTAACAACTTTTTTCATTCCGACTATCGAAATTCTGATTTCCGAATTTTTCCGATTTTTTTGGATTGGAATTGGAATCATATAAAAAATCTGATCCGGTTTAATTTCCAAAAAAATCCGATTTTTTTTCCCGAAAAATACACATATAAATAATATATATTCTATAATACTTAATTTAAGTTTTTATTTTGTTTTATTAACAGCGATTTGATTTAAGTTTTGTTTTAGAATTTTGACATATTGAATTGTTGTTATATGTTTTCTTGGATTATGATGTGGTTTATTATTTATTTACTTTTTGAATTGAAATTTAGTAGTTATTTGTTTTACTTTTATCGACGTGAATATTCTTATTTTTCGAAAATTATTAAAATTCCAGAAAAAATCCGCTAAGTTTTGAAATTTTGAAACTTAAGTGATTTTCGATTTTTTTTCGGAAATTCCGAAATATCCGGCCTTTTGGAATAGGAATCAATTTTTAGATTCCGAAAATTTTAGAATTGGAATTGGAATTGATTTTGTACTTCCGATTTTTTTTGAAAATTTTCCGAAAATGCTAATTTCAATCCGATTCATCCCACTTTCACCCTTAGTTATATCATATACGTGTATGTAACATTGTTCAGGTGAAAACGTGCACTTGGGGTACATATTACATCGAGTTCGACAGAGTGTAGCATATTTCTTAACTCATTCAACATACAACTCTGCGAAAACAAAGTCGAAACTAATATTTCTTCAAATTCTACATTTGGCTTACTAAATTTGTTGGACTAGAATAATCGATATCTCTCAGGATTATTTTGTGTGGAATTTATGTGTTCATGTATTGATTTGTGTATCTTTGTTTTGTGTTGCAATATGTGTACATGTTCGTATATATTTGTGCATTTATGTGTTTTTATATGTGTGCATGCGTGTATGTTAATGGTAATTTTGGTCTAAGGAATGATATAGTTATGGCCATGACTTATAGATATTTAATCAAAATATATTGGTGTTCTAATATGAAAGCAGCCAAATTTCACTAATAGTCCTTCATCTTAGTATTTAGTTCCACTTTAGTCCATGATGTCCCAATTGTTTCATTATCATAATTTAACTCTACAATCTATCTCAATATTACAGTCCTTTGTTGTATAAATTAATTAACTTTAACGGAATCTTTTATTTACTCGATGGTATATTCTATTCTTATAAATCTTTGTAATAAACTATAAATAAATTAATAAACACTAGAAAACTCATGTAGTTGAATTAGTTCATTAAATATTAACATAAGATCATAAAAAATATAAATAAGTTTTTGATAGAGAATATATGTAGTTATATTATAATTATTTAAATATGTTTCTAAATTCAAGTTATATATCCACATTAATACAAACTAATATTTCGTAAATAGTAGTTTCTTAAGTTATATTTTTGTTGGTTGCAAGTATTATTTTTAAATTACAAACTTTATTATTTATTGAAAAAGTCATAATTTATCAAAAATAATTCTAACAATGGAATATTCCATCCGTTTTTAAAAGATTCCGTTAAACTTAATAGCTTTATACACCAAGGGATGATAATGAGATGAATTATAGAGATGAAGGATGAAAATAAGAAAAATTGAGACGTGAGGGACTAAAGTGAAACTAAATGTGAGGATGAGGGACCATTAATGAGATTTAGCCATATAAAAGGATATTAGGTTTCAGCCTTTTTCTTTTTCTATTTTTTATTTTATTTTTTTTTTATTTTTATTTTTTTTATTTTGAGTAATATTAGGTTTGAGCTAGACATGACCACGGGCCGGTTCATACCGGTTCACGGTTCACTTTTTCTGGAACCGGAACCGGCCCGTAATATGCACGGTTCGACGGGCCGGGTCGGCCCGGAAAATTTGAATTTTTTTCTTTTATTTATTTTTTTATTTTTTTTTGAAATATTTGTTGAATAAGTAAATTATAGGAAAAATTGGGGTGTGAGGGTATTTATAGGAAAAATTGGGGGGGGGGGGGGGGGGGGGGGAATTCAAAAAAAATCAAATAACGGCCGGTTCACTAGCCGTTATTTGCTCTTTTTTTGAATTTTTTTGAATTTTTTTTTTTAACTTCGGGTGAACCGCCGGCCCGGCCCGGCGGTTCACGGTTCACCATTTCATAGAACCGGGCCCGTCCCGGGGACGACGGGCCGGTTCACCGGTCAACGGGTTGGGCCGGGTCGTCAACGGGCCGGTTCCGAGCCCAAAACCGGCCCATGGCCGTGTCTAGTTTGAGCCTTGAGGGGCGTTTAGAAAAGTTACCTTTTAATATAATAAGTAATAAGTAATTAAATTGCTGATATTTCAGTATATTTTTTTGAATTTTTTTTTTTTTTAACTTCGGGTGAACCGCCGGCCCGGCCCGGCGGTTCACGGTTCACCATTTCATAGAACCGGGCCCGTCCCGGGGACGACGGGCCGGTTCACGGTCCCGGGCCGGTTCACCGGTCAACGGGTTGGGCCGGGTCGTCAACGGGCCGGTTCCGAGCCCAAAACCGGCCCATGGCCGTGTCTAGTTTGAGCCTTGAGGGGCGTTTAGAAAAGTTACCTTTTAATATAATAAGTAATAAGTAATTAAATTGCTGATATTTCAATATATTGTTGTCTTAATTTATGGAAGATTCTGGTAATAAATGTAAAACTTCAATAATTTTAATTATTACCATATAATTAACGTAAACATTGTTGTAATATTACAAGTACTTGTTAAATCTCACAAAATTGTATCAAAAAACTACCAAAATCTAATAATCATTACGAGAATACAATATTTATTTGTGATATCCGAGTGCTATATAATAATGTCACAACATACATAAAATTACTCATCTAAATCAAAGAACATCCTCAAACTTGAAATAATGGCTTTCATCATGATTTTAACCGTTTTACTTGGTGCTCTTTGTTTGCAAGCAAACGCATCACCAGATAACAATTTCGATACATACTATTCGTATCTTTGGGGAGGCGATCATTTTTCGATAAATCCCCAAAAAACCGAGGTCCAACTTAAATTCGATAACTACTCAGGTAATGATTTATATACAAGGTTTCAACAAACTAGAATTTTGATAGCAAATATTTAATTTATATAAAAAAATAATATTTATTTACTTTTTGAGTTATATATTGACATATTTTTGTACATAGGTGCTGGATTTTATTCTAAATCAAATTATGGATCCGGATTATTTCATATCAAGATGAAGATACCGGCCAACAAATCAGGAGGAATCGTTCCAAACTTCTATGTAATATATATTTTTATCGTAAACGTTTTTTTTTTTTTGTTAATTTTTTTTTATAATGAATGAACCCGCATCCAACGACCGTATACGTGCATTAGGGTAATGGAACATATATATAATTTTGTTTGTTTGTAACTTGTAGCTAATGGCACTCCCAGTTGGTGGTGACGCAAGCCGACCTCATTTTGAAGTTGATTTCGAGTTTCTGGGATCGACTGGATTATTGCAAACCAATGTTTATAATAATGATACCGGAGGTAGAGAACAAAAATTCCAGCTTTGGTTTGATGCATCGGCCGATTACCACACTTACGAAATTCTTTGGAACCCTTCCAATATACAGTAAGATTCTTATTACACGCATATAAAATTACGATATTAGCATTTTACACGCATGTGTGTGTGTGGGCGCGCGCACGCCCATCCATCTTGGTATTGGAAAAGTATAATACTTATGAGACAAATAATTATTTGAAGTATTTGAATTTTGAATGTTTTAGATCAAATAACGAAACTAACCAGTAACTGATCGTAATATTGATATGTTTAATTTTAAAAATAAGATTCCAAATTTTCATTTTTTTTATATTTTCATTTTTCTAGTCTTATCATGTTTTTATGCTTAGTTTTCATATCTTATTTTTCACTCTATATTATATTTGGAAGAAAAAAAACACTTTTGATATGTGAAGAAACTTTTCAAAAAACTTATTTTTATTTAACTTTATTGCTTATAGTATTTAATTTAATTAATATATATGTGTGTGCGCGCGCGAGCGCTTTCTTAAGAAAAGTTGTTACATTATCATTACATTATAATTTGTATAGGTTTCTTGTGGATGGGATCCCTATAAGAGTGTTCAAGAACAACATTCCGGGAGTGACGTATCCCAATGTGCCGATGCACGTCGAAGCAAGCATATGGAACGCAAAGTTTGCCGGAAATGTGGATTGGAGTAAATCCCCTTTCTTTACCTACTATACAGATTTCGGATTCTACGGTTGTTCTGGCAACGATGTTGCGGCATGTGGTTCTGATAACTATTTCTGGAATAAATACAAGGTACTGAACCCCGCGCAAAAAGAAAAGATGGCGTTGTACCGGAAAAACTATATGACTTATGACTATTGTGCACAACCGGCTACGAGAAAGACGGAATGCGCATACAATAATCAATAATGTGTGATTTATAATTTGCATCACTTTGAATAAAGAATCTCCTCACATATGTGTGTATGAGTTGTAATATACTTAAAAAAAAAGTGTGAGGTAAATTATAATTACTATTATTATTTTTTTATGGTGAATTTTAAGAAATTTTATCAGAATTCTATATCATTAATTCAGAATTTTATTTATGAAATACAATTTCGATACACAAAACAAATTTATAATTCCTTAAGCCCATATGTAACTATTAAAACATAATTCATAAACCTAATCAATGAGGCAAAATAAAAACAAATGCATTACATGCTTTAGTCATGGCGATTCCACTGTCAAAAATCGAAAGAGTCTTGTTAACTTTATCGGGCACTAGGCGAATGAACAACTCCAAATGAGCATCGAGCTTGCTCTGATCGGCCAAACTCTCGAACCGGATTTTGTCTAAGGCATCGGAGGCGTTAACTACCCAGCTGGCAACGGAATCGATTCGTTTGGAGAAGAGGCGCATCAACTTACTAACTAATACGTGGTTTTAGTTAATTGTTGTGGAAGACATTAGCCAATAAGGATTATCCACGTGGCTTTTCTATTTATGTATTTCTTAATAGATTTTAGGGCTATAAATAGCAGCTCATCCTGATTAACGAAGAATAGTAGCACGGAAACTTCATCTTCTTCTTCTATACGGTCAAAGTTTTATTCTTCACATTTTACAACAAACCTTAAATTGATGGTTCATGGAGAAAAATTAAATTAAACCGTATCCACTTTCAAGTCAGCAAAGCCACACTAACTGAAGTGCTATAACTGAAAATGAGATTAGACTATTATTACTTAATGTGCTCACTTATGTTCCTTTTCTTTGTACCTTATTTCAAATCGACCCCGGCCCAAAATCAGGAATAACTTAAATTTAGGGGACTGAATAGCAATTTCAACTAGACACACGCCGCCACTACACCGCTGCAGCTCCACAGCCACCATCTAACTAGAATTAAAAAGCTGAATTCAGATTCACATACACTAAATCCATATTTTACATAATTTTGACTCATTAATATCAAGCCGTACGGAAAATATTCAACCTAATTTCAGATTAGAATATGAACATAGTTTTACAACTGAATCCATGAAAATATAGATTTCATATAACACCGATCCAAGCAAATTTAGCAAACATAAAATCCCCGGTGATTCAATACAACGAGAATCAAACATAAATATAAACACGAATTGTTGTTCATTCATTCTCCCCAAACAATATAAACTCCCCAATAAATAATTTAATGGAATTGTTGTTCATTCTTTCTCAACTCTTAAGAACAAGCTTGAAGCACAAGTTGTCGCCGTTGGGACGAGAAGCCCACAACTGGATCACCGTCCCCGTTTGAATGCCGTTGTTCTTTCTGATCTGATTCCATGGCTTCGCTATCTTATAGCAGTCGCATGTTTTCCCAGTTCTCTCAATCTTCAATGCCACGTCGTATTCTCGACCAATGGGATCGATTAATGTTGCCTTAACACCGTAATTGTCCTTATTCCTGAGTATGGTCCTCTCCCTTTCAGTAAGAAACTTATCGTTTGTAACTTTGTTCATCGATATCGAAAAACGATGGTGGCTATCACTGTTGTCCGTTTTATTCAGCTTCTTCTCCACGAACAAAACCCCGTCGTCGTCTCTAGCGGCAGCAATAATCGCCTGATCCACAAACAAATTACCATTTTCTTCGTGAAGGGGATTTTCTTGAAGAGGGTAATTTCTCATGACGTGAATGTTTTCTTGAATCGGGTTTCTCAATGGGTTAATATTTTCTTGGAGAGAGTTTTGCGTCACAATGATTTCTTGACTAGGGATTCTCATGACAATAGGGTTTTTCATGACGTTGTTTTCTTGATCGTGTTTTTCGATCAACCGGACACAATTTTGTTCTTGATTGCCGGTCTTGGTTATATTTGAAGTTGATGGAGCGTGACAATCAAGATTTCTTCTAGAGGAACAAGTGTTCCGAATATTACGTTTTCTTTTCTTGGCGGTTTCGGCATATCTCTTCTCTTCAGCGTCTACATCCACAGGAGATTTTTTTCCTACAACTAGTGTCGCAGCATGCAAGAGGTAGGCTAGATGGAGCCTTCCCCTCCCTTCGCACTCAGCCCTTGGATCACAATATTCGTGATCACTAGAACTCCCGGAATCATCGTTAAGATGATCCTTCATCGTCATAATTTTGTAGGTGTTATATGGACAATAAATTATTTTTTCTTCAAGTTGCATGCACTACTTTGAAAACTTTAATTTGGCCGAGCATGTAGGTTCGATATACTGTGTGTCTATATATATACATATAAAATAATAATCCTACATTGACATTGACTAGAATATGTAATATATACATATAAAATAATAATCCTACATTGACATTGACTAGAATATGTAATTTAAAATAAAGAAGGATTTTGATATCTTCAAATTTCAAATAGGCAACGGTAAAAATATTTTGCAAGTATATTTAATGAATCAAATACCTCCCATAAACTATTAAAATCATTAAAATATCAACCTAAATTATGAAAATTATCTAATATCCCCTTGATTGACTTCAATAAATTTACGTGAACGAACAAAAAAGTATAGTTTTTTTTTTTTTTTTTTTTTTTTTTTTTTTTTTTTTTTTATCCATATAATAAATTAGTAAATCTTATCTTCTACTTTGAGGATCGAAATCGTCAAAATTTATTTGATCCAAATTGATAAATTGAGTTTGCTTTGTTCTTAGGGTCCATTATAAATAAGGTTAATGTCAAAGAGGCCTATGACAAGGACACTTAACTAAAAAAAAGACATTCAACCTTTTTGTCTTTCAAATATTTCCAGCTCATTCAAACTTATTTGCAAATAAGGAAAACTCTTTTATATATACCAAAATTACCCCGAATTCCTTGAAACTCAATTCAACTCAAATTTGATGATTTACACCCCAATTTAGCCCAATTTTACTAATTTATCAATTTTGATCATAATTCCAATTTTGACCTGCCACTACCGGAGACTGCCGGTCTCCCGCGTTGACTTTTTTTTTTGAAAACTTTTTTTTCCGGTAAGTCAAGCGTCGGGTCTCCGGCGTCGTTTTTTTTTTCTTTTTTTTTTTTTTTACGGTTGACCGGGCGGAAAAAAAATCAAGAAAAAAAAACGTTTTAAAAAAAAAAAAAGTCAACGCTGGAATCTGGCCAGAAAAACAAATTATTTTCTGAAAAAACATTTTATTTTTTCAAAAAATTATTAAAGTGGGGTTTAATGTAAAATGTTTGTTTAAGTCCGATGTCAATGTGTAACATTGAGAAAGTTAGAGTTTAATTGATGGTATTGATAAAAATTATACTATGGAGGGTATTTTAGACTAAAGACTTGGGGATGAATTTATTTGAAAGACTGTTTTTTGTGTGGACTAATGTGCATTTAAGTCCCTTGCCATGTCCGTCTTTGCCATTTGCCCATAAATAAGTCCATCATAAGATACTTATTCATAGTGACAAAAAATTCTTTTACAAAAAAGTCCACACAATATCGAGAGGTTAAAAATTATTTAATTTTTGACTCAAAACTCAATTTTGCGTACCATTTCGTCTGTCGCCGCCATTGACCGTCGGTCAACGCCGGTCTCTGGCATTGACTTTTTGATTTCTTTTTCTTTCTTTATTTTCCTTTTCTTCTTTCTCCCGCCCGTTGACCAACCCTCAACACCGGTCTCCGGCGGCGTTGACTGTTTTCTTTTTTCGAATTTAACACAATAATATTGCTATATTTTGGACAATATACAATTTAATTTATATGATCATTAATATATATGTTTTTTATTTATTTATTTTTGTGCCAATTGTTTTCTGAATATTTATGAGAAAAAAATCGAGGGCGTTGTCCCCAAATCCCGTAAATATTTAGACCACTCTTACAACAAATTTGACTCTGCCGCTTTTTGTAACACTGCAAGTGTTTTGGCCAAAAATAGACCTTTTAGTCGCCGGTACACCGTGCAATTTATTTTTGTTTGGGGTCAAAGTGCGAAAACGGCTTAAGTATAGACGGCAAATTGTACTTAGAGGGTGTTTTTTTCAAAACTTATAAGATGTTAAAATGAACTTATAAGATGTTTTAGAGCTTATAAGCTCTTCCAAAGTCTTTAGTAAATTAAAAAAAAATCTTATTTTTTTTTTTAAAAATAAGTTGTTGGGGAGCAAATACGATCTTTTTAAAAAAATACCTCTACCCAACCTTTTTGTTTAAGATCTTATAATGAGTAAAAATAGGAAATAAGTTCATTATCCAAACACTCTAACAATTAATTCTAAAATTAAGATGTAATAGCTTAGCAGCTCTTAAAACATCTTATCACACATAAGAGCTTATCAGTTATTTAAAATAAGCTTAGCCAAAGCCTCTTAACCATTGTTTTAATTATGGCTGTGCGTTGGTTGGTTTGGTTAAAAACCAGCTATAAAACCAACCCAACCTATCCAACCAACTTTGGTAAATATCGAAAACCGCTATCGACCCAATTTACATGGGTAGGGTGATGGTTGAAAACCAATTAAGTGGGTCGGTTGATGGTTTGGTTGATGGGTCATCCATCTAAATATTTTTTAATTTTTTTAATATTTTATTAATTATTACAACGCTATATCTTTTATAAATTAAATATGACTATTTCAATAATATTCAAATAAAAAAAGTCAAAACATTATGGGCCATATGTATTGCAATTAAACATAAATATTTCGTCCAAATATTTAGGCTATATGTCTTAAAATTAAAATAGTTCAAATTAGATAATAAGGTTAGATTTATTGCTTTTAGAATTTTGGTCAATATTAGATAATTTTAATAAATGTGATATAAAGTAGAAATTTGAAATAAAAAATATTAAATATTTTAAATTAAATTAATAAATAATAAATTAATAAATAAAGTTGGTTGGCCGACATTACCCGACTAACCAGCTTTTTAGCAAATTAGAAAGGGCAAATTACGGCCACCCCCTGAGCTATGGTCAAATTACAAAAAACCCCCTCCTGTTAGGGTAATTACAGCCACCCCCCTCAACTATGTATTTATCTTACGGAAAGACCTCTCCAGAGGTAAATTTAGGGATGTTAATTCAGTAAAACCGAACCACAATTTCGGTACGCCAACATTTCATACCGTTTACCGAACTAAATATACGATTTGGTTCGGTAAATAACCGAATTACATAAATTTAACGTAAAAATATTTAAAAGGAGGGGGGTGGACGTAATTATCCAAACAAGAGGGGTTTTTTCGTAATTTGACCATACATCAAGGGGGTGGCCGTAATTTGCCCTATTAGAAACCATTATCGACCCAACTAAACATGAGTTGGTTGACATTATCGACCCAACTTAAATGTGTCAGTTGATGGTTGATTATCCATCACAAATTATGGGTCGAAAATAAGTTGGTTGGTAGTTAAAACCGGTCCGTGCACAAGCCTAGTTTTAATACAATAGGTTTACCTTTGGTGCTTAAGCACGGGGTGCTTATTTTGCTACTTATGTATTTGGTTTCTGTTAGACTACTCTGGCGTGAACCAAAAGTATTTATTATGTCTATTTGGACAGTGACTAATTCGCCAAATTAGATCAATATTATTTTATTAATCACTTGTAAACACCATGTGCGTTACACGTGATTATGTATGATTTTAATATATAAAGTAATGAGTAATCAATTAAAACCTAGATATTACATTAAATATACGAATAGAAATTAAATAAATCAATAGTAGAAAAGTGCACGCCCTAATTACTTATCAATATACACGATTAAACAAAATTATTTTAAAACTTGAAATTACTAAGAATATAATATCATAACAAAATAATTAAAATATATATTTTTATATATTATTTCATGCACGTTCACATTAAATTTTCTCTTATTTTTGTGTGATGGTTGATAATTTTAATTTTCTTAAATTTCTTTGCATTAATGTTATTTGAAACAATTAATTTTTTTTTTCTCTCTCGTGTTAATCGTATGTTATGATCTCTCTGGTCAAAATATCGATACTAGAAATTTGAATATTAGTTTAATTTTACGTATTATTCAATTTTATTTATCCAATTCTTTTTATATTTTTTTCTGGAATGTATTTAAACTTCCGAAATGTATTTTTTATGTACTATAACATTTGATTATATTTATTATAATAGACATATTTTCTTTGGATAATGTAATAAACTGAAAATTATCCAAGATACTTATGATAAATATTAAATATAGATTAAATGTATGTAACATCAATATGCACCAAAGATCAAGATACTCAGCTTAATGCATTACAATTATCTTGTTAATAATTTATGGGCGAATGGCAAATAGGCCCATGATAAGGGACTTAAATGCATATTAGTTCACAAAAAACCCGTCTTTAAAATAAACTCATCCCCATGTCTTTAGTCTAAAATACCCTCCGTAATATATTTTTTATCAATTCCATCCATTATACTCTAACTTCCTTAATATTACACATTGACCCCGAATTTAAACAAATATATCACACTAACCCTCATTTTAATAATTTTTTGAATTTTTTTTTCAGAAAATAATTTTTTTTTCTGAATTTTTTTTTCGGCCAGATTCCGGCGGACTTTTTTGTTTGAAAATTTTTTTTTTCAGAATTTTTTTTCCGGGCTTGACTTTTTTTTTCTTAGAAAAAATTATTTTAATTAATATTATTGTCTTGGCTGCTAAAAAACTATCTCAACAGTAATATTACTGTCTGAGACAGTAATATTAGTATATGGGACTGTAATATTAAGAATATTATTTTTTCGAACAATAATATTACTGTCCTAAATAGTAATATTATTGCATAAGATAATAATATTACGGTCGGAGACAATAATATTATAGTCGAAGACAATAAAAATGCAGGCCAAGACGATAAATTTAATTAATACAATAATATTACTGTCTGAGACAGTTAAATTACTGTTGGAAACAGTAATTTAGCAGCCAAGACATTAATATTAATTAAAATAATTTTTTTCAGAAAAAAAAATTTCAAAAGAAAAAAATCAATTAACAGTTAAATTATTGTCTCCGACAGTTAAATAACTACGGAGACAGTAATTTAGCAGCCAAGACAGTAATATTAATTAATATATATGTTTTTTAAGAAAGAAAAGTCAATTAACAGTTAAATAACTGTTGGAGACAGTAATTTAGCAGCCAAGAGAGTAATACTAATTAAAATATTTTTTAAGAAAAATAAAATTCAATTAATAGTTAAATTATTGTCTCCGACAGTTAAATAACTGCTGGAGACAGTAATTTAGCAGCCAAAACAGTAATATTAATTAAAATATTTTTAAGAAAAAAAAGGACAATGCTGGAGACCCGCCGGTCAACGGAGGTTGACCTAGCAGAAAAAAAAAATTCAGAACAATAAAAACGTTTTCAAAAAAAAAAAGGTCAACGGCGGTCTCCGGTGGTGGCGGGTCAAAATTGGGGTCAAAATTTGAAAATTGGGTAATTGGTGAAATTGGGCTAAATTATGTGTAAATCATGAGATTGGAATTGAATTGGGTTTCAATGAATTGAGGGTAATTTTGGTATATATAAAATGATTTTGCTTATTTGCAAATTAGTTTGAATGAGCTGGATTAATTTGAAAGACAAAAAAATTAAATGTCCCTCTTTTAGTTAAGTGTCCTTGTCATAGGCCTATTTGCCGTTTGCCCATAATTTATTGCTAATTTAAATATGAAAATAAAGAGAACAATACTCAATTTTCCAATTTTGGAACATTTTTTTTTACGCTTTCCAATTTTTCCAAATAATTTTGGATTGGAATTTAATTCATATGTAGAATATTTGGAATTTCAGTTTACGATAAAACTTTGAATTTATTTTTCTACTGTATTTATATTACATATATTATATTAAACTAAATTTCAGTAGACCAAACATAATAAAAAAAAAATCTTACAACAATAGTTGAGACTTGAGAATCAACATTCGGAAGAACCCTAATCTAAATCAAACTAAACAAATTAAAAAAAAAATGATCTAACCATGTTTAGTGAAATATCAAACCAAACCGTAGAAAAGCCAAACAATATAAACTCCCCAATAAATAATTTAATTGAATTGTTGTTCATTCTTTCTCACGCCTTTATAAGTGGTCGCCGTTGGGGCGAGAAGCCCACAACTGGATCACTGTCCCCGTTCGAATGCCGTTGTTCTTTCTGATCTAATTCCATGGCTTCGCTATTTTATAGCAGTCGCATGTTTTCCCAGCTCTCTCAATCTTCAATGCTACGTCGTATTCTCGACTGATGATGCTAGAAATAGATCACCTTAGATAGTTGAAGTAGGATGAGCTGGAAGAGCATAGTGGATCACTGGCTCACGAGCTTGATGACCTTCAGATACCTGCGATCATAGAACACGTGAACTAGGCCGGGGGTTGATCCGGCGAAAACCCCTCCGACGTTCAAGTCAGACGTGGTGATCATAGAAATAGTCCAAGTTGATAGTATTGCTCAGTTAATAGGACGTCCCTTAAGGAATGAGTTAAAACCTTTATTTATAGCTTAGTTGAGATTGTCGGGCCCAAACCTTACTTGAAGGTGATTGGGCATCGGTGATAGTGTTCTTCGATATTGGGCTCGTGGCCCAGTAGGTAAATAATTTGTAGGCCCATTGGGTTGGGCAAATTAGGCATATCATTAACTAGTTCACGTGTTCTATGATCGCAGGTATCTGAAGGTCATCAAGCTCGTGAGCCAGTGATCCACTATGCTCTTCCAGCTCATCCTACTTCAACTATCTAAGGTGATCTATTTCTAGCATCATCATCGACCAATGTGATCGAATTATGTTGCCTTGACACCGTAATTGTTCTTATTCATGAGTATGGTCCTCTCCCTTTTAGTAAGAAACTTATCGTTTATAACTTTGTTCATCGATATCGAAAAACGATGGTGGCTATCACTGTTGTCCGTTTTATTCAGCTTCTTCTGCACGAACAAAACCCCATCGTCTCTAGCGGCAGCAATAATCGCCCGATCCACAAACAAATTACCATTTTCTTCGTGAGGGGGATTTTTTTGAAGAGGGTAATTTCTCATGACGTGAATGTTTTCTTGAATGGGGTTTCTCAATGGGTAAATATTTTCTTGACGTGGGGGATTTTCTAGGAGAGAGTTTTGTGTCGCAATGATTTCTTGACGAGGGTTTTCTTGACTAGGGTTTCTCATGACAGTAGGGTTTTTCATGATGAGGTTGTATAATACACATATTAAAGGGATGTGTTTATTGAAAAAAAAATATAACCCTTGAACCTAGAATAATAAAAATAGTTGGTTAGGGACTTATGCATAAAAACCCCTTGTTCTTAACTAATGATTAACTATGGAAAGAAGATAACTGTTGATTTAACCAAATATGAAAAGTCTAGGATCTCATATTCCCGGTATGTGTTCTACCTATTTATGCAAACAAACGAATTATTTAGTAAGTTATAACCAACAGTAAAAAAATAAATTACAATCTTAACGTGCATGATAAATTCATGATACGTCTACGAGAATCAATTAAAACATCCAACATTAAGTAATTTTGAAGAAAGCAATGGAATTTATTTGTTGAGTATAAAACTCCATAAAAAAATAGGGTAAAGAAAACTCTTTGGTCGTCGAATGGATCGAAGTATGAATATTCTCAATTCCAAGTAGGATGTTGCTCTCCTTGAGTCACGATTCTTCGTCTGCACGTTTGATAGGAACCCCGTACAACTTGTTACGAGACCCAAATACCTTACGCGGAAGCAAGATCGAAACATCAAAAAACAAAGGAATCAAATGGGTGGAACCGCAATCCATTGTCTACAAAGAGACAAGAACCTTGGTATGTGAAGACGCCACAATCGATTGTGAAAGATCGATTGATAAGTCGGGATGAACGCACGGAATCCTCCGATATGTTCGAAAAGTTTATAAAGAACTACAGAGAATAATCTCAAAATATTAATCAAAATTCGTCCCTCCAAATAAGCCAAATTAGCAACCTATTTATAAGATCTAAAAAGACTCATTTTTCACCATGAACATCTCAAACATTTTATTCAAGCTTTTCTTCAATTCCAACTAGAATAACTTCTTTAAACTCGTATGCTTTCGCTTCTTCCAATTCTTCATCTTGGAGCTTGTCAGGATCGTATCATACTCCCCCTCTTTAAAAGGATTCGTCCTCGATTCGGACAAATATCACATGTAATATAAACAAAATCGATCTCATGATCGATCTCTCTGTTCGGTAGTAAACTTACACATCTTTGCACCACGTCGCAGAACACACCATCTTGCAAACATTGAAGTGTATATAAAAGTGGATATTGTGTAGCTCGAAGTTCCAATGCGTCCAACCTCTGTATAGAGAATGACTGAAGCATCTCTCTAGGCACCGCCATCTCATCAGCATTTACAATGAGAGTTTGCACTCCGGTTAGCTCGGCAGTAACTGTTAGAATTATTTCAATAATTATGTGGGCTCACATCTGTAACGTAAATGTGTATGGCTATCTAAAAGAAAGTCCAAATTAAGTGTGATCTAATAAAGATTATTCGGTTGGACTTATGAGTATTAAACCATAATTATGGGCCTAATATGTAGAGACAAATAGGGTTTAATTGTGATTTATTAATGGCGCTGAATTACAGTGGTAATATAACTGGACTCTACAGTTATATAAATGGTCATGGTCCCAAAGAAATGCAATCATTCGGTCTCTTCTAAAATCCATCGTTAGAGAGATAATTAAAAAACTGTGGATTCTTTGGAAGACATGTCCCAAGTCCAGTGGAGATTCAAAGATTCGAAGATTCGATTTCATGATATAAGGTACGCTTCCTTCCGTGTTTATGTTTATGTATAATTCTTGTTGATTTAAGCATATTGGTTCTTGAGAATTCGTATGTATGTACGATAAATTTCTAACAAGTGGTATTAGACCCACCATGTTTTGAATTATCGGGATCTTATGTTTGTTAAATTTCCCTGTTTCGAAGTTATACGAAATATGATTTGGTGGATTCAATTCTGAAAAATTATGGTCCGATTATGAACTTAATCTCTTAATTTATTAAAATTCATCCGGCCTGTTGGTTGTTAATTGTTTAATTAATTTAAGAATTGTGTTTTTTAATTGCTGAATTACAAATCTGGGAATAAGTTTGTCTATGTGAATCTGAATCTCGATTTTTAATACGATTCTATAAGAATCTTTTAACAGTGGTGATCTACAAATTAAACCACCGGTGGTTTCTATAAATTTCAATTTGATCCCGTATTTTGGTTATTCCTAAATTCGGGCTGGTGTCAATTTGTAATTAATGAACTTCTGATTAGGCCCCCCTAATACTTACGAAAAGTGCATTTCAGTCCCCAGTTTTAAAGTTTCTCTCAAAACTGTGATATATTTTCAGAAAATATATTTTCACCATAAAATTAAGTATTTGTGAATCTCATGTCTGTTTTCACTCAAAGACTTTTCTTTCGAAATTTCAATTCAGTCTTTTAAGTTGTAAGATTTTCTGGATTTGGGGCAAGAGCAATAGGAATAAAAAGTTGATTTAAGGTTTTGGGGCCTTTTTAAAATTTTCAATTATTTTGAGGGACTGGGCTAATATGTGAATTCTTTTAAATTCATTTAAAGTTTTTGTTTAGGTCAATAAAGTGAAATTCATTTTGAATTTCAAATTCGGTTTTCTAATGCTAATTAGGGGAATTTTCAGATTTTAAAGTTCATGCCTTATTAAGCTTTTAAATGTTTTAATTAATGGGTCGAATTAAGTATATGAATTAATTTATTAGTTCAATAAATTTCTGACCAATTATAATTTAAACATTAACGAATCAAAATATGAATAATGATTATTAATTAACCAAATAAGGTTTGACTCATTCGGCATTTGAGTCGAAACCCTTGTTTTAAGTCTAAATTGAGTTACTAATATAGTCTAAATCTATATAAAGTTAGATTTATTGGTTAAAATTTAATTTGGTCTCTAAATCTAAATAAGGTTGAATTGTGAGCACCATGTTATCTTTAGCTCAAAGTCAAAATAAAGATTGATTTGATGTTTTCAATTCATACTCATTTTCATGAATAACCATATTACTGAGTTTGATTCGAAAACAATACAATGAGGTCTTTAGAGCCTTAACGCTCAACGACTTTTAATTTTTTTTTAGTAATTTTTTGGTACATCTAGTGACTTGTTATTAAGTTTGTCTGAAATTTAAAAGAACTAATTGAAGCATGACGCCATCCTACGTGACCTCTCTGTGTAGATTAGCTAATTGAGAATGTCAAGATGTTTATGTGTATGTGAATTCATGCGAATTTTAATACTACCCCTACGGTAGGTTAATACTTGGCCGAACCACATATGCAATTGTGGTAATAAACATGTGATGATTATAAACATGTGATGATTATTTGGCTCCTTGTGAATAAAAGGTATATCCCTACGATGAACTTATTATTTGATAGGATTTATTATCAATGTTTGATTACTACAACAAGAGTGTCACTTACAATTAATATTACTGTCTCTACGACTTGATATTAATATTGTGCTAGGCATCTTGAGATGTATTCCATAGTTATTTAAAATTTCAAGGTCAAACTTTGGATTATAATGTGAGCATATTGATTTTATTTATGTTCTCTATTTAATTAATTTATCTCCTTACATTATCTGCCTATAACACCTTTGTGCTTAATTGCACAAATATTTCTATTATTATTATTTACTATGGTGCATAGATCTTGATTTTTTTGTTTTGTTTTTATTGATAGAAGAGCC
Organism: Erythranthe guttata; assembly: GCF_000504015.1. The sequence continues at coordinate 440,359 of NW_012194957.1, forward strand.
TAGACTATATGAACGTTCTAATGTAGAAGTTTAAGATTATAAGGTGCACCATCTTAAATAGTTTTTAGGGGCATAAGGTTCAACTAGGTGCAAACACTTGAAGGTTCCTTAAAGATATTATGGATACGTTTTATTTTTAAAACGATAAAGTTAAAACAAATTAGATTTTGACATATATTGTTTCAATAATATAGAAAAAAGAACATAATTGAGCACATTAAGTAATTGTCTAATTTCATAGCACTTCAGTTATTATGGTTTCGCTGACTTGAAAGTGGATATGGTTTAATTTATTTTTCTCCGTGAACGGTCTATATAAGGTTTGTTGTAAAACACAAAAAATAAAACTTTGACCGTACACACGAAGAATAAATAATTAAGGGAGAAGAGACTAAGTGCTCATTTGACTAGTACACCTTAAGATAAATATTTATAATTGCAGTTTACATTTCAGGTACGTTGAATAACGTAATTATGTTTGTTTCTCACTTTAATTTGTTCTAAATTATATTTTGACTTTGTACCTAGACACATTAAGTGAATAGATGTTGGTTGGAAATACCTACACGTAGGTGCACGTATCGTACAAGTAATATAGTAGACAATTAAGTCCGGGTATCGAACCCAAAGGAAATATTTAATTTACTTAACTCTAGGCGCTAAATTCTAGCAATTATTATCTAGCCCACCCTACACATTGTACTTTAGAGAGAATTAAATAAATTAAATTAAACTAATTAAGCAAATTAAAAAGGCAAAAACAAGAAAGCAATTTAAACACGAAGATTAATCAAAGTAGACAAGCCTAGGATTTTATTCTCCCCCATATGTGATTATTACTCCCCCAATTCCTTCAATTATGCAAGTAATTAACCCGGATTATTAACCTGAGATGCTAAATTAAACATAACCCGCTTCCGCGTGTATTACGATTCTAATACACTAGATTCAATTATTGTACTCCTAAGCAATTAATTCTAGAACATAGCATTAAACACAAATCTCAATAATGGTTACCTAAGAGATTAACTATATTCTTATGTTAATACCACAGAGGCTCTTCTACCACAGTTCTAATTATTAACCCGATCTTCCGATTCATGCGATTAACAATAACATAAAAGCGCATAAAGTGGCCAGTTTCATGAAATTAATAAAACAAGTAAAAGAAATAATCCGGAATTAAAACTTGCATAAAATCATAAAAAAGGGTTCATAAATCCACATAGGGTTCCAAATAAAATCCTAGAAATAAGAAAATTAGCTACTCATGATTAAAATAAAAATGCAAATAAAATAAATCATAAACGATAAATCTTTACTTGGAGTCTTCGAATTCTTCGTCTTCGTTATTGCTTTGATGCTCTTGAAGTTGCGTAAAAGATGGATCCCCAATTATGTGCTTGGCTTGGTCTTATATATGGTGGAAAATTAGGAGAAGAAGGTAGTTTCCTTGTGCAATTAGGATTCCTTTACTGCGCCTTTTCGTAATCTCAGACGGCCGTCCCGAATTTTGCACTAAAACTCAGACGACCGTCCCGAATTTTGCACTAAAACTCGGACGGCGGTCTCAAAATCGGAGACTGCTTCTGCTTCTCAGACGGCCGTCCCAGTTTTAAGTGTATTTCTGGGACGGCCGTCCCGTGCTATATTTTTTCAAAATTTTGATTTCTTCACTTTTGGCCCATATTTTCTCCAAAATTGCAGTTTTTACCCCATACTTTTCCAATTCTTCAATTTGTACCTAAAATACAATAAATCAACTTTTTAAGCACCAATTATCGTTAAAACACACCAAAACCTCCAATTAAAAGGTGCGATTAAGTGTAAAAATATACACTTAACACACCCCCAAACTTGAACTTTTGTTTGTCCTCAAGTAAAATCTACTCATAAGCAAATAACTCAACTACGACATCTCATTACATAGATTAATGATCAACCTCTCGTTTTCAGAACATGTAATTATAATGACAATTCTTAGGCATTCGTAAGCTCAAAATTCATTAGCACTTAGTCACTCACCATTACAAAAAACCACAAATCATACAATTGGTTCATAAAGTGACCAGCTTCATGATCTTAATAAAACAAGTAAAAGAAATAATCCGAAATTAAAACTTGCATAAAATCATAGAAAAGGGTTCGTAAATCCCACATAGGGTTCCAAATAAAATCCTAAAAATAAGAAAATTAGCTACTCATGATTAAAGTAAAAACGCAAATAAAACAAATCATAAACGATATATCTTTGCTTGGAGTCTTCGAATTCTTCGTCTTCGTTATTGCTTTGTTGCTCTGGAAATTGCGTAAAAGATGGATCCCCAATTGTGTGCTTGGCTTGGTCTTATATAGGGTGGAAAATTTGGAGAAGAAGGTAATTTCCTTGTGCAATTTGGATTCATGCGCCTTTTCGGACGGTCGTCCCGAATTTTGCACTAAAACTCGGACGGCCGTCTCAAAACCGGAGACTGCTTCTGCTTCTCAGACGGCCGTCCCAGTTTTAAGTGTATTTTTGGGACGGCCTTCCCGTGCTATATTTCTTCAGATTTTTTATTTTTTCACTTTTAGCCCATATTTTCACCAAAATTGCAGTTTTTACCCCATACTTTTCCAATTCTTCAATTTGTACATAAAATACAATAAATCAACTTTTTAAGCACCAATTATCATAAAACACACCAAAATCTCCAATTAAAAGGTACGATTAAGTGTAAAAATATACACTTAACAATAGACCTTGGGTTACACTATTCTCGTAAGTGTGCATATAAAGGGTTATTCACATAACCAACATTTAATTGATGTTGAAATATATACATCTATAAGGTCATGTAAGACATTTGGGATTGAGGCTACGAGGACTCTTAGGTTTTCTTTTGAATGATGAAATAGACATTTGGTACCGTCATTAGATGGATTTAGATTTTCTCTTGAACAAATTCGGTTAGCTTGTTCATTTGAAAACATTAAGCTTGGTCCATTTCATAATTCAAAATTTGACCTATAATTTCAGTAAAAGTCTCCTACAGTAAAATCTTACATAAACAATTTAAAATGGTACAAAATTCAAGAATAGAACATTCAAGGACATTCAAAGAAGTATGATAATTCATTCTTCTTCACTAAGGTATATTTAAGAGAAACATTAAGTGTTGCAATATATTATTTTTAAAAGGGGAAATTTAAAATCTTGTAAGGATGTTGAGTTTGAGGGGAAAATTTTAGATTAGAGACATTGTTTTTAAAGAGGAATCAATTTGATTCATAATACTGCTTTTGACAATCTACATGTTTTTATACTTGTCATTGTTTGAAAAGTAGATTTGGAGTTTTGATAAGACAATGTTGCACGATTGCCCAATTAAGTTTTGGTAATTGTTACTTAAGAGCAAACTCAACAACCGTAAGATAATAAACCATTAAAGATGAGTTGCAATTTAGAATGACGAGACATTATGATCTTATCGAATTGCCAAAAGGTGTGAAATTATTTGGTTACAAATAATTGAGACCAAATGTAATTCAAATGGGAAATATTGAAAGATATATGGTACGTTTAGTCATTGAATATTTCACTCATATCGACTATATTAAGATGTTTATGGACACAAGGAATATGTTTCTCAAATGGTAACATTTATGGAACGATAAAGTGCAACTATAAAATCTTAATATTTACAGATTTGAAGGATATTGAGTGCAAACTAAACTAGTCCATTAATGAAATTAAAAGTCCCGTTAATGATGTTACAATCCTAGGCTTATTATCTTGATTTTGTTCTTGATTGCCGGTCTTGGTTATTTTTGAAGTTGATGGAGCGTGACAATCAAGATTTATTCTGCAGGAACAAGTTTTCGGCAGGAACAAGTTTTCGGAATATTACGTTTTTTTGTTTTGGCCGCGGCTTCGGTATATCTCTTCTCTTCAGCGTCTACATCGACAGGATATTTGTTTCCTACGACTAGATTCGCAGCATGCAAGAGGTAGGCTAGGTGGAGCCTTCCCCTTCCTTCGCACTCAGCCCTCGGATCACAATATTCGTCACTAGAACACTCGGAATCATCGTTAAGATGATCCTTCATCCTCATAATTTTGTAGATGTTATATGGACAATAAATTATTGTTTTCGTCAAGTTATTATTTTTTCTTCAAGTTGCACTACTATTTGAAAACTTTGGCACATAAATTAATTAAAAAGAGTTCTTTGCTAAAGCAGATTATGTTGACAAAATTGTGGAACATTTGCCTAATGATTTCGGAAGCCTAATCATAATTTATTGAGATCATCTCTTACATGCTTGTTGTATTTTTAGGTACTAAATGTATGAATGTTACGCTCAATGTAAATGGTCACAAGTTTGTTTAATAAGTTTACGAATTAAATGTTGGTCATGTTTAAATACTACCCCGACCTTAATGCATAGTGGTAATTGATTTAATCGTAAGGTTGAGAATGACACAATGAATAATTTAGATACATTCGCAAGGTCAATAAACTAGAGAGGTTTTTAGGAATTGTATATAAATATTTACAACTTGGTGACAACTCTCTAATATTTCTACAATATTCATATCCAAAACAGGGTCTACTATGTCTTTTACGATAATTTCTAGTGAAGACCTTTTTGGCCAAATACTATAAAATTTTATCCAAAATAGACCGATCCTGACACCTTAGTATCCTTTCATTTCATAATATTTAAAGTAAGGTTAATCACAAAAAGGCCCATGACAAGGGCACTTAATTAAAAGAGGGACATCCAACTTTTTTGTCTTTCAAATAAATCCAGCTCATTCAAACTTATTTGCAAATAAGGAAAACCTTTTATATATACCAAAATTACCTCCAATTCATTGAAACTCAATTCAACTCCAATTTCATGATTTACACCCCAATTTCATCAATTAACCAATTTTAACCCTAATTTCAATTTTGACCCCAATTTTGACCCGCCGCCGCCGTTGACTGCCGGTCTCCGGCGTTGACTTTTTTTTTTTTTAAAAACTTTTTTTTCCCTGAAATTTTTTTCCGGCCGGTCAACTGCCGTTGACTGCCGGTAGGGGTGTGCGCGGGCCATAAACCCGCGGGTTCTATCAAAACCCGCCCTCGTCCCGTCAAACAACGGTTCTTGATTTTGAAGAACCAAACTTGTGGGTTTTTAACGGGTTTACGATAGACGGGTCCATGGCGGGTTTGTAGTAGGACCCAACATTTACGGGTCGAAACCCGTTATCGTCTAAACTATTTTTTTTTATATATAATTTATAAGTTTTAGGGGAGAATAATTAGAAACTAAAATGAATAACCTAAAATTTTAAATTGAAACCAAACATAAATAATGTAAATGTCAAGAGTAAATAAAAATTAATATAAAACTAAAAATAACTAATTCATAACTTAAAAGACAAAATTTAAATAAAATAAATATAGTTTTTTCAAGCATAACCAACGCTATTCAGCTCCATTCAACACCATTTTCTTCCTTTTTTTTTTTTTTTGCCGTGTGTTGACCGTTGTATATATATGCTTTTTTTCCTACATTTTCTTAGAGATTTTCATAATATTTATAGCTATTACTTCCACAATTATAGTTTAGTTGATTTATGTATTTGATACACTAGAGATACTTTATTTATTCATTAATATTATTAATTTATTATACTATATAATGTAAACAAAACGACGTCGTTTTGTATGGCGGGGCGGGACGGGTTTCACGGGTATTAAAAAAAATGGAACCCGTCTAAGACCCGAACCCACGGTTCTTCACCATTTTAGGACCCAATCCTATGGATGGATCTATCCGTCCGGTCCCAACGGGGCGGTTTTTCACGGGTTTGACGGGTGTAGCGGGTTGATGGGTCCGACTTGCTCACCCCTAACTGCCGGGTCTCCGACATTGACTTTTTTTTTTATATAATTTTGTTTTTTCTTAAAAAAATATTTTAATTAATATTACTGTCTTGGCTGCTAAATTACTATCTCCGACAATTATTTAACTTTCGGAGACAGTAATTTAACTGTTAGTTAACTTTTTTTTTCCTTCGAAAATATTTTAATTAATATTACTATCTTAGCAGCTAAATTACTTTCTCCAGCAGTTATTTAACTGTCGGAGACAATAATTTAACTGTTAATTGACTTTTTTTTTAAAATATATTAATTAATATTACTGTATTCGTTGCTAAATTACTGTCTCCAGCAGTTATTTAAATGTCGGAGACAATAATTTAACTGTTAATTGACTTTTTTATTCTTAAAAAAAATATTTTTAATTAATATTACTGTATTCGTTGCTAAATTACTGTCTCCAGCAGTTATTTAACTGTCGGAGACAGTAATTTAACTGTTAATTAACTTTTATTTTTTTGAAAACTTTTTCTTAAAAAAAATTATTTTAATTAATATTACTGTCTTGGCTGCTAAATTACTGTCTCTAACAGTAATTTAACTGTCTTAGACAATAATATTAATAATATTACTGTTCGGAAAAATAATATTCATAATATTACTGTCCCAAACAGTAATATTACTGTCTGAGACAGTAATTTAGTAGCCAAGACAGTTATATTAATTAAAATATTTTTTCTAAGAAAACGAAATTAAAAAAAAAAGGTGAACGCCGGAGACCGGCGGTCAACACCGGGAATCAAGCCGGAAAAAAAAATTCAGAAAAAAAATTATTTCCTGAAAAAAAAATATTTTGGGGGTTAATGTGATATATTTGTTTAAATCCGGGGTCAATGTGTAATATTAAGAAAGTTAGAGCATAATGGATGGAATTGATAAGAATTACATTATGGAGGGTATTTTAGACTAAAGACACGGGGATGGGTTTAATTGAGAGACTGTTTTTTTTTGTGCACAAAAATGCATTTAAATCCCATGTGATGAGCCTTTTTGCCATTTGCCCAAAAATAATTTGCAAGTTTATATATTTAACGTATCAAATACCTCCCATAAACTATCAAAACCATTAAAATATCAACCTAAACTATGAAAATTATCTAATATCCCATTGATTGACTTCAATAAATTTACATGAACGAACAAAAAAGCCCACGTTTTTTTATACATATAATAATTTAGTAAATCTTATCTTCTACTTATCTTCTACTGTGAAGATCGAAATCGTCAAAACTTATTTTATCCAAATAGATAAATTGAGTTTGCTTTGTTTTTAGGATCCATTATAAATAAGTCCATCATAAGATACTTATTTATAGTGATAAAAAATTCTTTTATAAAAAAATCCACACATTATCCAGAGGTGTGTAAAAGACTAAAATACCCCCTCATATTTTAATATGCTCCAATTCCATCATTTAATTCAATATAACCTCATGACCCCATATTTTACAAATTATTTAATTTTGACCCAAAACTCAATTTTGACTATAATTTCGTCCGTCGCCGCCGTTGATCGCCGGTCAACTCGATCTCCGGCATTGACTTTTTCGATTTTTTTTCTTTCTTTCTCTTTTTCTTTCTGCCGCCCGGACTGACGGTCAACACCGGTCTCCGGCGGCGTTGACTTTTTTTTTATTGAAATTTTTTTTCAACTTTTTTTTGTCCCGTTTAAACAGTAATATTGCCATATTACTCTCTAGTAAAGTAATATTAACACAACAAAAATCACTATTATTGTGTAATAGAGTAATATTAATATGTTAACCGTTCAACAAATGCAAACATAATAAAAAGCCAAAAATATTAATATTGATGTGGTTGATAGTAATATTACTGTCATCCACAGTAATATCACCGTAACGACAGTAACATTACCATCAACCATAGTAATATTATTGTGTTTATAGTAATATTACAATAGTAGACAATAATATTATTACGTTAATCGGTCAACAAATCAAACAAAACAAAAAGGCTAAAAAAAATAATTTTGATGTGGTTGACAGTAATATTATTGTGTTTACAGTAATTTTACCGTCAACGACAATAATATAATTACGTTGACTTGTCAACAAATCAAACAAAATAACATAAGAAAAGCAAAAAAATAATAATATTGTTGTGGTTGACTGCTGTTAACGACAATACAATTACGTAAATGTACTCTCAAAGACAGTACAATTACGTTGATGTACTGTCGGCGACTGTATAATTACTGTTAATGACCGTACAATTACGGTCAACGTTCAGCGGCGGGCGTAAAAAAATGGATAAAAAATTTAGGGAAAAAAATAACAAAAGTCAACGCCGAAGAACGACGGTCAACGGCGGACACCGATGGTGGAAAAGCAGGAAGAAAGAGAAAAAAAAAAGTCAACGCCGGAAACCGCCGCAAAAAAAAATTCAGAAAAAAAAGGTTTATAAAAGTTTAAAAAAAGGTCAAAATTGATTTTTTGTGGTCAAAATTGATTAAATTGAAGTTAAATTGGGGTTACAATTAGGAATTGAGTTTAAAGGGTTAGGGGTTACAATTAGGAATTGAGTTTAAAGCAAGAAAAATAATAATATTCTTGTGGTTGACTGCTGTCAACGACAATACAATTACGTAAATGTACTCTCAACGACAGTATAATTACGTTGATGTACTGTTGGCGACTATATAATTACTGTTAATGACCGTACAATTACGGTCAACGTTCAGCGGCGGGCGTAAAAAAATGGATAAACAATTTAGGGGAAAAAAAATAACAAAAGTCAACGCTGGAGAACGACGGTCAACGGCGGACACCGACGGTGGAAAAGCAGACAGAAAGAGAAAAAAAAAAATCAACGCCAGAAACGCCGCAAAAAAAAAAATCAGAAAAAAGAAGTTTAAAAAAATTTAAAAAAAAAGTCAAAATTGATTTTTTGTGGTCAAAATTGATTAAATTGAAGTTAAATTGGGGTTACAATTAGGAATTGAGTTTAAAAGGTTGCGGGTAATTTTTTCATATACATTAGTTTTACCATTATTTATAATACATATTAAAGGAATGTGCTTATTGACAAAAAAGATATAACCCTTGAACCTAAAATAATAAAAATGGTTGGTGATGAGACTAAATTAGCCACATACAATAATATATGTTTTCCCTTTACTTTATTCGATAGATTATAAGATCTTGCCATAGGTTTGAATATCCATACCTTGTATATTGGAAAGACTATTAAATAATGTAGATAAGATAATGCATATGGAGGGTCCAGTGTATTGAATTCTTCCTTAAAACCCCATCCTTTCTCTCTACCCCTGAACTAGTATATATACTACTACATCATGGGCCTTTATTGGGCTTGTTTACATTTCCTAGGCACAAAACCGTCATCCTGTCTATTCAGCCACGTGGCTAGTTCTTATTTGTTCTTTTCACTATCACTCAGTCAGTTCAAGCTTGTCACCCATTCTTTTCTTCCCAAAATTGTCCCCTGCACGACCCTCGAGATGCCGACGTAATGTCTCCTCCGTGAGACGTGGAATCACTTCGTCAGCCTATCTCGTATGCTTTATACCTCGTTAGTTACCCCTTGCGGTCTATTATGGTATTGGGCTTTCCTACTTGGGCCCCGAGGGTTTTCTCCTTTGCTGGGCTTGGGCCTTTCCTCTGGGCCCAAATTAGTCCGGATCCTCTGGGCTTCCTTTAATTGGGTTTGGGCCTTTCTTCTGGGCACAAATCAGTCCGGATCATCTACTCCCCTCACTATACCTAGTTTGACGAGATATCCATAACTAGGTATAGTCTTGAAGCCTAGAAAAGAAATCTCTTGCACTTCCTCTATACTTCCCCCAGTTCGCCGCGACTAAAAGAATTTAGTGGGGACGAACTATACGGCCCGCCCCTGATATGTCGGCACCTGTCTTTTCGCCTGATGTCTACTTTTGCCGAAACCTTGCAATCATCACTTTTCTCGGAATTCGCGTAAGCACGTGGATCGAGGGCATAGGGATTCAATGCGGTGATGTCACACTTGTCCACGTGTATGCACCCTTATGGCGACTGTTGATATGCCCGAGGTTCTGGGTAAAAATGTGAAACGGTTGTGGAATCGTGGCCGTTCTTTAATTTGAGATGAACGGCCAGATTTCCTTCTTTTGAGTAGAGTGAGAAATGCAGTCTATATATACATCCTAAATAGGTTTTTTTCAATTTTTCGTTTGCCTCTTCTTCCCCATATGGCCTTTCTTCTGTTGCCAACAAATTGTCAGATCTGTTCAATCTTCATCGTTTTTGCTTCCATCTTTTCCGACGGCACGCGGACGTCTGTTCCCGGATTATCCTCTAGCTTCGCCGGAGGCCATTCTTGCATGTGACTCTCTCACATTTCTTTTTGTTTCCTTATCAACAAAGATACCCCATTTGTAGGATGTTCAGCGATTCTACCCCTTTAGGTAGTTCTCTAGAATTGCTATTAGGTGATTTAGATACCTCGCTCCTCCTTTTAGACGACGCCATGTTTGAAGGTGTAGACGAGATAGAAAATGTCGCATCGGCGGACCCCAATAGAATATTACAAAACCCCGTACCCCCTTCTGCCGCCCAGCCCACTGCGGGCTCAAAAAATTCTTACACAATAGTGGACGGTAGTTGGGTTTTGGAGTCAGTGGAGTTCGCGCCGGGATATCGGTACGTACACCCCGAGCCATCCCAACTCCCAGGCTACTTTGATGACGAGCTGTTAACTTGGTATGAGGACCAAGCCGAAGTCGGCCTTTCCTTTCCTCTTAACCCTTTCTTAGTAGACGTCGCCAACCGTTTCGGGTTCCCCTTATGTCGGTTTTCCCCTAATTCATTTAGTATAATGAATTGTTTTTTTTATGATATGCACCCTCCTTCACATTCAAAACATCTGCGACAGGCTATTTGATTACTTTTTCTACGCCCGCCGTTCTGGGTCGATGTATTATCTTTCCAATAAGCGAGATAAAATATTTTTACCAATATCCCGAATAAAATTAATTATTGGCACCGACGATTTTTCTTCGTTCGAAGCAATGAACCGTGGCGTTTTAATACCATTGCCGGTAGTATTCAAACCCCGCCCCCTCATACCGAAGATATTTAGGATAAAAAAAATAAAAAATAAATGTGGCTGGCATCGTGAACTATGTTTTCTCGCTGTCTTGAATTTTTTATTATTTTATTTTTTGTTGTTTTTTATTGTTTATTTTATTTTAATTTTTTTAATAATTATTTAAACTGGATCGGTGACATTTTAGTAATTTTCATACTTAAATCAAATAAGTTTGTCGTGGATCTGAATCTCGATTTTCAATACGATTCAATAAGAATCTTTTAACAGTGGCTTATGATTAAGTTCACCTTTTGGGTTGATTAATTTATAGTGTTAAAATTATTTGGTTTCAATCCGTTGGATTGAAGAATTAAGTTTTACGGCAAAAATCTGAAATTCCAATTCGCGACGGTAAATCAATGGATTCCGCTGGTGCGAATTATTCCGTTGGTGGTGTTTTGTGGGTGATGCGACGGCCCACGGTGGATTCTGTAAAGAAGAAGCCAATTGGGTTTAATGAACCTTTTGGAAAATTACAAATTAAACCACGTGGTTTCTGTAAATTTCAATTTGATCCCATATTTTGGATATTCCTGATTTCGGGCTGGTGTCAATTTGTAATTAATGAACTTCTGATTAGGGCCCCCTAATACTTACGAAAAGTGCATTTCAGTCCCCAGTTTTAAAGTTTCTCTCAAAACTGTGATATATTTTCAGAAAATACATTTTCACCATAAAAATAAGTATTTCTGAATCTCATGTCCATTTTCACTCAAAGACTTTTCTTTCGAAATTTCAATTCAGTCTTTTAAGTGTTTCGGTTTTCTAATGCTAATTTGGGGAATTTTCAGATTTTAAAGTTCCTGCCTTACTAAGCTTAAATGTTTTAATTAATTGGTCGAATTAAGGATATGAATTAATTTATTAATTCAATAAGTTTCTGACCAATTATAATTTAAACATTAACGAATCAAAATATGAATAATTATTATTAATTAACCAAATAAGGTTTGACTCATTCGGCATGAGTCGAAACCCTTGTTTTAAGTCTAAGCTGAGTTGCTAATATAGTCCAAATACATATAAAGTTAGATTTATTGGTTAAAATTTATTTTGGTCTCAATATAAATAAGGTTGAACTGTGAGCACCACGTTATCTTTAGCTCAAATTCAAAATAAAGATTGATTTGATGTTTTCAATTCATACTCATTTTATGAATAACCATATTACTGAGTTTGCTTCGAAAACAATACAGTGAGGCCTTTAGAGCATTAGCGTTCAACAACGACTTTTAATTTTTTTTTAGTAATTTTTTGGTACATCTAATGACTTGTTATTAAGTTTGTGTAACATTTAAAAGAACTAGTTGAAGCATGACGCCACCCTACGTGACCTCTCTGTGTAGATTATTAGCTAATATTGAGAATGTCAAGATGTTTATGTGTATGTGAATTCATGCGAATTTTAACACTACCCCTACGGTAGGTTAATACTTGGCCGAACCACATATGCAACTATGGTAATAAACATGTGATGATTATTTGGCTCCTTGTGAATAAAAGTTATATCCCTACGATGAACTTATTATTTGATAGGATTTATTATCAATGTTTGATTACTACAACAAGAGTGTCACTTACAATTAATATTATTGTCCCTCCGACTTGATATTAATGTTGTGTTAGGCATCTTGAGATGTATTCCATAGTTATTTAAAATTTCAAAGTCAAACTTTGGATTATAATGTGAGCATATTGATTTTATTTACGTAATCTATTTAATTAATTTATCTCCTTACATTATCTGCCTATAACACCTTCGTGCTTAATTGCACAAATATTTCTATTATTATTATTTACTATGGTGCATAGATCTTGATTTTTTTATTTTTTATTTGGATAGAAGAGCCTAGAGTATATGAACGTTCGAATTTTAAAGTTTAAGATCATTAGGTGCACCATCTTAAATATTTTTTAGGGGCATAAGGTTCAATTAGGCACAAACACTTGAAGGTTCCTTAAAGATATTAAGGATACATTTTATTTTAAAACGACAAAGTTGAAACAAATTAGATTTTGACATATATTGTTTCAATAATATATATATATATATATATATATATATATATATATATATATATATATATAAAAGGAACATAAATGAGCACATTAAGTAATTGTCTAATTTTATAGCACTTCAGTTAGTGTGGTTTCGCTGACTTGAAAGTGGATATGGTTCAATTTATTTTTCTCCGTGAACAGTCAATATAAGGTTTGTTGTAAAACATAAAGAATAAAACTTTGACCGTACATATGAAGAATAAATTATTAAGGGAGAAGAGACTAAGTGCTAATTTGACTAGTACATCTTAACATAAATATTTATAATTGCAGTTTACATTTCAGGGACGTTGAATAACGTAATTATGTTTGTTTCTAACTTTAATTTGTTCTAAAATATATTTTGACTTTGTACCTAGACACATTAAGTGAATAGACCCTTACACTATTCCCGTAAGTGTGCATATAAAGGGTTATTCACATAGCCAACATTTAATTGATGTTGAAATATACACATCTATAAAGGTCATGTAAGACATTTGGGATTGAGGCTACGAGGACTCTTAGGTTTTCTTTTGAATTATGAAATAGACATTTGGTACCGTCATTAGATGGATTTAAATTTTCTCTTGAACAAATTCGGTTAGCTTGTTCATTTGAAAACATTAAGTTTGGTATATTTCATAATTCAAAATTTGACCTATAATTTAAGTAAAATCTCCTACAGTAAAATCTTGCATAAGCAATTTAAAGTGGTACAAAATTCAAGAATAGAACATTCAATGACATTCAAAGGAAGTATGATAAGTCATTCTTCTTCACTAAGGTATATTTAGGAGAAACATTAAGTGCTGCAATACATTATTTTTTGAAGGGAAAATTTAAAATATTTTAAGGATGTTGAGTTTGAGGGGAAAAATTTAGATTAGAGACATTGTCTTTAAAGAGGAATCAATTTGATTCCCAATACTGCTTTTGACAATCTACATGTTTTTATACTTGTCATTGTTTGAAAAGTAGATTTGGAGTTTTGATAAGACAATGTTGAAAAATTACCCCATCAAGTTCTGGTAATTGTTACTTAAGAGCAAACTCAACAACCGTAAAATAATAAACCATTAAAGATGATTTGCAATTTATAATGACAAGACATTATGATCTTATCGAATTGCCATAAGGTGTGAAATTATTTGGTTATAAATAATCAAATTTAATTCAAATGGGCAATATTGAAAGATATATGATACGTTTAGTCATTAAAGATTTCACTCATATCGACTATATTAAGATGTTTATGGACACAAGGAATGTGTTTCTCAAATGGTAATGGAACAATAAAATGCAACCATAAAATCTTAATATTTACAGATTTGAAGGATATTGATTGCAAACTAAACTAGTCCATTAATGAAATTAAAAGTCCCGTTAATGATGTTACAATCCTAGGCTAATTATCTCATATGTACTTTGACTTTGAGATAAATAAAGTTAATGATTGTACATACCCAAGGATCAGTGGGAGATAATCTCACAGCAAAGGAGACATGTTTAGTCTCATTTCAATGCCCAATAAATATTTTAAAAGAATGTGCGCATTCGGTTAAGGCATGCATAAAGTTAGGTAGATATTCGAATAACCCAATAAAGTGGATCACATAGCAAAGCAGCCAAATGGGCTATACACTAATTAAAGGGAATATAAGTTATATATATATATATATATATATATATATATATATATATATATATATATATATATATATATATATATATATATATTTATCTCCTCGTGGGAGTTGTCTCGCAAGCCCCTCACTCGTGAGTCGATGTGGGAGCCAAGTCGAAAAGGGTACCAGATATCGAGAGTAGATCGGTGTTGTTGTGTTCCGTTAGTCGTTGGCGACGCGCGGAAAAATGATAATTTTATTTATCCGTTAGAGAGTGCACGCGATTTAGTGAAGCTCGTTGAAAATCTAACGCAATTTGGTAAAGCGAGGTGAAATCGGTAGGTGATTAGGTGGTGCACAGTGCAAGTTGCGGCGATTAGATGAGTGGAGAGAGGGCGTGCGCGAATTAATATTGTATGGGGAGGCGCACGATTTGATGTGGTATAGGGTGGCGTGCGCGCAATGTGATGGTAGCTGATGCATGACACATGGAGGAGTATGATGTGATGGGTGGCAGTTAGCCACGTGCTGCTGCTCACTTTATTTCACTTTTTTTTTATTCTCGCGCGGCAGCCGAGGCGCGCGTTTGCCAAGACGCGCGCGTGCCTTGAGGAATGAGTTCAAACTTTTATTTATAGCTTAGATGAGATTGTGGGGCCCAAACCTTATTTGAAGGTGATTGGACCTCGGTGAGTGTGGTCTTCAATATTGGGCTTGTGGCCCAGTAGGTAAATAATTTGTAACCCCATTGGGTTGGCCCAATTAGGCTTATCAGGAACAAACATCGAAGTTGGAAATAAACAAGCTGTTTTGGAAAAGCTTCAGAAATATTTGGGAGCTGGAAGATTTCTACTTGTCCTCGACGATGTTTGGAATGACAGCAAGGGAAAATGGGACGATTTTATTAATCCGTTGAAAAAAATTAGTTATGGGACAGGAAATGGGATCGTTGTTACTACAAGAAATCAAAGTATTGCTTCACTGGTGACAACACTTCCTATTCACAAACTAAAAGAATTGTCAGAAGAGGAGTGTTGATCCATAATCAAAGTAAAAGCCTTCCCAAAAGATAATACCCATCAGAATTTGAGCTCATTGAGGTATCTATTGCAAAAAAATGCCAAGGTTTGCCATTGACGGCTAGAATGGTTGGGGGATTGTTGCTTGGTAAGTCGCTTGATGAGTGGCTCCATATTGAAGAGAACTGGCTCTTAGATTTAAGAGATGAAAATTCAATCTCCAAGATTTTAAAACTGAGTTTTGATCATTTGTCGTCACCAGCACTCAAAAAGTGTTTTGCATATTGTTCGATATATCCTAAAGGATATGACTTACTAAGGGAACGCTTGGTTGAGTTGTGGATGGCAGAGGGATTTCTTGGAGGAAATGATGATATGGAGATTGTGGGCAACAAATTCTTTCATAACCTTTTAGAGAACTCCTTGTTGCTACAAGTTGTGGAGAGAAACGGTGACGACAATATTATATATTATAACATGCACGATCTTGTGCATGATCTTGCCTCCTCTATTTTAAATTCAAGCGATCAAGTTCGGTACATAGGTTGGGAATCGATTGATGGTCAATCACATGCTATCTTAAAAGAACAAGTAAGTTGTCTTTGTTCATTATCTTTCAATGATAGTATATGCGATCTCATGTTCTCAAAGTTCAAATCGTTACACGTTTTAATTTTGAATTCAGGTGGTCGTTTAATTTTTGATGAGTTGCCAAGTTCCATTGGAGAGTTAATACATTTGAGATGTTTGGACATTTTTCACACATTTATTAAAGAGTAAAAAGCAGTTTACCCCCTAAACTAATGGCCGTTTTGCACTTTGCCCCCCAAATAAAAAAAATTAGCACGTTTTTACCTGAACTAGTTAATTCGTTGCACGGTGCCCCATGAACTGCATTTTCCAGCAATTTTGAACGGAATGTTAAATCATATGCGTTGCATGTGCAATTTACAGGGGTAAATTTGTCCGTTCTTAAAATGTATATATTAAATATAAAATAATCATTTATAATAAAGGAAAAAGGCAAAACACCCACCACAGGCATTTTTTCCTTTTTCTTTCTTCCTCCCATTTTTTCCTGCTCCGTTCTATTTCTTCTTTTTTTCCTTTTTTTTGTTTTCTTTTTTTCTTCTCCCCCCTTTTTCCGCTCTGTTCTATTTCTTCTTCTTTCTTGTTCATTTACCTGACCCACCACTGCCCCCTTTTTTTTCCTCCGCTGCCGCCTCTAGTTCCCACCACTTCTGCCGCCGCAATTTACCAAATTCCCAGCCTATAAACTTAGCCCACAACCCTAGCCCACAACCGCCACCATCCCATTGTGAAACTACTCTGTTTTGCCGGCGACGAGGCTAATGAGGAGGCGAAGCACGTGGTAATGACAAGAATTGCAGAGGCTGAGAGAATTGGTGATGGGGACACTGGAACAACTAAGGAAGAATAGGAAGATTTCAATTTCTCTCTTTAAGGAAGAATCGAGATGGACAATTATGATTTGACAGGAGAGAGAATGGATATCGGAGGTCGTATGGTGGATGCAGTGGAGGTAGATGGAGGAGATAATTAGGCGGAGGTAAGAGATTATGACAAGCTGTAGTCGGGATCGGAGGAGAGATAGGTGTCGTAAAGCCGGTGGAGGGTCTTCGCCGGAGCCGGAGGAAGGGGAGGAAAAAGCGGCGGAGGAGAGAAGGAGGGACTAGGGAGCTTGCCCGGTGGTCGATGTCGGCGAGGGAGGAGAGAGGGTCTTCGCCGTCTTTGTCGGAGGAGGTGAATCAGGATCGAGCTTTGGAGATGGATAGGTAAATCACGGATGGTGGGTGGGGGAAGAAGATGTTGCACATTGTTTTTTCTTTTTTTAATTTATATTTAATATATATATATAAAATGGAAGTGAATTTATGAATTTACCCCTGCAAATTTCATGTGCAATGCACGTGTTTAACTTTCCGTCCAAAATTGCCGGAAAATTCGGTTTAGGAGGCACCCTGCAACGAACTAAGGAGTTCAGGTAAAAACGTGCAAATTGTTTTTGTTTAGGGGGCAAAGTGCAAAACGACCATTAGGTTAGGGGGCAAATTGTTTTTTACTCTTTATTAAATGTTTGCCGGACTCTATTGGTGATCTCTATCACTTGCCGACATTAAGAGCATGTCACGTGGAGAAGTTGCCAAACACAATGAAACACTTGATGAACTTGAGACATCTCCACCTTCCTTCTCAAATCGAATTGCCTCCGGAGATGGGAAGATTAATTTCTCTTTGAACACGGATATACTTTGGAGTGAGCGATAAAAAGGGGAACTTGTGGAATTGGTGAACTCGGAAGCTTGAAAAATCTAAAAGGGGAACTGAAGATTTATAATCTTGTGCAGGAAGGAGGCGTGATTTTTTTATTTTTTTTTCTTTTCATTAATTTTGTTCATATCATTATTTTAATATAAAATGTAAAATAAAACATTACAACACGTATAAAAACTTTTAATATTACAGTGTATTTTAGGGATTTTTATGCGAAAGCCCCCAACCAAGCATGTTTATTATTCTAGGTTTAGGGGACATATCTCTTTCACCAATAAGCCCATCCCTTTAATATTTATTATAACTAAAGGAAACATTCATGTATATCCCAATATTACCCTCAACCATTTATACTCAATTCTTAATTGTAACCCCAATTTATCAATTTTGTCCACAAAAATCCAATATTGACCACAAAAATTTAATTTTGACTTTTTATTGGAGTATAATTTAATATGCTCCAATTTCATCATTAACTTAATTTAATCTCAATTTGACCCCAAATTTCACAAATTACTCAATTTTGACCCAAAACTTTTTTTTTTCAAAAAAAAAAAATTTCAAAAAATTTTTTTTTGCCGCCAGATTCCGGCGTTGACTTTTCAATTTTTTGTTTTCTTTCTTCCGGATTTTTTCGCCGGTTTCCAGCGTTGACCGGCGGTCAACGCCGGTCTCTGGCGTTGACTTTTTTTTTTTTTTTTCTGCTTTTTTCTTTTTTTTCTTTTTTTTTTCTTTTCTTTTCTTCCGGATTTTTTCGCCTGTTTCCGGCGGTCTCCGGCGTTGACTTTTTTTAGTGTTTTTTTAAGTTTTTTTTTGTTTGGTTTGTTTTGTTTTTCCACGTCCGCCGCTAAATGTTGACCGTAATTGTGCTATCACTGACAGTAAATTAACGTAATTATACTGTCAATGATAGTTAATTAACGTAATTGTACTGCCGTTGACATTACAGTTATGTAATTGTGTTGCCGTTGACAGTAAATTAATGCAATATTATTATTTTTTATTTATTATTATTATTTTTTTATTTTGTTTGATTTGTTGACAAGTCAACGTAATTATATTACTGTCGTTTACAGTAAAATAACTGTAAACACAATAATATTACTGTCAACAACATCAATATTATTATTTTTTTTGGGGTTTTTGTTTTGTTTGAGTTATTCACGGAGTAACGTATTAATATTATTGTCTATTATTGTAATATTACTGTAAACACAATAATATTACTGTGGTTGACGGTAATATTACTGTTGTTATAGTAATATTCCTGTCAACCACATCAATATTATTATTTTGTTTGGATTTTTTGTTTGTTTGAGTTATTCACGGAGTAGCGTAATAATATTACTGTCTACTATTGTAATATTATTGTTGCTATAGTAATATTACTGTTGCTATAGTAATATTACTGTCACTCACAGTAATATTAATTCTTTTGGTTTTTTTTATTATGTTTACATTTGTTGAACGGACAACATAGTAATATTACTTTATTACACAATAATAATGAGTTTTGTTGTGTTAATATTAATGTGCTAGAGATTAATATAGCAATATTACTGTGTTAAACTATAGTTTAGTTAATTTTACTGTGTTTAACAGTAATATAGTTAATATTACTGTCATTCACAGCAATATTGTTGTTTAAACGAAAAGAAAAAAAAAATTAAAAAGTCAACGCCGGAATCCGGGAAAAAAATCCGGAAGAAAGAAAAGAAAAAAAAATTAAAAAAGTCAACGCCGGAATCCGGCGGGAAAAAAAAGCTTTTGAAAAAAAAGAAAATTTGTGCAAAAAAAAAGCTTTGGGTCAAAATTGAATAATTTGTGAAATTTGGGGTCAAATTGAAGTTAAATTAAGTTAAGGATGAAATTGGAGCATATTAAAGTAAGAGGGGTTATTTTAGTCTTTTACAAAAATCTGGACCATGTGTGGACTTATTGGTAAAGGAAATTATTGTCTGGATCTCTTTATGAATAAGTACCCACTGATGGGCTTATTTGTAATATGCCCTATATTTTAATTCTATTATAATATTACTTGTAGACTAAGTTTAAGAACTTGGAGACCAAGTCTATATTAACTACGTGTCATCCCCTTGTCATTTGATTATTTTATAGATAATGACACAGCTTGTAATATTTTCCCTATAAAATAGTCGATCAGTTGATGAATAAAGTATGTTTTTCTCAGCAAAACTTTCTTACACTTCTTTACAGTAGTTTCTTATTGCAAAATTCCTTTTGTTTAAATTCTTTATGTGTATATATCCTATATAATTATTATTCTACAACATGTTATCAGCACGAGCTTTCACTCTACAAAATTATAGGCAAACATGGAGAACATCGACAAAAGAGAAAATTGCATACTCGATAGTGCAACTACACACTCAATATTCAATAGTAAAATATATTTCTCGAGTGTGACATTGTGCAACGTACAAGTTAAAACCATAGCAGGTTCCGCGGAAATAATAGATGGCTCCGGGAACGCAACAATTGTGTTACCTAATAGTACCACTTTGCATATTGAAAATGCATTGATATGTGGTAGATCAAATAAGAATCTACTGAGTTTTAAAGATGTGAGACGTAATGGATATCATTTAGAGACACTAGTTGAAAATACCGTGGAGTGTCTATGTGTCACATCATATAGCATAAACAAAAGAATTGTCCATGAAAAACTCGAAGCGACAGCTTCTGGAGTATATTGTTTCCAAATTCGAGCTTTTGAATCCTACGCCACTATGCCATGGAAATTTGTTAATCCCGATATACACGGGTAATGGCATGATCGACTGGAAGAATGACTATGATGCGTAGGATTGTACAACATACTAAGGGACATCCATTAAAAGATACAAAGATCTTAATGTCCAATGAATATTTATGCGAATCATGTTCACAGGGAAAGCTCATTATAAAACATTCCATTGAAAAGATCGGTTATGAATCACCATCATTTTACAACGCATTCATGGTGATATTTGTGGACCAATACACCATGCAAGTGGGCCATTTAGATATTTTATGGTTTTAATAGATGCATCTTCTAGATGGTCCCACATATGCTTATTATCTACGCGAAATGTTGCATTTGCGCGTTTGCTTGAACAAATTATTAAACTCCGAGCACATTTCTCTGATTATCCCATCAAAAATATAAGGATGGATAATGCCGGAGAATTTACATCAAAAAGTTTTGATGAGTATTGTGCAGCACTGGGAATAAATGTCAAGCACCCAGTAGCATACGTTCACACTCAAAATGGACTGGCGGAATCTCTGATTAAACGCGTCCAAATAATTGCTCGTACTTTGCTGATGAGATCTAAACTCACTAGTGCAGCATGGGGCCATGCAGTATTGCATGCATCAGCACTGATTAAATTACGCCCCACTGCTTATCATATGCATTCCCCAATGCAATTGGCATTAGGCTTTGAGCCCGATATTTCTCACCTTCGCACATTTGGTTGCGCTGTGCAAGTGCCAATTCCTCCTCCTCAGAGAATTAAAATGGGTCCCCAACGCCGACTTGGCATATACGTTGGGTTTGATTCACCGTCAATTATTAGGTTCTTGGAACCAATGACGGGTGATTTATTTACCGCTAGATTTGCGGATTGTCATTTTGATGAGACATTATTTATAACGATTGGTAAGGATATTCAGAATATCCGTGATAATGATAAACAAAAATCAATCGAGAATCTCACATGGTGTGAGCAACATTTATCTCATCTAGACCCACGTACCTCTGAATGTGAAAATGAGATCCATAGAATCATTCATTTACAAAATATTGCCAATAGACTTCCTGATGCATTTAATGATTCGAGTAAAGTTACGAAGTCTTATATTCCAGCTGTGAATGTTCCAGCTAGGATCGATGTTCCTGAAGAACATGCGAAAATGAATACTGATCCCCCACGACAAAAACGGGGTAGACCTATTGGATCAAAGGACATTGTTCCTAGAAAAAGAAAGGGGAAAATCGATGAACCCTCGAACCAAGTGGTTCCTGGTGAGAATGCTCCAGATGAATCTGTTGAGCCTGATATCGAAAAAGCAATATCAAATCCCGGGAATACCGAGAATCCCATAAGTTATTGCAATGAAATATGGGATAAAAATGAGATAATCATCGATAATATTTTTGCATTCTCGATTGCACAAGAAATTATGTACGATGATTATGATAGTGAACCGCGTTCCATAATGGAATGTCGCCAAAGAAATGATTGGCCTAAATGGGAGGAAGCAATAAAATCTGAATTGGCTTCCGTAGAAAAACGAAAAAGTAGTCGGGCAAATTGTTCAAACTCCGGATAATTTATAGCCCGTTGGGTATAAATGGGTATTTTTCCGTAAGAGAAACCAGAACAATGAAATTGTACGATATAAAGCCCGCCTTGTAGCTCAAGGTTTTTCCTAGCGGCCTGGGATTGATTATGATGAGACGTATTCACCAGTGATGGATACGATCACTTTTCGTTTCCTTATAAATATGGTCGTCCAAGAGGGACTAGATATGTGTCTAATGGACGTTGTAACAGCCTATCTATACGGTTCACTAGATTATGATATTTATATGAAAATTCCCGATGGATTAAAAATGCCAAACTCTAGCGCTCCTCGTGAGTTGCACTCAATCAAATTACAAAGATCATTGTATGGTCTAAAGCAATCCGGTCGCATGTGGTATCATAGATTAAGTGAATACCTTATCAGGGAAGGTTATAAAAATGATCATATTTGCCCATGCGTTTTTATTAAACGATCAGAAACCGGATTTGCTATTATTGCGGTTTATGTAGATGACATGAACCTCATTGGCACTCCTGAAGAGTTGGCCAATGCTGCTGAATATTTAAAGAAAGAGTTTGAGGTCAAGGACCTTGGAAAAACCAAACTTTGTCTTGGTATTGAGCTTGAGCATAAAAACAACGGCATACTTATACATCAATCCGCATATACTAAACGAGTGCTCAAAAGGTTTAATATGGAAAATTCTAATTCATTGAGCACCCCTATGGTTGTGCGCAATTTAGATCCTAAAAATGATCCGTTCCGACCTAAATAATTTAATGAAGAGATACTTGGCCCAGAAGTGCCGTATCTTAATGCTATCGGAGCATTAATGTATCTAGCACAATGCACTCAATCACTTTTGCAGTAAATGTGCTTGCGCGATACAGTTCTGAGCCTACACGGAGACACTGGAATGGTGTTAAACATATTTTTCGATATCTCCGTGGTACTGCAGATTTGGGATTATTTTATTCGAAAAATGCAACTAAAAAAGGGTTAGTTGGTTATGCCGACGCGGGATATAGATCTGATCCCCACAAAGCTCGCTCACAAACTGGATATTTGTTTTGTTACAATGGTGCAGGTATATCTTGGCGATCTACCAAACAGACGTTGGTAGCCACCTCCTCAAATCATTCTGAAATAATAGCACTTTATGAGGCTGGCAGAGAATGTATTTGGTTAAGATCAGTCATATCACATATACGAAATTCCTGCCAACTAAATCCAGTTCAAATACGTCCACTATCATTTATGAAGATAATGATGCTTGTATAGGACAAACAAGAGGCGGATATATAAAGGGTGATAGGACCAAACACATATCACCAAAGTTCTTTCATACACACGAGGTTCAGAAGAATGGAGAAATTGATGTCCAACAAATTCGCTCGTGTGACAATCTTGCTGATTTATTTACAAAGTTCTTACCGACTTCTACATTTGAGAAATTGGTATACAATATTGGAATTCGAAGAGCCAATATGAAGCAAGATTAATGGCCCATCTCATAAGCTATATCGCTCAATTCAGGGGGAGTAATGGTGCGTTGCACTCTTTTTTCCTTATGACTGGTTTTGTCCCATTGGGTTTTCCAGCAAAGGTTTTTAACGAGGTAGATTATACGCACAGTTTTACAGTAGATACAATAGCAATGTACTTAGTCTAAGGGGGAGTATTATAATATTACTTGTAGACTAAGTTTAAGAACTTGGAGACCAAGTCTATACTAACTACGTGTCATCCCCTTGTGACTTGATTATTTTATAGATAATGACACAGCTTGTAATATTTTCCCTATAAAATAGTCGATCAGTTGATGAATGAAGTATGTTTTTCTCAGCAAAACTTTCTTACACTTAAGTAGTTTCTTATTGCAAAATTCCTTTTGTTTAAATTCTTTATGCGTATATATACTATATAATTATTATTCTACAACAAATTCTTGTTTATATAATTTTTACTTTTTGTAATTACAAATAATTTTATTTTATATAAAATTAGATAATTATGATATAAAATTTGGTGTAGTTAGAATCAATTATCATGTACTAATTGCTGAAAAAACCCTAGGGCATTTCAGTCTTTTTACATTTAGTCAAAGCCTAAAATTAAAAAAGGTGCAGTGTGCTTCGAAAATGTTAACACAGGGGGCATAAGAGAGTTTTTTTTTAGAGGAGGATATTTGACAATTATAGATTACACAGGGGTGGTATTTGCAATTACCTCCATAAAACAACCGACCCCACCTTTTTCATTTCATCTGCTACTTCATTTTGCACTGCAGTAGAATTTTCTTCACAAAAATCGCTTTAAGAAGATGAGAATTTCTGCAATATCGCCTCCTATTCGTAGAGCAATTGCTGCTAAATCTTCTACTTATTACGGTATTTTAGCTGATCCGTTCTCTTTATTTTCTTTAAATTTTCATAGCGTGCGCCACAAAGATAGACTTTTTTCACCTAATTTCAAAAGAGATTTGAGCTGTGAAAGCGAAGTAGATGAAGCAATTTTCTTGTTTCGCAAAATGGTGAGAATGCGGCCGCAGCCCCCCATTTTTGAATTCACCAAACAATTAAAAGTTATTGTCAATTTGAAACAATACTCGGTTGCCCTCAAACTGTTCGATGAAATGCGTGAACTGGGTGCCCCTGTAAATGAGTACACAATGACCATCTTGATTAATTGTTGTTGCCTTTTGAAACGTGTAGACATTGGTTTTGCTATCTTCGGCGTCTTCTTTAAACACGGTTACGAGGCAGATGTTGTGACATTCACCACTCTTCTAAAAGGGCTCTTTTTAGATGGTAAGGTGGCCGAGGCGGAGAAATTGTTTAAGCAGCTTTTGACTTTGAGACTTTGTGAGCCTGATGATTTTACAATTGTCACTGTGATAAACGGGCTCTGCAAAAATGGACACGTTCTTGCTGCCCATGATTTGCTTTTGTTATTGGAAAAGACTATCTATAAACCCAATGTTATGGCTTATAGCGCGGTGATTAATGGCTTATGCAAGACTGGAATGGTGGATAATGCTCTCGAGCTGAAGTCTAGAATGATTGATAAGGGCATTTCACCTGACGTTGTCACATATAACTCGATGATTCAGGGCTTGTGCGATTTCGGTAGATGGAAAGAGGTCAAAGACTTATTGAATGAAATGGTCAACCACAAGATTTGTTTAACTGTTGTTACTTTCAATATATTAGTGGACTCATTTTGCAAGGAAGGAAATGTTAAAGAGGCTGAGGATGTTTTGAAAATTATGAAACGACAAAATATTAGTCCTGATATTTTCACATACAATGCGTTGATAGATGGGTACTGTTTGCAAGGGAAAATGGAAAAGGCGAAAGAGGTATTTGATTCTATAACATGCAACGGCCTTAAGCCATGTATTATGAGCTACGGCACTTTAATCAACGGATACTGCAAGAAGAGTAAAGTGGATGAAGCTTGGCGTCTTTTCCTCGAAGTTTCTTCGAAAGGCTTAGAGCACACGACAGTTACTTATAACACCATGATACATGGATTATTTAGTGAATGCAGAATTGCCGATGGATGGAAACTATTCAACGATATGGAAGCTCGGCACGTACGTCCAGATTTACATACTTGCAATATTTTGTTGGATAGTTTGTGCAAAACTCATCAGATTGCCAAAGCATTTTCGTTTCTACGGTTGATGGAAGACAAAGGATTAAGTCCTAATATAGTCACATACGGTATCTTGATTAATGGTTTGTGCAAAGATGGGAAACTTAAAGAGGCAAAAAAGCTTTTAAACGAACTTCCGTCCAAAGGTTTGCAACCAAATTGTCAAGCTTATACCGTTGTTATCGATTCACTTTGTCAGGAAGGATTTGTCGACGAGGCAAAAGATTTGCTTATAAAACTGGAGAGAAGCGGTTGTGCACCGAATAGCGTGACATACAACGTCATTATCCATTGCTTGTTGAAGAAGAAAGAACTTGACAAGGCAATGCCGTTCTTAGAGGAAATGAACAAAAGGGGATTCTCGGCCGATGCAGCTACTTCATTCATGTTAATTAATCACCTGCAAGGATCAGAGAAATATGATTTTCTTTTGGATATGATTAAGAAAGTTGTGCCAAAATTATAAATTATATATTTGGACTTCTGAAGTTTGATAAGGTTTTGCTAGTTTTTTTTTTTCTTTTTTTTTTTTTTTTTTTTTTTTTAAGAAGAATAGTTATTGGTTCCCCAATTCCCCTCCTGGTGTCTCGAACCCATGACCAAACAGATGTAGGTGCAAGGTGTTTAACAACATGCTACCTTGTCATAAGGTTTTTGATAAGGCTTTGCTAGCTGGTCGGTCTGGTCTAACTTGTGAGTTTTGCCTTTGTGCACGGGCATTGTAATCCTTCAAAGTATATTTTGTAGGACAAAATGCACTTCACCCCTACAAATTTCCCATTTTCGCACTTTCCCACCTAAAAATTCAAAAACTGGATAATCTCCCTTCAAAATATAATTTTGATTGCACTTTGTCCAGAAGACCAATTTTTGTTGGGCATTGTCCAAAAAAATAACATTTTAAAAGAGCAATGTGCAAAAAGATAGTGTTTTTAAGGGGTAACGTGCAATAAAAATAACATATAAAGGGGCAATGTGCAACAAAAATATCAAATGCCGATGAATAATCCATCGAAATTTTGCTATCGAGGTAATGTGCAACAACAAAACATTTTGAAGGGGGCATTCATTTTTTAAAATTTTGAGGGGGTAAAGTGCGAAAATTAGAATTTTTAGGGGGTGATGTGCAATTTGCCCTATTTTGTAACTAATTGATAGTAACTATAAAACTTTAATTTATATATTTTATTGAAGTTACGTTGAGCCTTATCATCTTAGTTTGTGGTGTTTATATTTCTTTATTGGGAAAATTACTGAAAGCCCCTGAACTGAGCCTGAATTATGAAAAACATCCCCACCTATCCGTAATTACCAAAATTTCTCGACGTTTGTTTTCTTCTTACACCTAGCCCTTATGGTGGGTAAATTTGGGGATATTAAATAGGTAAAACCGAACTGCAATTTCGGTACGCCAACATTTCATACCGTTTACCGAACTTAATATACAATTTGGTTCGGTAAATAACCGAATAACATAAATTTTATATAAAAATATTTAAAAGGAGGGTGTGGCCGTAATTACCCAATCAATAGGGTTTTTTCGTAATTTGGTCATACCTAGGGGTTGCCGTAATTTACCCTAATAATTAATACAATTTTTTAAAAAAAGTACTATGCATTTAGTTTGAATTATTTATTTCGTTAACTAAAAAGATATGTTTCTTCTTTTTGTAGACAGAGATGGTTGAGACACTGCTTGTATTTGAAGATATGATATTAAGCTGGAGCATCTATTGGCCACAAAAAAATTCCCGTGAGGGAAAATAGGAAATTAGACGTGGTTATGCTTTAGTTTTGCTTGGTTACTATATTTTGTTTTCCTATCATCAAAGACTGAATTTGAGGTGCGAGAAACATTCTTATATTTTAGAATGTTCCTAACTCCTCAAATTCGGTCTTAGGAGAAAAGAGCCGATGATACCGAGCTTGAGCCTATACTAATGAGGTCCGATGGTATGTGAGTTTAAGCATATAGTAACAAGGCTCGATGGTATGTGAGCTTGAGCCGATCCAAGTTCGGCCCACATGTCCCGATTGCCAGCCCTATGTACATACTATTATAGGATTTATATTGGCGCTAATTTTCACTTGTCTCCCATCCACACTATAACTAATTTCTTGCTAAAATGACATAGATTCGGAGTTGTTCCGTCCTTGCTCATCAACCTGAGAAGATTATAAAAGTTTCGTGGGAGATAATTCCAGTTTTGGTCCTTATATTATACACATTTTTGAAATTGTTGTTAGTTTGCACGTGATCATGCACTTAAACCCCTGTCTTACCTCTATTATTTATTTGGCCCTAGTTTTACTTTATTATTATAAATTCGTCTAGAAAAAATCAAATCCCCAAAAAAATGTTCTTAATGCCCCAGCCCCGCCCCGCCCCGTCTGCCATTTTCACCCCGCCGTCGAGCCATCAATTGTACATATGTGTAACTTTTTACAATTGAAATGATTTTTTATTTTTATTTGTTTTTTTTTTATTTTTATTTAAGATTGAATACTATTAAAAATTTATTCAAGAATAATAAAAAACCATAATATTTATAAGATTAGGCAAAATAGATTTTATTGTATAAATGACTAATTACAAACATTATTTCTGAAAGTACAATACATGTTTAATTATTTTTTTACATATTCTTTATCTTTAATAATTACAAAATAATGAAATAAATTATATTTATATAATTTAAAAAAACTCTTTAATAAAATTTGGTATAGTCAAATAAGTTATAGTGTTTTCTATTAAAAAAATTAAAATAAAGAAATAAATAATATTTGTGAATAAATAAAATGTACTAATTGCTAGACCCTCCTATGGTAAGTTTGTCATTTCACATTTTTAGTACATTCATCGAATTTAATTTTATTTGGACGAAGTTGTAAGAATAAAGTGATATTGTGGTTAAATTAACAATTTAAGTAAAAAGGAGTAGAAGTGCATTATCAAGTGCCTCACACGTGACTTTTCCGTCCAAACTAACAGCATATTCTAATGGTGGACGAAAATTGTAAAAAAATTGGTTTATTAGGATCAATTTTGTGCGAGAAAAAGTTTAAGAACAAAAAAAAAGTATAATATAGGCCCAAAACTACAATTATCCCACGTATCGTGTATATCATGGGAATTTATTGAATGCATTTATTATCATTCACTGGAAGAAAAAGCTTTGTGGGGAGCCCAAAAAATGTGCTAAACGATAAGAAAAGCCTAATAGTAAAGATATAGATTCTCGCTCCGAGTTTGCCATGCACCACCGCCTAAGGCCACCTCCTGAACCACCGCCGCCGCCGAGGTCTGCCCTTCACGTCCGATGTATGGTTTTTCTTTTCTTCTTCTTTTTCTTGATTATTCTGCCTGCATGCAAAAATTGGATTGAGTTTTTTTTTTTTTTTAATTTGTTGATGATGTTAAAGTTAGATCACCTGGGTAGTGCGGTAAACGAGCTAGGAGAGCAAAGCGGATCAGTAGCTTGACAATTTGATGATCCTGAGGCCCCTGCAAAATGAACACACGTGAACTAAGCGTGGGGTTGATCCGGCGAAAACCCCTCCGACGCTCAAGTCAGATGTACGGATAGTGGAGATGGTAGAGAGAATATGCACTCTAGAATACTTGTGAATAATAGAACGTACCTTAACAAATGAGTAAAACCTCTATTTATATGTCGTCGATTGGGTTGGGCTTACTTTGTTGGGCCCATACCTTATTTTGAAGGTGTTTGAGCTTTCGTGTAGCGGGCCCAATTGGGCTTTCGTATAGTGGGCCCAATTATTAGATAAACTGGGGACCCATAAGGTCGGCCCAATTAGATATATCATTTGTCGATATATATATATGGATATAAGTTCATTATTTTTTGTGCAAATGTAAAATATATTATGGTCGGAGTTTACGACATTTCTTTAATTTCTTTTTATTTGATTTTTTACAAACAGATGGAGGAGAAGCATATCGAACAATATTCTCGGCAGCAACATAAGGGTAAAACCAATTTTCTGATAGAGTTAATTTTTTTTTTATTGCATCAATAGTTTCATTATATTTTTTTATCGGAAAAAATAGTTTCGTTATTAGCAAAAGTTTAAGATGTTTCGAGTTTTTTTATTTTTATTTTTTTTAAGATGGAATATAGTATTAATTTGACAGTCTCATTGTTTGTGCAGATAAAGCAAAATTACCCTCACCCACTGCCTAGGTTTGGCAAATGGTTTCTTTGACGATTAAATACATGGATTTTAACAGGTGGGGACTACTTGCTCGCCTGCTTGACTGTGCACCGATGCTCAAGATTGTGCACCGATGCTCAAGATACTATCATTTAGATCGGTAATGTTATGAAACTATTGTGCTCGACTAATAACAATTGTTTAGTTTTTCAATGGTCGGCTTTTGTTACTAATATTTTTTGTTTTAAATTGTGTAGGGAAAAGGGCATTTCACCTGACGTTGTCACATATAACTCGATGATTCAGGGCTTGTGCGATTTTGGTAGATGGAGAGAAGTCAAAAACTTACTAAATGAAATGGTCAATCGCAAGATTTCTTTAACTGTTGTTACTTTTAGTATATTGGTGGACGCATTTTGCAAGGAAGGAAATGTTAAAGAAGCTGAAGATATCTTGGAAATTATGAAGCAACAAAATATTTGTCCTAATATTGTCACGTACAATGCACTGATAGATGGGTATTGTTTGCAAAGGAAAATGGATAAAGCGAAAGAAGTATTTGATTCCATAACGAGCAGCGGCCTTAAGCCATGCATTATCAGCTATAACTCTTTAATCAACGGATATTGCAAGAACGGAAAAGTGGATGAAGCTTTGCGTCTTTTTCTTGAAGTTTCTTCGAAAGGCTTAGAACACACAACGGTTACTTATAATACCATGATACATGGATTATTTAGTGAAGGCAGATTTGCAGATGGATGGAAACTTTTCAACGATATGGAAGCTCGGCAAGTACATCCCGGTTTATTCACTTACAATATTTTAATGGATGTCTTGTGCAGGACTCATCAGATTGCCGAAGCATTTTCGTTTCTACGGGTGATGGAAAATAAAGGTTTAAATCCTGATATAATCACATACGGTATCCTGATTAATGGTTTGTGCAAAGATGGGAAACTTGACGACGCAAAAATGATTTTAAACGAACTTCCTTCCAAAGGATTGAAACCTAATATTAAAATATATACCGTTATTCTCGGTTCACTTTGCCGAAAAGGGTGTGTAGACGAGGCAGAAGATTTGATTGTGAAAATGGAGAGAAGTGGTTGTGCACCGAATAGCGTGACGTACAACTACATTGTCCAGGGTTTGCTAAAGAAGAAAGAGGTTTACAAGGCAATCCCATTCTTAGAGGAAATGCACGAGAGGGGATTCTCAGCGGATGCAGCTACTTCTTCCATGTTAATTAGTCGCCTGCAAGGATCAAACAAAGATGATGTTCTTCTCGAATTGATTAAGAAAGTTGTACCGAAAATCTAAATTAATTATTTGGGCTTCTGAAATTTTTGCAGATACAACATCTGTATATGTACTTTTGACTTGAGCGACCTATTCAATT
The DNA here is from genome assembly GCF_000504015.1 of Erythranthe guttata. The sequence goes on from NW_012194957.1 coordinate 471,914, forward strand.
TATGCGACAAATTTAGACGACGTTAGTTGGAACTACTACTCCATCCAAAATTACGCGGGGAATATGGGAAATCTTGGGCCACTCAGAATCTCCGTCTGGTCGCCTTGTTAGATGTAACATCGAAGATTGGTAAATTAGTAAAAGCATTAAGTTGGTGAGACGTAGCATGGCTTACTTAGACGGTAGACGCCGCAACTTGTTGCAGTTATTAAGACAAGTTGTTGTTGTTGTTGTTGTTCCCAATTACCCAATCAGGCAATTCTTCAATCTCTTCGAAATCATGTAAGTATATCTCTAAAGGAGCAGTGAGATGTTGAAGCTGCTCTGGTAGATCCCGACTCTGCTTCGTCCCGGACAAGTATAATGTGCAAAGAGATTTTGCTGAACCTTTCAAGATGGCATCGAAAACCGAGGAATGTGAGGACTCACCGTAACTTGTACTCGTGCTTAAAGTACCCCGCAAGCTGCAGTCATTAGACGACAACCCAATCTTCGAGGAATTGGTGGTTGGAATATCAGCAATCCTTAACTCCGAGAGACGATGCATTTTCTGCAAACAGCCCGTCACCATTCCCACATTCATCCTGAAGTTGCTCAATTCAAGCAATTCCAACTTCTCGAGTGACTCCGCACATGATCCATCATTTCACTCGGCAAATCGGTCAACCCGGGGCATGTACGAATACTCAATTCATGAAGGCAACTCAATCCTAATAATAATAATTGTTGTTCATCATGTGATTCGTGTGGATATGGTAACTCTCTAAAATTCGGACAATAACATATCTCCAACTTTTTTAGTAGAGAGGCGTCCGCGTAGCCACTCTGGAAGCAGGGCACTAGATGTGTTAAGTTGGAACAATAAATTATCTTCAACTCCGAGAGATTTTGATTTTTACGTAATAACCAATCTGGGTGACACACCAATCCGTCAATTGAATTAATTCGGAGTTTTGTAAGCGAGATTAATTTGATCCCACATATGCTCGCCAAAGGTAATTTACTGTTGACTTGAGAAATCTCCAATTCTTTTAGGCATGGAAAATGACTTGGAGCACTCTCCAATTGCATGCTCATTATAATCTTTAGGTACTCGAGGCGAGGAAATACCACCACAAGTTGAGATAGTCGTCGATTGTCCGTTGCATTTGACATCAACTCTGCTTCTAACCACTCTGTCAGCTTCCACATACAAACCAACTCGAGCCTTTCAAGTGCCGGAAATATAGTAATTGTATTACCTGATCTGCTACACTTGTCTATTCCGTAGAATGACGAACCTATGGATTTCACATTCTCCATACCATGTAGATAAAGATTCTTCAAATGTCGCAAGTGCCCTAGCATTGGAATTTGTTCGCATTCTTTGCAATTCCGAAGCCCTATCTCCATCAAATTATTAAGCTCCGACATCATTGAACACCATGATGGCAGATTTCTTCCTGGAAATCCACAAATGTTTAAGCTCTTTAAATTTACGTGGGCTTGGAGGCCTTCCAAAACACTCTCATTGCCATTCTGACCGTGACTCCACACAAGCTTTAACTTGACTATGTTTGAATTTTCTAATAAATTTGCTCTTTTAGCCTCTTCTTTGTCACGCACCTTTCTTGATCAGTATGCACGAGTCTCGGGCCAGGAGATAAATTTTGGGAAGACTACCATGTGTTTCAGTCCATGTACCTCCCCGACGACTAAGGAGACCATTCACGACTTGCTGGGATTTCAGGTGGTTGATAGTCAAGAGAAGTATTTGGGGTTGCCAGCATCTCTGGGCAGATCCAAAAAAGAAATTTTCCGCTTTCTTAGGGATCGTCTATGGGCCATGATTAAAGGATGGGGGGCGAAACAGTTGTCTCAAGCGGGCAAAGAAGTGATGATTAAGGTTGTGCTACAAGCCATACCCTCGTACATGATGAGCTGCTTTGCACTTCCGATCGGCTTACTCAATGAATTAGAATCAGTTATTCAAAGGTTTTGGTGGGGCGGTGGATCGCAACGTAAGATGGCACGGGTTACTTGGAAGAAACTTTGTTTGCCTAAATCAAGTGGGGGAATGGGCTTTCGGGATTTGAGGAGCTTCAACTATGCTCTCTTAGCAAAACAACTTTGGGGGATTCTTACCCAGCCGGACACACTTCTTGCAAAGATTATCAAGGCCCGCTATTTTCCGAATAGCGATATCTTTCGGGCTACAACTGGCACACGACCATCTGCCACGTGGAGAAGTCTCCTCAAATCACGCCCTCACCTCATCTCTGGGCTCCGACGAAGAATCGGAGATGGTAAAGATACGGCCATATGGGGGGACCCGTGGCTCGGTGATGATGGTAACTTTAAAGTTTGGACAAAGAGACCGTTCTCGGCGAGCTATCCTAATACTGTAGCGGATCTTATCGACTCGGACTCACAATTATGGAAGATGGGATTAGTTGAGGAGGTTTTCTGGCCAGTGGATAAGGAGAGAGTTTTGAGAACCCCAATTGATAGCAGTTCGGTACGCGACAGGTGGATTTAGACTCATACTTGTTTCTTTACCGTCCGGTCGTGCTATCACAATATCATAGCACAAGATCTGACGGTTGGTGGGAATCGTGGAGATGTTAGTGGATCGAGTAACAGCAAGACGAAACATTACTGGAAACATATATGGGGACTGCCCATTCCACCGAAGATTCACCACTTTTTGTGGCGGGCGTGTTCAGGAATTTTACCCATGAATGCGGAATTATTTAGATGGAAAATAGCACCAGCCCCAATTTGCTTTAGGTGCGGCGCTGCCAGGGAGTCAACAATGCACGTGTTCCAAATTTGCAGCGGAATGGGTGCTATCTGGCGAGCACACCCATTTCTCCTTTTGACATTCGATCCAGGCATCTCAATGTGGAAATGGTTGGAACATTTGCGCAATAAGCTGAGCGATGAGCTATTTCTATTGGCCGTGATCATATGCTGGAAGGCGTGGGAGATACAAAACAAGGAGATCCATGGCGAAGATTGTCTTAAAACGAAAGAGCTAGTTAGTTACCTGGTGCAATTTGTATCTCTACGAATTTCAACAGGCCCGAATCCCAAGATTACCGGCTATAGGCGAAAATTTTCAGACTCAATGGCATCCTCCTCCGGACGGTTTTATTAAGATCAACTTTGATGCGGCGGTTCCTCCAGGAGAAAGTTTTTACTCAGTTTCAATGATTGTGCGCGATAGAGAAGGGGGTGTCGTTGGTGGGCGGTTCGACATAGCGGTTGATTGTGAGGCGCATGCGGCCCTTGAAGCCATCAACACTCCCAAAACTCAAGGGTGGACCTCGATCATATTGGAGGGCGATTGTCTACAGGTTATTCAAGCGTTAAACTCCGGCGATCCTCTTTTGTCGTCGTTTGGTGCTTTCCTAGAAGAAGTTTTATCGATTGCTAAGAGTTTTGTTCGTTGTAATTTTCAATTTATGAAGCGAAGTGGGAACCAATTGGCACATGACATTGCCACTAAACTTGGTTCGGTTTGTAGAGAAGGTTTTTCCCTTCCGCATGGTCCGGCTTCTGCCTAAATAAAAGCTCCACGTTTTCTTCAAAAAAATTTACTCAACCCCTTAATCCCTAGATAATTAATGTGCACATTTGATTGGTGATATAATATCTACTTTGATTCAAAATGGGAGAGATTAATATATTAAGTCAAATGAGCCCCAATGCGTTGGGTAGAGACGATAAGAATTAACGGTGAAAATTAATTATCGAAAGGAATTCGCATCTCTCTTGTATAACTCAAATTCCTTGTAGTTGATCTTTAACTTTGGTTATGTCTGCTGAGAAAGGCCCGCAAATATTATGTCATCGAGATAAACAATTAATGCAATAAATGTAGAATCTCAACCTTTAGTGAAAAGGGAGTAATCTGATTTAGATTGGAAAAAATCGGGATAATTACAGTTTTGGTCCCCCAAGTTTGCACGTTTTTCATTTTTGGTCCCCCATTTACCGCCGTCAACAAAATACACATTAATGTTGTCACATTTTAACACATTTGGTCCCTCCGTCTGTTTGACCGTTAAGTAGTAGCGGTCAACGGCTGAATTTGGGGTTTTTCTTTGAGAAAATTGCAATAAGACCCCTGTATTCTTTCAAAATATTCTAAAAACCTCTAAACTTTTATCCAACCATAATTTAACCCCAATTTCATCAATTAACCAATTTTAACCAATGACACCGGTTTTTCAAAATTGGGTAATCCGACCTTGACTTTCTTTTTAACTCGGTTGACTATTTTTTCGATTGATCTTTTTTTGTCGTTGTTGACCGATGTTGAATGTCGGGTTAACAGCGTTGACATTTTTCTCTTGATTTTTATTTTATTTTTATTTAAATTGTTGAGTAATGGAAAAATATAATTTAAAAAAAAATTCAAAGCTGATAATCGGCAAGAAAAAAATATCATAAAAAAAGTCAAAAGTCAACGCATCTCAATAACGGAAAAATTTTAAGACAAAAAAAAAAGATAAAAATTAACGGCCGGTGTTAGCCCCAAAAACCGTTGTACTAGAGTGGTTATCTCATTCCAAATTACTCCGCACATGCCTAATTCATCGTTTTCATATTTTTTTTGGGAAGAAATTTGGGATGCACTGGCGGTTCCACGAAGAAAAAATTGAGGGGAACAAATTATGGATTTTAGAATTTTTTTAAATTGAGGTTAGGCCCTAGAATTTTAGATAAAAACTTTATTAGAAGTTTGTAATTTTAATATTATGATTTTTTTAGACCGTAATTTTAATGTTATGATACTAGATATTAATATAGTATTATTATTGTGTTCTACGGTAATTGTGTTGATCAGGAAAAAAAAAAAGTCACAAGAAAAAAGTTCATAAAAAATCAAGAAAAATAAAAAAAGTCAACATTGTTAACCTAGAATACAATGTCGGTGAACGGAGTCAAAATCATATTAAATAAAAAAGTCAATGCCAACAAAAAAAAGTATAAAAAAAAAAAAAACAACAACAACAACAACGTCGGTCAACGGTCAGCGAAAATGCTTGTAAAAATCGGGGTCGTTTGTCAAAATTGATTAAATGATGAAATTGGGGTTAAATTAGGGTTGAATAAAATTTTAGGGGTTTTTAGAATATTTTAAAAGAATGCAGGGGCCTGAGTGCAATTTTTATCTATGAAAAATCCCAAATTCAGCCCTAATTCAACAGTTGACCGTTACTTCTTGACGGTCAAACAGACGGAGGGACCAAATGTGTTAAAATGTGACAACATTAGTGTGTATTTTGTTGACAGCGGTAAATGGGGGACCAAAAGTGAAAAACGTGCAAACTTGGGGGACCAAAACTGTAATTATCCCGAAAAAATCAGTTGACCTAACAGCCTTTGCAGACTTTTTATTTCTTGTTGTATGTCTTAAACCATAAAGTGACTTGTTCAATTTACATGCCAACTTCAAACTGGTAGGAGTATTTGACAAAGAATAATTGTCATTGTAGAGTTGGGGAAGATCCATAAACACCTATTTATTAAGGTCACCATTCAGAAATGCATTATTAACATTTAATTGGTGAAGTTTTGTGTTGGACTGCAGCCATAGCCAATAAAATCTTGATTGTAAATGAAGCCCATTTTGGCAATTGAGAAGAAAGTATCAATGAAGTCCATTACATATGTCCTATTGCGTAAAGCCTCCGGTTACCTATTTTGCCTTATACCATTCTACCGTGCCATCTTGTTTTCTTAATACACACATTTACAACGTACTGCGTGTTTATGTTGTGGAGGATGAACTATAGTCCCGGTGTTATTGTGTTCGAAGGCTTTGAGTTCTTATCCGTGGCTGTAATCCATGCTTGAATTTTTATTGTTTGTTTGTTATGTATGGATCTACGGGGGCGTAGATAAGGCACCCCAAGAAAAGGCAGCCGCCCCTAAAAAAAATGATTTTATTTTTATTTTTATTTATATATTTGAGTCTATTTGTCCCGCCTAAAAAATATAAATACCTACTTATAATGAATAATTTTTTGAATTTAAGGAGTTTTCAATGATGATATATGCTTGTATTACGTTAACTAAACTTTAGAATTATATTTGCTTTCTCAAGTAATTTAAAACAAATAATTAGAAGAAAAAAAAACTAATAAACAACATATATTTATAAGAGTTAACATTCTTTAATAAAAAATGGATCGAATCAGATGATGGGGGGCCTGGAGATGATAATGAGAGATTTTGTCACAAGAGTTAATCTAAATATCGCACAGGGAATATTTGAAAGAAAAAAAAATATCCATGTATAAAAGTAAAAGTGGTGAAAGATTTTTACTCAATTTGACTTGACCAAGTGGATATATATACAGAGCTTCAGATGTGGATAAGATGTGGAGATAAGGTTTAAATAATACCATTTGCAAATTGCAAGTACAAAAACTTATAATGAATAATAATTAATAAATTATACTGCAGAATATTCTTTGAACCTTTCACAATGCTCCACGTGGAATTTGTCGTTTTCTGAAGTTTGAAATCTCACCAACCATTAGATTCACAACAAATCAAATAAACATTAATCACCACTTTATAATCGGGGAAATTGGCTAGACACCCCTTAATCCACACTTATATAGGTAGAGATCCAAGTTGTTAGATGAATATAGGTATAGGTCCTTTAATCCAAAAAATTAATTTAAATTAATTGTATATAGACATAAACACCCTTAATTAATATTTATATGAAAATAATTAATTATGGCAAATAAGGAAACAAATCCCACATATCACTCATTTTCTTATCACACACACCCCCCCCCCCCCCCCCCCCCCAATCTCACGTAAATCACTCTCCACTCTTTCTCTTTCTCCATATCTATTTGCATTTTCTAATTAATTGTGCTTCATCAAACAAAATAATTTGAACGCATATTTAACGTCACAAAGTCGTTGTATTTACTTGTTACATTTTTTGGTAGGATTTCATACATTTATTTTCATAATTTTTCGACATTATTTTTTATCCACCAAGTTTATATATTTTGAAGTTATAACAGCAAATTGCAACAATCAAGCGAAAAATACAAAAGAAAGGATAAACAAACTGCAATTTGCAACAAAAAAATAAATAGCATAACAAAGAGAATATGAAAACAAACTAAGTTCTATTTAAAATGTTATTCTACAAATGCCTTTACACAATAATAATACGGAACTAATGATCCTACAATGTTCTCTACGAAAGTCGTCGTTTTTTCAGGGCTTCGTTTGCAGTCTGATTTGCTCTTGTTTTTGCCTTTCGGGAAGACATTGAGGAGTCCTGTAATTTTTCGTCCCTTTTTTTGACGTAATTGTTTGAGCAGGCACAAAAAAAATATCAATAAGATTTTCGATTGCAAAAATAAACATGAAATAGCAAATTACAAACAAGAAATGCAATTGTAAACAATAACTTCAAAAGTAACAAGAAATTACAAACAATGAATATCAAACACGAAATTGCAAACAAGAGACTTGTAATTGCAAACAAAAACTGCTAACAAGAATATGTTGGTTCAACTATAAACAAACAGCAAACTGCAAATTGCAAACCAAATGAATAACAATAAATAGCAGACCTCGAGAACAACAAAACGGAGACTGTCATAAGAATAACTAATAAACGTAAATATAAATGTTCAATAATGCACAATGTAATGCAAATTTCATACGATGCAATACAAATAACGATAACTGTCAACAAACAACTGCAAAAAAAATTAAAAAATACAAACAACAATATAAAAAGTACGGTTAATAAATGTACAAAATATGTAAATCGAAACCTTTGGAATGTGTGGATAATAAACGAGATTGATACTCATGTATCAGCAAAAAACATTCCTGAGATAAAAAAAAAAATCTATAACATCTATTATTAAATCATCATTAAAGCATCTAAAAACAAATGAGAGAAATGCAAAAAAGGTAATTACATACCCAGACTTTTACTTTTCTGCATAATATCCATAACATTAATTTGTTGCTTACCGAGACTCGTACGTGTCTAAACCATTATTTGCGGGAGGAGTGAAAATCGCAAACACTAAACAAAGCTGGAACGAAAAAATCCCAAAATAGCAAGCGGTGTCTCCAAAATAGCAAACGAGAACGAGCAAGTAATCACCACATCACAAACAGCAAACGAAATTTGAAGATTTCAAAACAACCCGAAGGCCCTTGCTCAAACAACAAACCCTAAACACCAGCCGTTGTTTCCAAACAACAAGCAATTTATAAACAGCAAACGAAACGAAACGAAGGCAAATAGGGAAACAACAAATCGAACGAAGACAAAATGCAAACGACCTGGTAAAACTGCAAACGACCTGGTAAAATTGCAAACGATCGAACACCCAAACCTATGGAAGGATTCAAAATTTGTGGAGAGATCTTCGCTTTGAAGAAACAGGGAAGAAATAGATTTCCAGATTTTTGCAATTCTAATTTTCGGATTTGCAGTATAATAGGGAGAAAAATAGGGGATTTGATTTTGAAGATTTATTTTACCGTATATTGATAGAGATATTGATAGGGGTACTTTTGACGAATTATAAATAAAAAATTTGCTGGAAATTAGAGTTTATTATATGGATTTTAACACATATAATCTCTTATAGAAGGACCTATAGCAAATTGCCCCCTTTATAATCTGTCGAATCGCAGATGTATTAATATTGTGATTTTATAACATTAGTTAAACTAGATTGCATAATACTAATTATTATTCTTTCATAATTTAGGTAATTAAATTTCATCGGACTCGTTTTTAGGAATGTGGAGAAACAACTCCACCATAGTTTGTACATGAATAAAAATTGGATGTAATCGTGGTCTATGGGTGTGAACGAGTCGAGTTCGATTATTTTAGCATGTTTGAGCTCGAGTCTATTTTATTGAGCTCGAGCTCTTCGAGTATTTTCTTTTGGCTCAAGCTTGGGCCGATTTTGACGACTCGAGCCAAATCTTATTTTGGCTTTTTTTGTTAATTAATAAAAATTATTTATATTTAATTAAAAAAAATTGCAAAATATATAACAAAATGTAATTATATATTTTTTATTTGGGTAAATTACACCCACACCCCTGAGGTATGCTAAAATAACTTTAAGGTCCATGTGCTATCGATAATTACACTCACCCCCTTGAAACGTAGTTATAAACTCTAATGGGATAATGCATTGGATACATTATTACGATAGAGTTCTAACGGACTATTGGTTTCAAGAAGTGGTGGAGACAACAAAGAGTTATGGGTGATTTAAGAAATATTGGGGGAGCCATGTCACCCCATAACTCCCCATAACTCTATGTTATCTCCACCACTGGCTACAAGTAATAGTCCATTAGAACACTATCGGAATAATGTATCCAATGCATTATCCCGTTAGAGTTTCGAACTACGTTTCAGGGGGTGAGTGTAATTATTGATACCATAAAGACCTTAAAATTATTTAAGCATACCACAAGGGTGTGGGTGTAATTTACCCATTTAATTTTTATATGTTCTTTTTATGCTATTATTATAATATTTTATATTATCTATCATTTAAATAAAAAATAGTATATATAAAAAAGAAACAAAAAAAAAAAGCTCGCGAGCCAACTCGTGAGTTGGCGGCGACAACCAAGAAAACGCTTGAGCTCGACTCGTCATACAGCTCGATATCGCGAGCTCGAACTTGAGCTCGAAAACCTCGAATTTGAGTTCGAGATATTTTCAAGCCGGTTCACCAAGCTTACAAATCGGCTCGACTCGTTTACTGCCCCTAGGTTTCTATGTGCACATTAGATCGAAATATTTAACTTAGACATTTTGGCATGATGTAGAACAAAATTTATTTCTCACCTTTTATTAATCTTTGGTAAATTAGGTCACCTCTGAGGTAAGGTTAAATTTAAAAAAAAAAAACCCTTATGTTTAGGTAATTATAACCACTCCCTCAACTATGAATTTTCTTACACGTCCACCTTTATGGTGTCAAATTTAGCGGAATCTTCTAGATTATATGGAATATTCTCAAGTTTGTACCCGTTTTATCACATTCGACCTCCACATTTTGAAGCAAGATGATCATAAGATGTGTTTTTTGGCATGTATATATCATATTGCGGCGCATCAGAAACTGTATTTTTACACAAAATGAGTACAAACTAGAGAACATTCTACGGAATCTAGAAGATTATGTTAAATCTGACACCTTAAGGGTGGACGTGTAACAAAATTCATAGTTGAGTATATATTATAATTACCCAAATATGAGAAGGTTTTTTGTAATTTAACTTTACCTCAGAGATGGTTATTATTTCCTGAGCATATTTATATATAGCATATTTCTTTTTTGGGAACAAATTCAAAGATCTCAATTTTTATTTCTAAATCTAGGTCCAATATAGGTCTTGCAAAAGAAATAATTATTGATTTATCAAAGGCTAGATCCAAATATGTTGGGTAAATATATAGGATAGATTGCACTTCGCCCCCTATAAATTTAAGAATTTGCATTTTCCTTTCTAGAAATTCAAAAATTAAATATCCACCTTACAAAATATGTTTATGTTGAACTTTATCCCAAAGTCAAACTTCCGGTGTATTTTTTACCAGAATTGACAAAATTCTATCAACTCAAAGGGTATTGCTGTCATTAACACATTTTTCACCAAATCTAAGCCCTAATATCATTTTGTTTTGCACAACAGCCGTCAAAAACTCCACTCTCGTTACCAAACAATTTCATAGCACAAAAGTAGGGATTTTTCTCTCAAGGCGAAATGTGCATATTGTAGTCCGAAAATTGTGAGAAACTTTCATTTTATTTTTTAGTAGAAAGTTATTCTGGTGTTCCCGACACAAGAATTCAAAAATCATGACAGTAGAAACACAAATTAAGACACGGGTAATGTGTAGTTTCACTCCGAACAATGTGTATGCAATTGTTAGAATACAAATGCATCAGGAAACGCACAAAGATCTTGCCTGTGTTAAAGCTCTTTTGCATTTGGAGAGAAGAATCGTAATTTTGGAGAGAAAAATCCTATTTTTTCAATTCTAATGTGCAATTAGCATTATAAGAATGAGGATTTGAGTTTGGACATGAAAAAATTACATATATACATTGAAATGATGTCAATTCCGATAAAAAATACACCGGAAGTTTGACTTTGGGACTAAGTGCAACATTAATATATTTTGCAAGGGGAACGTCTCTTTTTGAATTTTTAGGGAGGAAAGTGAAAATTTTGAAATTTCTAAGGGTAGAAATGCAATTTATCTATATATTACTGTTAAATCTTAAAAGAACTTGTCACGTGGGAATATCCCTTCAGCAGTAGGATTCGTGGTGGTCAAATTTCAAAACCCTCTATTATTGTGTTCACAAATCACAAGGCATACTTATCAAATGGAACAAGAAAAACAAAACGAAAAGTCAAACAATTGCAACCTTCTCAAGAATTGCCAATTTTATTGAGCTACTCAATTTGTGCGTGTGCCCTTTTTTTTTTTTTTTTTTTTTTTTAGTCATACTCATTTTATGTTGACTTGAGAGAAATTTACTAGTACTAACTTTTTTGTTTTTTGACTTGTGGTTAGGGATGAATAAAAATCTGCTCCACTAGCTATTTTAAAGTCCGTCGTAATTAATACTCCCTCCTTCTCTTAATATTTATCATTTTTCTCATTTTTTTATATTTCAAATTATTTGTCATTTTACCATTCCAATGAATAATTAATTGCATTTTTTTAATTTTGCTCTTTCTCACTCATAATTAATTATTTCATGAGTTAAGTTGCTATTATGAGTTAAGTTACGTTAATGTTAATTGTGTATGTTTAAAAGTTTGGGGGTATGCAAATTTCATGAGAAATCAGATATAAGCATTAGCAACTTATTGTAATAGAAGTTGATCTAGCTTAAAACAACTTATTTTAAGAAAAGTAGAAGCAGACGATGAAGATAGTAGGCAAACCTTTAAAAAATGATTTTGACCAAAAAAACCTTGGAATCATCTTTCAGAAAAATTTCCAAACACCACCTTAGTATTTGTAAGAGTAGTTGGTGATTATGAGCAGAGTTTGAAATAATTATTTATTTCAAAACATTGTGAGTGTTTGCAAATAACGGGGAGAGAAAGGGTCAACTTTAAGTATTTATGGCAATTGATGTATTTGTAGATGAAATTTCATATTTAGTTTATTTTAATGAAATATCTTTGTTAAAAATAAAATTCCTAAATTTCCTAATAAGTAAAATTTGGATTTAAAAAAATAAAAGTGAAAACGCCAAATACCTTTTTCAGTTCGTTGCATAAGTGCTTTGAATTAGAGAAGTAGTACCAAGTGATCCTCAGTTTATAGCTTAAAATTGCTTATTATTAGATATTTTAAAAGAAAATCTAGATTTGCAACCAATAAAACAATTATTCCGAGTAGAACAAAAACTATTAACCAAAATATTGTTTTTAAAACACTTTAGGTACAAAAGATATTTGATATTTCACCCTTATTTTTCTTACCCAAATTCAACTTAATAGGACACTCAAGTTATTTCATCAAAATAAGCTAAAAGGTGAGGGGTTTTTTACACTACTTCATATTTGGGTTTATACTAAATTACACCACTTCATATTTGGGTTTATACTAAATTAAAATATGAAAGAGGGAGTTTTCACTAAAATGTAAATTGGGGTCATACCCATCCTAATAGAGTAGAACATTAATGTATTAAGAACCTTATTTAAATAACAAATTTTACTACTTCCAACTCAGGAACAACGTGTTAAATTAATAATTCACTAAATTTCTAAGATAATACACATTTAAAATTTTTAATAGACCTAGCTTTTACCAAGGTCTAGGGTTCGAGTCCCCCTTCCCTACTTTCCCTTGTAATGACTTGAATTTACTCAAATTTTTTTTCTTTTTAATATGCCCATCTAATACATAAATTAATAATGTATACAAATAAATCTTAAAATAATGCATAGTACAAATATTCACGATAAATCTATGAAGGTTTAATGAAATACAATTTAATTGCCGCTTGTTTCTTGTTGAACTTCACATCACCTTTGATTCCGTTCGTCACTTTTCTAGCTACGGTAAGCACATCCGGCGTATTTCTGTGATGCAATATTTATTCCCACAAACTTTTTTGTTTAAATAGAGTTTCATTAATGTATATTTCTGTGATGCAATATTTATTCCCATAAACTTTTGTGTTCAAATAGAGTTTCATTAATGTATATTCATAAATTGGGATAAGATGTGCGTTGACATTGAATTATCAACTACATTGAATAAATGAAATACATTGCACACTAAAATAATTGCATAAATGGTATACATTGAATCTAAAATACAGTGAACTAATGGTACAATAACTACTATATATGTAAAAAAATAAAATAAAAATTATTTAAAGAAAATAATAATAACAATAATTTCATATATAAATTGATAAGTTATTAATTAATGTATAACTTAATACTTATTAATTTATCGATAAATTAATACTCTGCTAAATTAATAGGATTTTGATTGTCTGAACTGTAATAATCTATAGAGGTTTAACTATACATCCAAATGTGTGCGGGAGTTCTCACTAATAAACTCTTTTATAGGGGCATTTATATAAGGGGGGATTTGCTAGACACCTCGACTTATATAGGTAAAGATCCTAGTAGTTAGATGAATATAGGCATAGATCCTTTGACCCAAAAAAATAATAAAAATAAAATAAAATAATTAGTATATAAACATAAACACCCCGTTTAATACGAACACAAATCTCACATATCAATTTTCATCTCTCTCCAATCTCATGTATTTTTCTCCATATATTTAATCTCCCATTTCTCTAGTTCTCTCCCCCTTCCTCCATCTGTATCTCGTCTCTTTCTCTCTCTCTCTCTCCCATGTCTCGTTTTCTTTTTAATTTTTTTTTCTTTTCTTTTGAATTCCATTTTTTTTTGTTGAAGAAATATTATGGAGATGAATAATTAAGAGAGCTTTTTATTTTATGAGATGATTTCTTGGTGAAAGAGTTAAGAGCGGAGAACAAATATCACCCTCCAAGCCCCTCCCAAAGAAGAAAAAAAAACGAATTTTAGAAATTCAAAATCCTAGCCAAAATTCGCATTGCGTGTTCCGTATGTAGAACCTTCCCATCATTTGTTGTTATCAATTTTCCTTTTTAGGTTGGGTTCACTTCGTTTGTTGTTTGAAGGATTGTTTTTGGTGTTGAGATTTGATCGCCGTGGTTTACAATTTGCAATGTATGTTTTAAGTTACATTTTGCAAACATTTTTTTTGCTATTTTTGTTTGTTTGCAAAGTGTTCCATATACAATTTTGTTGTTGATGTTTTTAATGATGTTGATTTTTTTCTTCAATTTTTTGTTTTGCTAGTTTGTTGTTTGCAATTCAATAATGCAAATTCTATTAATTTTTTTCTTTAGTTTGTTGTTTGCATGACGAAATCCAGGTAGTTTGTTGTTTGCAATTCAATAATATAAATTTTGGATATTTTTTTTATTCAGTTTACTGTTTGTATTTGCCGAAATCATAGGTAGTTTGTTGTTTGCAATTATATATTCAAATTCTAATTTCATTTTGCTATTTGCAGTTCAGAGAGTCAACGGCGGTGGCGATGCGGCGGTGGTTTTTTTAGAGTATGAGTTTGTGTAATAAAGTATTCTTTTTTTTACGAATTAATTTTATTTTTTAGTTAAGTTTGGAAGAGAGATGTTTGGGGAAATTTATTTTGATAAAGAATTTTTTTGGGGATTTAATTAAAGGTATTTTTGCTACAATGAATATAATTAATTTATTAAAATATGCGGATTTTGACTTGGATTTATAGACTTAAATTATAATTTATAATATAGAGGGGCCTATGGCAAATTACCCTTTGATATAATGACTCTTATTTTAAAGTTTTATTTAAGTACTTTGTAATGTTTATCTGTTACAATGTTAATGTTTAGATCATTTCCAATGAAGGTGGGACTAAATGGAGTATTGTTGAGTGTATATTTTACACTCAATGTATACTTTCTTACGAGAATTTTTGTATACTTTTATTAATTTAATGATGCTTAATGAGTGGTTTATTGTATTTTAGGTACAACTTGACGATTTGGAAGTTCCAAGGACGAAACAATCCAAAAAAGGTCAAAAACGGGCAAAAACGGAAGAAAATAAAATATGCTGAAAATTGGCTGAAAAATGCCCGCGCGGCCGTGCCAAATTTAGCCTATTTTTGGCACGGCCGTGCCAACTCCAGAAGTTGGGCAGAAGGTTTCGGCGATTCTCGTGCGGCTGTGTGAGATTTTGACTGATTTTCGCGCGGCCGCGCCAAAACACGCTGGAGACAATTTTGGACTTTTAATCACACAAGGAAACCTAGAATCATCTACCAAGTTGGGACATCTATTTAAGGGCAAACCAAGCACGAATTAAAGGACTTTTGACACAACCTTGGAGCGAGAGGAGCGAGAGAACGAAAAATCGAAGACGGAGAATTGACAAATCTTCATCACAATTCTTCTTTTGTCTAATTAATCTATGTCTTTTTATATTTCTATTATGTTTTTAGTAGAGAACATGAGTAGCTAAGTTTTTAATCTAGGATTTTGTTGGAACCCTATGTGGGGATGGTGAACCCGTTTTCTTGAGATTATGCAATTATGATTTTATGATTATTTCGTATACTTGTTATGATTGTTAGTGCATGAACTTGATCAATTTATGTGCTTTATCTGTGATTATTGGGATTGACTCGACAGAGCTATTTTGATAATTAGACGGTAAGTATAAGAACCTTCGAGTAGTTTTCACCGGATGAGTGTGTCAATTGCATATGGTGTCGTAGACATACAGATATCACCTTAGGTAGCCATTTACGAGACTTGTTAGTTAATGCTTTAATCATAATTTGTTTGCATAGACATATAGTGAACCGTTTATTAATAATAGACTCATAATACACGCGACAGCAGGTTATGAGTAAATTAGTGTCTCGGGTTAATAATCATGAATCATATATTTCATAATTGAGGGATTTTGGGTGAGCAATTCTTGCATAGGGGGTTTATTGATATTTTCTCGTGTTTATTTGCTTTCATAATTAGTTTAATTATTTAGTTTATTAAATTTGACAACCTTGCGTAGGCTGGATAAAAATCATAATTGTTAGAATTTTGTACTTAGAATTAGATAATTTGAGTATTCCCTGTGGGATCGACATCCGACTCTCACGAGTCCACTTTTACTACTTGTTTGCGATACGTGCACTTGCGTTTTAGGTATTTAGCCCCAACAAGTATCAAATAATAAAACTATCATTTTGATACTTCAGTATACAAAATCCCTCTCCAATAAGGGTATAAAAGGAGTAGTTTTTTCAATATTTCACCTCATTGAGATGCAAAAATGCACTCTAGAAAAAATTAATCATCTAGAAAAAAAGAATCAAATATTTCTTAATATTTGTAGGAACCGTAATTTCAATCGGACAAAAATTAAAATCTCAAAAAATTCCTACATAACAGAGATTGCATATATCTATTAATTTTATTAATTCAATTTTATTTTAATCTGTTTTTAATTTAAGTAATAATGTATTTTTATCAAAAAGTGAAATCTCTCGCCCTCATCCTAGAACTTTGTATCAACTTACCGCTTTGAAACTAGTTGATCTATACCCATATGGGCAGTAATAATGTATTTGATATCTATGGAACGTTGGGACATAAATTTTTTTTCTGAAAATATCAAAGTAGTATATTATGTATCAATTGGATGTTTGATACTCTATTTGAATGTGTACCACTGGAATTGCTTTAATCTTCTTAAAATGTTTATCCCCATTAAAATATTCATTTTGGTGGGATTCTTCCATTCACACAACACGATCTTTGACGGAACATTTTTCTGTGTGGATCTCGATATTTTTAGGAATCGTTCTAATATATATTAAGACAACTTTCACTTAAATAATTCTATTTGAATGAAATTGAATTTTATGTTTTTTTTTTCAGTTGAAGGCATAAATATACTTTTTACATGTAAAATATTATCATTCAAGAGATAAATATTCTTAATTAATATTAAAAAATTAACTCACCTAATATAAATTAATTCTAAATTAAATTTATAATAACTATTTGCACGAATTACATCATTAGTAGTGATCACACCTAATATATGTTTTACATACTAAATAATACAATGAACTTCATGAAAACATAACTATATTTGTCTATTAATAATATTTCGGTACATTAGGACAATAAAAAAAATATATTGATATTAAGTACCATCGCTATATACAATTTGTTTTTTTTAAGGTACAATATTCTACCATTACCATTCAGTTTAAATTTTTCGAAATTCATCCTAAAAAGAAAAACATTTTGAAATTTATAGGGTATTAGATTAATTCGGTAAAAAAGAAATACATAGTGGCGTATAAATTTTGTACATCAATTCAGTCACATTGAAATTAAAACATAAAACTCGCGATTTAATAGTTGTTTCGTAAGGATCCAACGTTCCGATTTGATTTTAATATGATACCATTTTTAGTTATTTAAACAAATAAAAAAAGGTTCTTAATTTAGTAGCTAATTTGTGAAGATCCAAAAATTCGATCCGATTTCAATGACTCCGATTTTAATAACCATTTAAACAAATGAGCAATAAGCATTAAATGATTGAAATAATATCATCAATCATTATACCTAAATCTATAGATATACATGGTATCAACGAGGATTAGGTGTTTTGTGATGTTAATTATGAGGTAATATGAAATTACAAAAATACCCCGTGTTTGGATAATTACACGTCCACCCTTATCGTGTCAAATTTAATTGAATCTTCTAAATTCTGTATTCTCTAGTTTGTACTCGTTTTGTGGAAAAATGCAGTTTTAAGTGCACCACAATCAGATATTTACAAGCCAAGAGACACAGTTTAGGATCATTTTGTTTCAGAATGTGGAGCTGAATGAGGTAAAACAGGTACAAATTGGAGAACATTCTACATAATGTAGAAGATTCTACTAAATTTGACACCGCAGGGATGAACATATAAGAATAATCAAAGTCGAGAGGTGGTTATAATTAACCAAACAAGAGGGGTATTTTCGTAATTTAACCTTATTTCAGAAGAGCAGCGTAATTTACCCTAAATGTAATTAATTGGATAAAGCAAAAACTAGACCGTGTAGGGGAGGAGAGTCCACATTGAATTGAAGATTTGGTAATTATATTATCTCCTCGGCCTTAGCTACGGAAAACCTACATTTATTTCTTTGTTTCTTCACTCAACAAACCTCACCCATATATTATATTACACTACACACAAATTCGCCCACATCTTCTTTTCCTTTCATCTCCGTGTCTCTCTCCTCTCTCTCTCCTATCTCCCTATTCTCTCTCTCTCTCTCTGTATCTATATCTGTATATATCTATCTACCCAAACACACAGCAGCTTCGTTTTAGGCAAAAAAAAACAACACGAGAAACACAACACAACAAAGCGAACCCCAATATAATATATAAAAAAAATCCATGTCATCTCGGATCTTGTAGAAAGGATCCGATTCGTGGCAATCCGACCAATTTGGGTGTGTTGAATTTTCAATTTGAATCGGGGGCAATGACGAGGAGGTGCTCGCATTGCAGCAATAACGGGCATAATTCTCGGACGTGCCCTAATCGAGGGGTGAAGCTTTTTGGGGTCCGATTGACTGATGGGTCGATCCGGAAGAGTGCTAGTATGGGTAACTTGACCCATTATATGGGCGGCGGCGGTGGTGGTAGTGGAAACGCAACCCCTCAAAATGGCCTCGCACATGACTCTCCTGGTGGCACCCCCGACCATCCTTCTGCTGGCTCTGCCGCCGCTGATGGTTATGCTTCTGAAGACTTTGTCGCCGGCTCCTCCTCCAGCCGTGAGAGGAAGAAAGGTCTTTTTTATTTTATTTTAATTTAGTATTTTGCTTTTAATTTAAATTAATTGTGTTTAATGCGTATGCTGTGTTTATTAAGGACTAATTTGTGTTGTAAAATTTGGTGTTTGGATCTAATTCGGATCAGGATTTTTAGAAAAAAAAAAAAACAAAATTGATTTATGATTGATGAACTGAATGAGAATTCGCCTGTGAATTCTAATATGAATTGTTTG
Organism: Erythranthe guttata; assembly: GCF_000504015.1. Next base: position 491,129 of record NW_012194957.1, read on the forward strand.
AGATTTTGGATAAGAGTCATTTTAATCTATTTTAATCTATGTATCATATGTATCACTCCCATAGGAAAATTTGTTCGCTTGTGGTTGATAATGTCCGTTTATCTGCCTTAATTTTATGTTTTATATAATTTATATGAGGAATTTCGATAATTATGCGACCCGTTGTATAATTTCTTGCACATATATTTCTCGAAATGCCCATCAATCTGTTTGCAGCATGTATGTATCTGCTATTGATGTGTTTCTTGAATATTTATTTGAATATGTAAAGTTGATTTTGATGAACAACTGAACAAGTTGTTTTTTACTGCACCTTTGAAACTTTTTGATGGTCACATTTGGGAATCGGAACTTTTTGATTGTCACATTTGGGAATCTTGATATAAATGCTTGAAAAGAATGAAACTGGTCTTTATACTTTCAAACAGTATACGAAATGAAAAGAAAAACTCATCGGTCACTTGATTTAATCACTACGAACCATGGCTATTTCTCTTGTTGTACATGTGATTATTGTTTTAGGAGTTTCTTTTTCGGAAGTATAATAGGATGTTGTCTAGATGTGCATGCAAATGTTCCGATGTGTTTATATTGTTTGTTATTTGATTTAATTTCCCAACCTATCCTGCAAATTTTGTTTTTAACTTTTAGTATGCCATGAGCTGACTGACTGCTTGAAATGTTATACATAGTGAAAACATGAATTGGAAGCAATGAAACTTTTACTACCGTAGATTTGTACGTTTGACTGTTTGCCATTTCATAGATTCTTTAGTTTGAATTAAGCATAGCTATTCAACATCCTGGTAATCTGTTCTTGTTCATCACTTCAACTATATTATGTTTAAACTTTAATTTTCAAATTTTTTTGTGTTGATGTGAATTTAAAATGGTATTATTTTTATTTACGCAGGTGTGCCATGGACCGAAGAAGAACATAGGTTGTTTCTGGTTGGTTTGCAGAAGCTTGGTAAAGGTGACTGGCGTGGAATTGCACGTAATTACGTAATGTCTAGAACACCTACTCAAGTTGCTAGCCATGCCCAGAAATACTTCATTAGGCAAAGTAATGTCTCTCGAAGAAAAAGACGCTCGAGCTTATTCGATATTGTCGCAGATGAAGTAAGCATTTTTTATTCATTATCCTTTTTCTAACTATTATGAGGGTGTTGCGCTAAGTTTATAAGCTGTCAAAAACAACTTATAAGATGTTTCAGAGCTTATAAGCTCTTTCATATTGTTTAGTAATTTTTTTCAAAAAGATCTGAAAAATTCAAAAAATAAGCTGCTGGAAAGCGTAGCTTACAAGATTGTTCTTACAAACTACTTATACCATTATTTTTTCAAGATTTTAGAAACAATAAACATAACTTATAAGCTTATTATCCAACCACTTCAAAAATTAATTCTAAAAATAAACATAACTTATCAGCTTTTAAAACAACTAACAATTCATCAGATAACAACTTATCAGTTGTTTAAAATAAGATTAGCCAAACGGGCTCTATGTGATATTTCTTGATTATGAATCTAATTTAATCATAATAATAATTTTTGTTTTTCATACTTCAGTCAGTCGATACTACAGTGATGACAAGTGATTTCTTCCCCGTGAACATTCCACAAACTGAGGCACAAAGCAGCACACACGTACCGGACGAGGAATGCGAATCTATGGAGTCTGCAAATTCCAACGATGGCGAGGTTCTGCCACCTCAGCAGATGCAAGAGGGGGCCGTGGCCCCACAATATCCATACCCTCTCATGTACCCCGCCTACGTGGCGGCCCCACTCTATCCATTCCCCGTCCAGTTCTGGCCCGGATATGAAACGGAGCCCGCTAAAGAAGAAGCACATGAAGTGGTGAAACCGACAGCTGTCCATTCCAAAACCCCGATTAACGTGGATGAATTAGTCGGAATGTCGAAACAACTAAGCTTAGGGGAATCTTTGGGTGATAGCGGACCATCGACACTGTCGCTTAAGCTGAACGAAGGATCCACTACAAGGCCGTCGGCTTTTCAGGCTAATCCAGCTCCTGGTAATTCGGGCATCAATTCTAGTCACAATCCAATTCATGCCGTTTAATTGAATTAATAATAATAAAACATGTTTATCGTGATGTGGAGATCTCTCGTGTTAATAGAAGATGGTGGGTGGTAGGCATTTAGAGTGGTTTCGGTAAGTTTATATATAACTTTTTTTATTTGTTAGGGTTTTTTTTTTCGTAATAAGTTTGTGGTTAGGGATGATTTCAAACATCAACCGATTACTGTGTAGGCATCAGAAACCTCGTCTTTTCTTTTTTTTTTTTTTTCAAATTATTTTAATGGTAGCAAGACTTGTGCATCAGTTAAAAAAAACAACCTAAGTGTGTACTTGCTTTTATGTCTCGAATGTATATATAACTTAGCTATAATGTTGGTGACGGATGTATATTGCTCAATCAAGAATTTTAGTTGATGGTTTACACTGATTCGATAAGTAAGGATGGCAATGGATCTGGGTCACCCACCCATTTGGAGTTGGTGAAGCAAAGTAGTAGGTTTTTCGATACCTTGATTTGCCATTTTGCTTCATGTTAGTTTTACTTTTTTTCTCTTTCTTAAAATCCAATTCCCTTCCCGAGACGCTGTTTCCATCGACACCACAATCTCGTTTTGGTGAGAAACTGGTATTCGTTTTCCCTTTACCCGTTAGGTAAAAGAAAAAATAGTCACATTGTCTCTTTTTAAAACCACAACTGGTTCTTCCGTTGAAATATAATGCACTTTCTAGAATTATCCAAATGCATGTATGATGTATAGGATAAATGAAAAGGCAAATACATGAATGGTTAGATTCATGTTTATCTAGTATTCACGATGAATCTTATTTAATGTCGTACATGTATTACTTATGCCCAGACTAGTATAAATTTGTATTGAGATTGCATTTGTAATTAAACAAGTTTCAGCGAGAGTAAAATATTGAGGAGATGCACACTCCACAATTATTTTCTTGCCAAATTTGTTCACATATTTCCGCAAAATATCCAACACAGTCCAATTTAAGTCGTTTTTTATTGATAATATGATAAATCTCTAATGTTCGAGGTTTCTTCCCGGAATTGTTCTTCAGTGTGAAATTATTTTTCCTCTATTTTTTGTCCCTCCATTTTGTTACTACTTCTAAATATGCTTTATTCCTAAATCCTAACAACTTCTAAAACCCAAGATCCTACCTACCAAGTTTTATATCAACTAATGCATACGGAGGACTTGATAGCATGATGAGCTAAGTATGAGGTCACCATCTTTTTCTTTTAGAATTTAATTGATGCTTTCAAAATTTGTCTTTTTCTTTTTATTTTATTTTATTTTTGGAGGAAAGTACTTGAGTATCTCCAAGAAGGGTAGAATGTAATTATTTGAGAATAACTAACTACACACCAATTATTCAAAGGAAATTAATTACTTGAGTAACTACATCATTCAATTGTGCAAAACTTTTCAATGGCTACAAAAGCTTTTGTCCTCATTTTATTATTGGCATATCAACTAATTAATTTGAAAGTGATGGGTCCTATTGAGAATTTGATTTAGATGATGGAATTTAATCAAATAATACATATAAGTAAGAGACTACTGATTTCAAGCAACATGGAATTTAATCAAATAATACATTAATCAAATTGCGGAGTTTGTTGCAAACACCCCCTAAACTGCAAAACGTACCAGAAGAATCCCTCTAATTTTGGTCAAATGTTAAAAAACTTATCCAATTACATTTATGCCCTCAAGAGTTCTGACAAATTATTTATGGTGCTAACTTTATTCCGTTCAACACTTCAAATAAAATCCGACACCAAATAGACTTCACTTCCTCTTGCTCGCATTATTACCTCTAGTCGCGAGTTGTTGTTTTTCGTTATCCAATTACATGTATGTCCGCAAGAGTTTTTCGTTTTTAACCCAGTCTGACATAAGGGTGTTGATTTCATCTTTTGACTCATGGAAGAAAAAAAGAGTCAATTCTCAGCTCCTTATGTGTACAAATTTGGACCGAAAAGTGTTGAAGTTGTCTAACCTATTTGTGCTCTCACTCGTCTTCTTCAAAGCTTGTGGCCAAATCTGATTTGAGACAATGTTCGAGTTTCATCTGCATGTGTGTCACTTAGATGAGGATGCCGATGTTGATTCTGAGGACTGGCAAGTGTGCCCGAGTTGTTTGCTAATATGCCTGAAACTTGTTGATAGAAAAAATGAATTTGCTGACAAGAACAAATAGTTTAAGACAATGGAAGGGTAAAATTGTCAAGAAGGTAAAAACTACTAAAACTAATAAGTCAATTTGCTATGTCGGCAATAAAAACATATGGTAGATGACATGGTCGTTTTGCTACATTTTGTAGTTGGGGAAGGTGTCAGCGACAAATTATACAGTCAATTTCAAAACGTACTTATCTCTATAGTTTATTCGTAACATCCAATTCAAAATAATATTATTAGAAAATATTCCCTCCGTTCCCTATTAAGTGTCGTTTTTGGCTTTGCACAAAGATTAAGAAACTCAATAAATGTGTCTTGATTTTAGGTAAAATATATTAGAAAGACTAAAATGATCTTGATTATTTAATAATGTGATAACAGATAATTAATACTTATAGTTGAATTAATAAGGTTAAAACAGGAAAAATGCATTTCATGCAGTATTGAAAATCTAAAGTGACAGATAATATTAATATGGAACAAAAATATTTTTAAAAAAAACCAGTTATTGTGGAACAGAGGGAGTAATACATATAAAGTAGAAACAATTATTTGTTAGTGGTGGTCCCATTGATACAAATTAATTAATGAACTCCATATAATATTGTATTAGTGAAATATGTCTATTGAAACATATAGGGTTTTGATACTTAGTTTAGAAAAAGAAAAACAAAAAGGGGGAAATGAATTGACATTACTATTAAAAAAAATTAAGTAAACATAATATTGATTTTATTAATAGATACAATGTTAATGTAAGGTTTAGAAATTAACTAGTGTAATTACACATTTTGTATTAGTTACTCGAGAATAGTCATCAAATGAATATATCCCAACTACACATTGTTGTGCAAAATTAACTAATGAAAGTACACACTTGTAATTGACCTTTAGGCAACCCCTGAAAATGTACAGTTTTTGCATAATGCACCATGGAATTACATAATTGGTACAATACATCCTAAGATTCTAAATAATTTTGTAAATTCCGCCCCATGTTTTCCTTTTTCTGCCAAACTATATAGCATAACTATTCTTTTATTAAACCATGTAAAAACTTATGTATGCTTTAATTTACAGCTACTTCTGATTTAATACTAATGACTAAGTATTTAAAGCTAAAGCTAATTCTAGTTATAATATATGATATTGCTCAAGTGTCGATTAGACAACCCAAGAGTCTTTGAGACTAGCAGAGTAGAGAATGTTGTGAGTTGTTGCCACGTGTTTGAGATAGTCGAAAAGATCTATCCACTCGTTAATCTATAATACAATTGAAAAATATTGGGTGATACGACGAAGGTGACCTGACGATTGTTCTTGACGCTCAAGTCAAAAAACTATCACCAAATAACCAAATAGCTTAATTAATTGCAAATTAGCACGTCCCTCCTTACTTGAGTTATCACACATGTATAGATGATGAAATAGATAGAAATCCGATGTGAGATAATGAATTCTTAACAAAATCCTATGGATTTTCGTAGAGTTCTAGTTTTAGGTGATAATTGGTTTTTTATTCTTAATTGAGTTTATTTGATCTTGGGGCTGAAAGTCCGATTAAGCGTCCTACTCCCGAGTTGGGCCATGGGCGGCGTGCTTGGGAGAAATTTATAAACAATGGCATTGAGTTGTAGAGTTCTCATTTTTTTCTTGCAAACTCTAAATTCTTGGAATTGTGCTCAAGAAATTTGAATAACTTTTTGAAGGATATTCCGCAGATATAAATTGCTTCAGTTAATCACATGTGCTAGGATATCCAACAGGTATTGGAATTGCAAGAATCTCAATAATATCTTGTAGTTTCTCGTCTGAAACAGTGGTAGATATTTTCCTTGTCCTCTGTTTTTGCATAAATATTTTCCTTGAGATTCTCTTGTCGAAAAATTGAGGCACTATGTGAAAAATGTTAATGTCGGGATGGAAATTATTCGACGAGTTGAGCGATGAATCCATTAAAGTAATCTTGGGTTAGGAAGTCGAAAAATTGGAAATATCATAACTGTGGGAGTTTCTAGCTTTATGTATGTGTGACATCACATAGTCTGAGGCAGAGGGGCGGCCCGTCGACTCAGGAAGGCAAGTCAACTCGGACGCCTTAAGCATATTTTATTAAGATCATCTCTCACATACTTGTATTTTTACGTATTGAATGTCTGAATTTCACTATCAAAATGTAAATGGTTACAAGTTTGTTTGATAGTGTTAGATAATATTTTGATTCTAATCCACACGGAAAGAGTAAGACTTGTGAAACAAGTCAACATGTATCATGCATAAACAAATGTGAAGTTTTCTTGTTTATTTTGAATTCTTTAATTTTCATTAATTGATAGTATGTATGAGGAAAAATAAAAGAGATTTTCCATATCTTGAATACATCTATGTTTCTAGGTATCTAATGATTCTCTAATACGATTATTTTTGTTCAGCGGGAAACTAATTTACGTAGGAGTATAAAGAGAGCAGCTTTGGCATTATATTTGTTTGTGCCTTTATGGAGCGAAATTTTCCAAGAAAGTGTTTATGCTCTCGTTTTTATATTCCTCTAACTTCGTGAGCAAAATTATTTTCATATAAAATATATCGACTTCAAGATGAAGTACCAAGAGCTATAACAAGTTTGCTTCTTCTATACAAAAAGAAGATCGGCTTTTCGGTCTCCGGAGGAAATCGATCCTCCGACTTAAGGGATTCGACGTTAAAGGAAGTTCAACCGAGCGGAGAGTAGGCAAGAGTAATCAGAGTTACTAGTTTTGAGTATTGCACAAGAACGACGTCAAGATAAAGAGAGTCTTTAGATTATTGTTTAAGTTCTAATATTGTGCTTGTAAAACTAAGATAGTGAATATTCGTTCTTACAGATTCTCGTGGATGTAGGGTACAATTGTATACGAACCACATTAAATTGGTGTTTCGTTTATTTCTTTTTTTACAAACTGTTGTGAACGAACTGTTATAATAGTTAACCGAACAATAACTAAAACTGAACCTAAATTGAATCTGACACAAATAATAATATTTACGCAAAATAAATTCCAACATATAGGTTTACAAATTAAATGCTGACCATGTTTAAATACTACTCAAATCCTAATGTATAGTAGTAATTGATTTAATTGTACGGTTCAGAATGACATAAGTGAATATTTTAGGTACATTCTAGAATGGCAAGGTAGATAAACTAGAGAGGTTTTTAGGAATTACAAATAAATATTTATAACTTGGTGACAACTCTCTATATATTTCTACAACATTCATATCCAAAACATTGGTCTACTATGTCTGTTAGGGTAGTTTTCCTGGTTCGGCAAGGCCCCTTTGGCCATGTACTCTAAAATTTTATCCAAAATAAATGGATCGTGATAGCCTAGTCTCCTTTAATTTTGTCATATTTATAGTAATAAATAATTATTATATATTATCTATCTATCTATACTATCTATAAAAGCATGAATGATGGGTGAGTTTCTTCCCTTTTATGTGAGGATAAAAAAACCCTTCTCACTAAGCAATTGATAAGGGCATACGGGGATAAATAGGTAATATCATATTATTTAATAATAATAGAAATTATCAAACATCAACACCAATTTAATTTGTAACTTATACGGTTCTTGAGCATACAAGGATAGTTATTGGGTAGTATAATTAATATTCATTCATTAATAATTAAATAATAGTAATATATTAATAATAATAATAATAATAATAATAATAATAATAATAATAATAATAATAATATATTATTATTATTATTATTATTATTATTATTATTATTATTATTATTATTATTATTATTATTATTATTATTATTATTATTATTATTATTAAATAGTATAGTAATAATTATTAAAAAACTAATGATAATAATTTCTAAACACTAATGTTTATTTGTAACCGATACAATTCTTCCCTATTCATTTCAATGCAACGTTTCAATACCATCTTTTATCAAATATATTATGCATTAGTATAAACCTTTCGTATTCTGGCCAGGGCAAAAAAAGATGGCTCTCCATTTTGTACGGGCTACAAACACTCAGTTGTACGCTAACATTCGCGTTTCTACAATCAGATTGTATACTAATAAAAGAAAATAAAAAAAATGCTCAGTTGCTACATAAAGACATTTGCTGCATCAGTGCTACATAAATGGATTCGATAAGCAAAAAAAATATTTATGATATATACATTCTTCAGTGAAGTGTGCTCACCAAAAATCCAGGTATGCAGTATGCTATTTTTTTTTTACCTTTTGCATGTAAAATTTACTCATTAGTTAATAGTACCAAACATGACTACAGATCATTCTTACGTTTTGATATGCTGAAATTAGAATTTAATGATCTAAAATGACGAAAACCTAAAAAACCTTACAGCCAGAGTAGGAATCTTTGCAGAGCTGCTAAGGTAATTTAGGTGCGTGATCGTGATTCGTGATCGTCATATTTATGTCATCCTATACTTCAGTATTATAACATAAAAGTTTTAATGGCATTGATTTACTGATTTTCTGTAAAAAAAATCATGTATTCGCCTTTAAAATATTGGATTTTTTCAGTCATCGACTCTCGAGAAACTCAAGCACTAGGCATATCATGACTAAATCCATATTTTGAGATGTTATTCCGTATGAACTTATTTACGTTACATATTTCAGTACACAAGCCTCAGAGAAACGTTGGTGTCAGTACCTGCTAGAGTACCTGCTAGAACAGTTAATTGTTACTATTTCCATAGTTGGCACTGTCTAGAGATCCATCGAATCTTTAGCTACTTTAGCAAATTTAAGTACTTTTTATCTAGCTAGATACATATATGAAATCAATTAACTTGTGTGCATTGAGGTCCATACATTATTCACTATATTAAGAATGTTAAAATTATTTGTACTTTTATATTTAAAGTTATGTATACATTCATTTTTGTATATTTTGAATTATTAAAGTACGTACTCAATTAAAAAGAAAATTAAAGTTATTTTATGCAATAACTGTAGAGAGGGACAATTTATCAAATATATCTACTTTACAAAGTAATAAATTGTTGATAATAACAGAATATTTAGTGGTATACTTATGACTATAACTTTGTTGAGACAATATGCACTTGAAATTAATTATTATAGTCCATAATAATTAAAACTTCATAGACGATATTGAGCCTTAAAAAATATATTTTTCATGAAAATAAGTAGGCTATATATATTTATATTTTAACAATAAACTAACATTCAATGGTTTGATCGACAATAATATTTTTCTTAGTAGTTTAATGTACATAATCGTTGGATCATTTATGTAAATAGAAATATTTTATTTGTGTAAATTAGATTCTGGGATTTAAAGTTAATGTTTTCTTCATGAGAAAATTGACTAAAAATCCCTCAAATATTTTGTATAGCTAACAATCCGCCCGAATATTTTGAATTTTCTAAAAGTCCTTCGAGGCAGCTTAGTCGGACAGCTTAGACTGAAAATAGACAACTTAGTTGTTGAGTTTAGACTGAAAATAGATATTTTAGGCTGAAAAAGGGACATTTTAGTTGGAAAATTTGTAATGAAAATAGACACCTTATGTGAAAATAACATTTTTCCAATGATGTTGTGGCGGAATATAAGTGGTCGGCTGCCAGGGCCAGTAAGGAGAGGCGGAAGAGTGCAAGAAATGCAATTTTTTAGTGAATGTGGTTTTGAGGACAGGTGAGTTTGAGGATGATAATGTATTTATAGTCTCAAATAACTATTTTCTGTCTAATTCCTCTAACTAAGCTACCTGATGGACTTTAGCAAAATTCAAAAATATGATTGTCTTGATTTGAAAAGGTATTACTGCGCGGGGGTGTTTAGAAAATTGATCATTTTTTAATTAGGTCCAGTATATTATTAGAATAATTTGAATTAATTTAGAATTTTTTGTGATGATTAATATATATATATAGATATATATATATATATATATATGATATTTTAATTAAAAATTAGTTATATAAACTTATTTTTTGCGATGTTTTGTGCACCTAAAATATTTTTCAGGGCGCTGCCCCGAACCCCAAAATTTTAGTTAGCCCCCCTACATTTTGATCCTGATTCCGCCTCTGATGTGTACTATATTAAATATAATTATAGTATAAGTCCCACAAGAATTTTAAAAATTTTTGAATTGCAAGATAGCATGTTCTAAAATATTTTCTCAGGCTATGGCATGAGATTTGAAATGGAAACTTTAAGGGCTAAATACAGTTTGCACCCTTAAACTATAAGCGTGGTAACACTTACCCCCTTAAAGTTACAAATGTAACACTTACCCCCCTCATTAATGAATTTAAAGGTATAATTTTGACTTTGAATGATGTTGCATTTTTTCTTCCCAAATTGTCCTTCTAGACATTAAATAAATAATGAATATGTAATAATAAAAAATTCGGCAACTTTGCCAAAACTTAATTTTATTATTTCAATATTGTAAATCTATGAATGAAAAAAATTGAATTTTAGTTTATTTTTGTTTTACCTTGTGTTCATTTGTAGCTAATAAAAGTTAACGATTATTCGAATTTTAAGTATAATTTTATAGTTTATATAGTTATTTTAATGCGTATAAGACTCTAATATAATCATCTCACTTTTTACTTGGAGAATCACAAAATGTATTCAAAAGTTAATAAGAAATTGTAATTTAAACGTCTAAATATTTAAATATTATTTTATTAAAATTTATATTTAAGTAACTTAAATAAATTTTCAAATCAATAATTATTATAAAAAAATTGGCCATTTAAGTCTTGAATATTTTTTTCTCGCGAATGTTTAACGTATTTTATATATTTTTTAAAATATTGAGATTTTTATTTATATTAGGGTCTATAGTAATTAAAATGTGGAGTTAAACATAAATCAAAATATTTTTTTAATAATTATTATATTTTATAAATTTTAGTTTTTGAAATATTATTGAAACTATTTTATTATATATGCATCAATATAATAGCTAGAAGGATAATTTGGGAAGAAAAAATGCCACATCATTCAAAGTCAAAGTTTTATCATTAAATTCATTAATGAGGGGGGTAAGTGTTACATTTGTAACTTTAAGGGGGTAAGTGTTACCACCCCTATAGTTTAAGAGTGCAAAGTGTATTTAGCCCAAACTTTAATTCATTTCATTTTTCAGGTGGTTAATGGTCATAGCATGAAATCTAAAATCTGGATTTTTTAAACTAAAAATCTCGTGTTGAATTTACACTATTTAGTTAAGATATTTTAAAATTTTAATAGCATATTAGGATAAATATACAAAATTCAAATATAAGAAATAAAGAATTAACTAGACACGTGCAACGCACGTGCAACTGTCTAGTTTTCATAAACGCCTCTATTAAAGTAGCTATATTTTAAAACATTTCAAATATTGATCTAATATATTTTTGGGCGTTGTGAGAATACGCGATAATAGAAGAAATTTATCTGATATATAAATAATTATCTAACTACTGTTGCTTATCAGTTTACGAAACAAACGACTAAAACATATTTTATATTTATATTAGGAGAACAAAGATGAAAGATGGACTTTTGCAAAAAGAAATTTCCAAATCTAACTTCTTGTATTTCATATTAAAAATTAAATTTTGACTACATTTTCTAAAAGAATAATAACATTATGGCTTTGAGGTTGGGGGCTCTAAGCAGGCCGCTTACCCATATAGCCAGCAGTTTCATGTCGCAGGAAAAATTGGAGTGACTGCAACAGCTCAACAGCTCTTTGTGACTAGAAAGGTACGGTATATTATATTAGGGATTATTTTGTAGACCCCCCTCATTTCCAAATTATATTGAACTAACTACCAAGTGGATTACACTCTAGGGGAAATCCTCCTCATTTCGAAAATATTTTGACATACCCCCGGGACACCCTGAAGTCCCTATAATACCCTTTTAAAATCAGTTTTAAACCCTAGCCACTACAATCGTCTCTCACTTATTCTCTCAGATTCAAAATCCCGCCTCCACAAACCTCCCACCGGCAAAATTGCTTCTCGGAGCCATAACTCTCTCTCCGGTGGTCGGAATTCGATGGTTTAACTACTGTTGGATTTCTCTCGTCGAGCTCTTTCTTTTGGTGGTGATTTCATTCAGTTTCGAGGGCTGAACTGTTTCTGCAATTTTTTTTCATTCGATGACGGTGGTCTTGCCGTAGCTTTATTTTGTGTTCCACCCGTCGAAATTTGACGGGCCACCCACCGTTGGATTCCTCGCGGGATCTATATTTTGATGGTAATTTCGTTTATTTTTATGTTTTCAGATTTATTTCTATATTTTTTTGCATTTGTGGGCGCGGGGAACCGTGAGTGGTTATTAGCGGCGTCTAGGGTTTTGGTAGGAGGCGAGGGGGGTGAGGAGTCACTGTCTTTTTGATTTAAAATCTGTAGCATTTTCCAGCAATAACCTCTCTCTCTATCTCTCGATCTCTTATTGTTTTTTGATTTTTGGGTGTTTTGATGTTTTTCTTCAAATTTTGTTGATTTGCACTAACGTAATTTCTTTTTGTTTTGATTTTGCAATTGCACCTTAATGAAGGCCATTGATCCTTTCCTTGAAGGTGTCAATTTTTTTTTTTTGAAGTTACATCTGATTTGTTCAACAGACTATATACATTATTATACATTACTATAGTAACATGTAGCTACATATGCGTATATTTGTGTATTTTCGATTTGTATTTTATTGGTTCTGGTGTGATTTATAATAAAAATATTGAAATTGTAAATTTTTGTTGGCGTTTTATGAATTTATTTTGTATAATTAAGCCAGTATTCGTGTGTGTATACATTTGATCGACTAAAAATATGGGAAAAAAAAACGAACATAACTATGAATCACTATAGGTACTATAGTTACATGTAGTTATTTTCAGTACTGTAAACATACTGTTTTGGAAATTAAAAAATAAAAAATAAAAAATAAAAAATAAAAAATAAAAAAAAAATTAATTAATTTTTTTTAATTTAAAAAAAATAAAAAAAATAATATATATATATATATATATATAACAAACAGGTTTTTAATTTAAAAAAAAAAAGGAAAATAATAATAAATACATCAACGAAAATGATAAATGAAAAACCATAAATGTTGAATGCAGTTTGGCCGAAAATTGCATATAAGGGTAGTATAGTACTTTCGCATCTTCAGGGGGTATGTCAAAGGATAATTTGGGCTTGGATTTATCCCTAGTTAATTTGGTGGCTAGGGGGGTATGTAAAATAACCACATTATATTATTATAAATGTTTAGTATTATTTATTTTTAACTGTAACTTCTATTGTCTTTGCAGGACGGGTCCGGCGTATTTGAGAGCCCGGGGCGAGAATATAAATTGCATCCTTAATAATATGGGGTTTCAGGGCCTCATTTTTTTTATAATATGTTTATTCACTATTAATAAAAGATTGAAAATATTAATGTACATCTAAATAATTTTTTTTTTGTAAAAGCAAATGTTAGAGAAGTATTCAATAATATTTGTTTGAATAAAATAAAGATTTGAAATTGTATATTTTTTAAACTAATTTTTAAAAATTACAAGTAGATTTTTTTAAACAATAGATATAATACACTTTTTTTCAAAAAAACAATAGAAAAAATAATTTTTTTACACATAAAAAAATATAAGTATAGATATAAATAAAAATGGGCCCCATAGGAAAATGGGTCTGCGCGTGGGCCTGCTCGCCCCACCCCAGGGCCGGCCATGTGTCTTTGAAATGAAACAAGAATACTTATATTAATAATTCGAAATAAGGGATATATGTTGTATCACTTATTTGGGTAGATTAAATAGGAATGATATGGTATGTAATTGTATGCGAGCAGGTGATTAGATAAAGTCGCTGCCACGTGAGAGCTGTAGAATGCTTGAGTCTTGAACCCGCGAGATAAGCACATAGGAATAAAGAATTTTTTTTACTTAAATTGGATATTGCAACAGATAAAATAGAAAGGAATTTCTAAAACAATCCTATAAACAGAATTTTCTTAGACTTATTAAGGTCATACGTTTTTGTATAGAATAGTAAAACAAAAATAAAATTATACCATTATTAAGATATTACATGTTAGAATTGGAGAAAAAATAAAAAGATTCGGTATTTGGTAGATAAAGACAAAACAATATGATAGAATCCATTTTTGAGTACTTAACAATCGCCTTTATGTTAGGGATTTCTCTGTTCAATCAAAAAAAAAATTGCAGAGAAGAGAGATGTTTGTATTGTACTAACTAAGTCCGCGGTTGATCTGGTGCAAACCCCACTAACCCTCACGTCAGTTGCCTAGGCCAGCAGATATGTAGGTCTCACCTAGGTAGGTAACTCGTAGGTAGACCCAATCATGTAGACTCGGGTAGGTCTTAGTTAGGTTGACCCAGGTAGGCTCAACTAGGTAGTAGACTCAGATAACTCTCACGTAGTAGGTTTTTTCTTCCATACTTAGTATCGCCAAGGGAGTTGTCTCGACGAAAGGTAGTAACACCGCGAAAGTATTCGCATCGCAATGTCATAGCATTGTGTGAGTTGTCTCAACACAAGGTAGTAGTGCTGTGGAAATTGTTCTCTGCGATGTAGTAGTGTTGCGCGAGTTGTCCCGAAGCACTATGGAAGTTGTCTCGTCGCGATGTAATAGCATCGCCCAAGCTGTCTCGTCGCGATATCGTAGCACTATGTGTGTTATTACAACGCAAGGTAGTGCCATGGGAGTTTGTTAGCCTGGGTTTAGCAGCAATGTACATGGGGGGAGGTCCGGGTATGCGAGACTCACCATCGAATGCTGTGGGCGCTTGTGTGTGTTGAATGCACTATAAGGCTAGGATTTTGTGCATTTCCTGACATCAATTGGTTTCAGAACAACTGGTAATGTCTGAGGTCCTAAAGAGTTGTCTTACCGCGATGTGGTAGCGTCATGGGAGTTGTCATGCCGCGATGTAGTAGCGTCACGGGAGTTGTCATGCCGCGATATAGTAGCTTCGCACGAGTTGTTTTCTCATGATTTAGTAGTGTCGAGCAAGTTGTCTCGATGTAAGGTATTATAGCTGGTGGGAGTTGATTCAACCTAGGCGGAGAGGGCGGGACTTCATTCAGCCTAGGTGGACTCACCATCGGAGAGAGGTTTAAGCCAGCTAATGTGGTAGCTCCCTATAGTAGGCGGTTCTCCGATTTACCTTGTTTACGTTGCGATCTTGCCTACTTTCCCATATACGGCGCCGAAATAATGTTGTATCACTTAGGTTGATTTAATTGGAATATTGTTTAAGGCAGACGAGAATGTGTTCTAGCCGAAGTCGTTGCCATGTGGAGAGCTGTAGAACGCCTGAATCTTAACCTACGAGATGAGCATGCATAGATTAAGCCGGTAAGTGATCCGTTGGAAAATCCCTCTAATGTTCAACTTGGTTGCTTAGGCCAACATGTAGGTAGGTAGAACTAGGGTGGGTTTGGTAGGTAACCGTACCAAACCACTTGAATCACTACCATTACCGAGATTTCGATATTCTGAAATCATTGCCCTACCAATAATTTCGTTATACCAAAAACCCGGTACGATACGGTATTGTCAGGGTAATTACAAATTTATGTTATTTATTATTTAAGTTAAAATTGAGTATCATTTTTTAAAAGCAATTCAAGGTATATAAAATGCTTAAAACTAGTATTTAAGATATATGTATTCTAAATATGTTCTTAATTGTCTAATATAAACTCTTTATAAATAAAATTATAACATAAATATTCTTAACACAAATTATATCATAATTAATGAAAGCATTAAAAATTTTTTTGACATATAAAAAATGTACAACTAATTTTAACTAATAATAGTTACTTAGCATATTATCTTCACACTTTATACAAAAATAAATTAATTACTAAAATTAAATTTAATTATTTTTATTTATTAATAATATATTTTGGTACGGTAGGGTAATACCATTTTAATAATATTGATTATCGTTGCCCTACCAAAATATTTTGGTACGGTAATCATTTAGTATAAATATTTCGGTAGAGAATTGGTATGGTTCGATAGGGCAATGGGTTGGTAGGGCAATATGGTCCCAATATAAAATTTCCCCTAACTAGAACAATAAGAGTTCTATGTAACTTAGGCGTAAGGTACATGTACATAATAAAATGAGCGAAATGAATTATTTTTAGAGTGATTAATATAATTCTTATTAGAAGTAAAACTCTAAGTAGGATTAGTAAGGCCTTATGGGCTTACAACCTCTTGTTAAATAGAATCAGACCATTAATTTTTTTTTTTCGTTTTCTTATAACGAAGGAATCCACAGCCAATTATATAGGTGTACTGAGTAAAAATATACTCTCATATAATAACTTGCAAATCATACGAAATATGTAAACTACACTAGACTAACTATGCATGACAAGCTCGATCTAGCGACTGACAATGGGATTCAAACATGGGTCAAGTGACAAATTCTCACTTGCTCCAAACACTAGGTCATCCCTTGCGAGACATGCCATTAGTTAATGATCTTTTAGGTGGACCCACCAAGGCATATAGAGGATCTAGTACACTTATTTTACATCCTCTTAAATAATTCATGATTAGATTTTTTCATAGTTTTGGATTTGTTTTTTCATATGTAATGGGGACCAATTTGGCAAATTTGGACCGAACCCCTTAAAGGTGGGCCTGAAGCATAACCCGGAGGAGAGTCAAGACAAATTTATTGAGTTGGAGGCTCAACTATAATTGTATGTGGGCTTGGGGGCTCGCTAGACGACGGAGTTCGCCGATATCTGTATAATTTACTAATCCAAAAGGTCATCATCACGAGATCTGTTAGCATAAGTAGGGATGAAGCGTGTAACATACAACGAGCAGAGAAGAATTCGTAAAAGACAAGGACTAGAGGATTTCTTGCATGAGAAGATAACTCATACAAGGAAAGGAGATAAGATCAAATCATGGAAGGGAAACGTGTATGCGTTTAGAAAGAGATCTTGAAGGCTGCATATCTTGATGGTGCAGATTTTGGGCACCATCAAATTTGCATATAAGTTGTGATGGAAAAGACATATTGTCTATCGATACTTTTCTAAACATTTGACATATAGATTGACGATTTTTTCTCAAAACAATCGACACTTACATGTTGAATATTATGAAGAATATCGACATTCCGATCAGTGTCGATTATTGTCCAAAAAGTCAACATATATTTGTTGATATTTTGATATAATTTCAACAATTACAGTTCGACTATACAATCAAGTAATTTTACAATTACCATTCCAATTTGTTCAGGGCTTTTTTTTTTTTGAATAATTACTTCAAATAATAGTCAGACGAAATATTTGAAATGGGTGTCTGTGCGATTAGAACTCAGGATCTTTTCATTTGGTCTGGCTCTGATACCATGTTGAATGACTATCTCAACCAAAAGTTTAAGCTGTTAGTGAAATGTATTTTTAATATTAATATCTCCAATAAGAGATAGCTCGGAATCTTATATATAAAAGAAAGATATTTTGAACTAAAACCTAAACCTAAACCTATGGGCAATTTTGTTAATTAATAAATCTCTAATTTAAGACTATAATAATTGTTCGGTTCATAATTTAAAATGTTTGCATGAACATTTTCCTATTCTTTTGGATTGTGGTATAATTCCACTCCAACTCATGCACTTCTACTATCTATCCACTCATTTTTCGTTTTCTTTTTCTTTTCTCCTTTCTATTTTTTTATTGTTTTTTTCCTTGCATTTTTTTTTCTCTTTCGGATTTCCCTTCTCCACTCTAACGTCCCACTAACTGCTCATGGTAAAAGTTAGTACCCCATCATCTCAACCTCATTACAAATTTTACTCTATTTAAACTGATGGAGAACTAGAGCCATAAACGCAATTTTTTTTGTTCGTCTTCTTCTTGCTCTTTTTTTTTGTTCGTCCTCAACGTAAGCAATTGCTTTCAACAGATAAGCAATACAATTATTTATTTAGATTTATTTTACATTATATGTTTAAATTTCACAACACATAATAGATGCTAACGATTTTGATTTTTTTGTACAACCCAGACCTAATTTTCGTTCAATATGTCAGCCATATGCCTTCACATAATGTTCATCTCTTTGATTGTTGGGTTGATCATGGTATTTTTTGTTTTCCTTTTTTTTTTCCGATATTTTCCTTGTAGTTTTGTATTTTTTTTTCTCTTTCGTATTTTCCTTCTCCTCTCTAACCCCCCCCCCCCCAAAGTGTATGAAGTAAGACCGACTCTGTGAATTTTTGCATCCTTTTTATGAAGTTATATAATATGTGAACGGCATGAGGTATGCCTGGGAAAGCCGTTATTGTTCGTGCTAATTGTGCTGGCTGAGAAGCTGTGGGTTGACGAAACATTCTACTGAAAGGGTTTAGGTCTAAGAGGATATTCGCTATTATTGGAAAAAGTACTTGAGTTCTGTCTTTCCTCTAATATCGACATCATAAATCGTAAGCGCTATGGGAAAAA